>JAJIBD010021827.1:0-76966 GCA_021461705.1 Cryptotis parvus
CTTCACATGCTACCTGTCCAATGCAAGGTGCCCTCCCCAATGGAAAACCAGCAGGACAGTTCTACTGTTCAAGTTCTACTGTTCTACGTTCAAGAAGGGAGACATTCACGACATCGGCAACTATCGCCCCATCTGCCTGTTGGTCTGTCATCTACAAGCTGTTTGCACGAAGTCATCCTGAACAGGATTAGCAGAACACTAGATGAAGGACAACCATGCGAGCAAGCAGGCTTCGGAAAGGATTCAGCACAATCGACCATATCCACACAACAACCAAGCTCATCGAGGTTTGTAGGGAGTACAAGATGCCGCTCTGTCTCACGCTCATTGATTTACAGAAAGCCTTTGATTCTGTGGAGACTGAAGCAGTCATTGAAGCCCTAGCCAAACAGGGTGTTCAAAACCCAATACATCAAGATCCTTCGTGAGCTGTATTATGGATTCACCACCAGGATCTCACCATTCTACAAAGAAGTGATCATTAATGTGAAAGAGGGGTTTGACAGGGTGATACCATTTCACCAAAACTCTTCAGTGCGCCACCCTCAAGAACATCATGCGACAATTAGAATGGGAAGGAATGGGAGTGAAGATAGATGGTCGGCAATTACATCACCTCCGCTTCGCTGATGACATCGTTCTAATAACACCAAACATTAGCCAAGCGGCACAAATGCTGGCTGACTTTGACCGAGAATGTGGAAAGATAGGTCTACAGCTGAATCTAAAGAAAACTATGTTACATGAAGAATGAACTAGTTCCTGAGGCCCCATTCACTCTCAATGGAACAAACATCTCTGAATGCAGCAGTTATGTGTACCTAGGTCGAGAAATCAACATGATGAATGAGAGGAAGAGAGCGGCATGGAATGCCTTCAAAGGCATCGAAGAAATAGCTAAAAGGACAAAAGAACCTCCGGCTCGGGCACATCTCTTTGACTCCACAGTTCTCCCTGCATTAGCATACGCCTCAGAGACCTGGGCCCTAAGAAAGCAGGATGAGAATGCTATTCGTGTCTCCCAGAGAGGAATCGAAAGAGCTATGCTTGGAATATCACGCCTCACTCAAGTGAGAGAGAAGGAATCCCGGAGTTCTGACCTCCATCGCTATTCCAGAATCAGGGACGCTGTCTCGTTTGCCAAGGCATCGAAAATCAGATGGGCTGGACATGTAATGTGATTTGGAGACAACCGCTGGACTAGAGCCATTACCGACTGGATCCCACGGGATATCAAAGATCACGTGACCGCCCACCTACAAGATGGTCAGACTTCCTTGTAAAGACCCTGAAGGAACGGTTTGAGGCTCTTCATATTCCTGAATCAACTAGATGCCATTGGGCTACATTGGCACGTGATAGGGTCCAATGGAAATGTTACTGGTGCCCGCTCAAAGCAAATCGATGAATAACGGGATTCAAGTGATCAAGTGATTTGTTACAAATTTATACATTTTCCTCATGTTCTAATGACAAAAGCAATCAGTTATAATTTAAGTATTTATTTTAGATATGATTATACTATATCATATTATATAATATTAGAGGCAAGTTTAGCAAGTAATATGCTAGAAACTTAGAAGATTTTCATATTAAAAAAGTTAATTATATATCAAATAAATTTAGAAATTTTGCTAGTTGTAATTAAAATTCATATATTCTAGTTAACTTTTAATTCAATTATTTTTTCAATGTAAAATAATTTTTTGAGATATAGCAATAGTCAGAAATTGACTTTATATTTTTTTTTTAATCAGTGCAATTTTATTAAAAGCACTGTGACTGACAGTTATTCATAGTTGAGTTTTTACAATATGGCAGTACCATGGTTCCCTCCCCATAAACTCGCCCAACCTGCCCTTTTGACAGCCACCTTTTCTAAGTTTGGTTGCTAAAGTTTGGAGCTCACAATTTCAGCGATGTTGTCTCCATGATTTAAATATTTGGCTCTGTCTTTTATTAACATCACCTTTGTACCTGAATTCCCTGACCTGACTCCCATGGCTTCTCATCTGTCTCTTTTCCCCCTTCCCACCACCTCATTCTTCTTTACTTTGTACTCTGGACCAAAGCCCGATCTTAAGCCCCACTATCAGAGCCCCACCCAAAAGCCGAAGCCTAGGTACATCAGTAAATGCAAGAACTGAGAGTGCTTGCATGGCAGAGCCTAGCAAACTACCCATGTTGTATTTGATATGCCAAAATAGTAACAATAAAAGACCTCATTCCCTCAAACCTGAATGAATGGTTTGAGGCTTTTCATGTTCCTAGAGCTAGCCGAGGGCCTTGGGCTATACTTAGCACAGCAGGGACAAATGGAGATGTTACTGGCACCCAATAGAGCAAACTGATGAACAATGGTAAGACAAGTGAAACTCTGTACCAAGCTTGATTTGGGTGTACCCCCTTTAAAAACATTGCATTCCCTCATCCAGTTATTCTAAATACCACAAATAAGTTATACCCCTTCTGTGTTTATCCTTTTCTATGGCTCACTCCATTTCACATAAGGTCTTCCATTTCCATCCATGTTGCTTTGAAGAACTGTATAGTATTCCTTGTATATATATATTCACATCTTCATGATCCAATTGTCTGTCATTAGACATCTGGGTTGATTCCAATTCTTAGCTATTGTATTGAACACTGAAATTAAAACTGGTATGTATCCATTGTTTTGAATGAGTATTTTTATTTTCTGGGGATATATACGCAGAATGGAATTTCTGGGTTAATTCTGAGTTTACTGAGTTTTCAATACTGTTTTACATAAGGGTGGAGTAGACAGCATTCCCACCAGCATTGGATGAGGATTACTTTTCACCACATCCCTGCCAACAGAAATTGTTCTCAGTATTTTTTTTTATGAAAAACAAAATATAAATTTTATTTTTTAATTTCTTATTATACATCCATGAGATATACAATTACAAAGATGTTCATGATTGGGTTTCAGTCATGCATTGTTTCAGTACCCATCCCTCCACATGAGCCCTATTCCCACCACCAATGTCCCCAAATTCCCTCCCCTTCCCCCGCCTGTCTCTAGAACAGGCACTTTGTCTTTTCTACTCTCTCTCTGACTCTCTCTCTCTCTTTCTCTTCCTTTCTCTTTCAAATTGTGGCTTGCCCTATAGACACTTTACGGATTATCATGTAAACCCCTTTGCTTATATTCATGCTTAGTTTGGCATTACTGTTTCCCACAATTAGTAGAACACTGGTATATATTTATATCCCACTAATGAATGCAGTCATTCTGTGTCTCTCCTTTTCCTTCTGAGTCATTTCACTTAGCATAAAAGGAATAAAAGTTTATTCATGTTATATAAATGGTTAAAATTAAAAATGTTGGTAAGTTCTGTCTACCTGTTGACATTGTGTCATTTTATTTTTTTAATTAAACATTTTATTATACCACCATGAGATATACAATTACAACGTTGTTCATGTTTAGAGGTTTCGGTCACATAGTGTTCCAGCACCCCGCCCTTCACCAGTGTCCATTTCCCACCACCAATATCCCCAATTCCCTCCCCCCTCCCATAGCCCTGCCTAAATGGCAGGTTATTTATCTTTTCTCTCTCACTCTCTCTCTCTTCCTTCTCTTACACATTGTGGGTTGCACTACATACAATTGGAAGCCTTCATGTGCATATTGTTTTCGAGAAAGGTTGTACAAGTCGACATTCCCACCAACAATGTATGAGAGTCCCCCTTTTCCCGCATCCACGCCAGCACTTGTTGCTTTTACCCTTTTGGATATGGGCCAGTCTCTGTGGTGTAAGGTGATATCTCATTGTTGTTTTGATTTGCATCTCTCTGATGATTAGTGATGATGAGCAATTTTTCATATGCCTTTTGGCATTTCGAATTTCTTCCTTGTCAAAGTTTCTGTTCATCTCTTCTCCCCATTTTTTAATGGGGTTGGCTGTTTTCTTCTTATATAGCTGTACCAGTGCTTGATATATCCTGGATATTAACCCTTATCAGATGGCTATTGGGTGAATATTCTTTCCCATTCTCTGATCTGTCTTTTCTATCTTGGTCACTGTTTCATTCGAGGTGCAGAAGATCTTTAGTTTCATGTAGTCCATATGTTTATCTTTTCTTCTAGTTGCTTTGTTAATGGTGTTTCACCTTTGAAGATGTCTTTAGCTTCAATGTCATGGAGGGTTTTTCCTATATTTTTCTTCAACGTACTTCTTGGATTCAGGTCTGATATTGAGATCTTTAATCCATTTTGATCTGATTTTTGTGCAAGATGTTATTTTATTATTATTATTATTATTATTTTTTTTTTTTTTTGCTTTTTGGGTCACACCCGGCGATGCTCAGGGGTTTCTCCTGGCTCTGCACTCAGGAATTACCTCCTGGTGGTGCTCGGGGGACCATATGGGATGCTGGGGATCGAACCCGGGCCGGCATGGGCCGGCCGCATGCAAGGAAAACGCCCTACCCGCTGGGCTATCTCTCCTGCCCCAAAGATTTTTTTTTTTTTTTTCTTTTTGGGTCACACCCGGCAATGCTCAGGGCTTTCTCCTGACTCTGCACTCAGGAATTACTCCTGGCGGTGCTCGGGAGACCATATGGGATGCTGGGAATCGAACCCTGGCCGGCCTGAGCTGACCGCAATGCGAGGCAAACGCACTAGCAGCTGGGCTATCGCTCCGGTCCCTTGTGCAAGATGTTAGACACAGGTCCAAGTTCATTTTTTTACATGTAGCTGTCCAGTTTTCCCAGCACCACTTGTTGAAGAGGCTTTCCCTTACTCCAGTTTGGACTCTTTGCACCTTTATCAAAGATTAACTGATCATGTCTTTGAGGGTGAGTGTCAGGATACTCAACTCTATTTCCCTAGGTCCACAGGTCTGTTTTTATTCCAGTACCACGCTGTTTTAATTACTGCTGCTTTGTAGTATAGTTTGAGGTTGGGAAAGGTCATGCCTCCCATCTTCTTCTTCCCAAAGATTGCTTTAGCTATCTGTGGGGGTTTGTTATTCCATACGAATTTCAGGAGTGTTTCATCAATTTCTTTAAAGAATGTCATGGGTATCCTTATAGAAACCACACTGAATCTGTACAAAGCTCTAGGGAGTATTACCATCTTGACAATGTTAATTCTCCCCATCCATGAGCAGAGAATGTGTTTCCATGTCCTCATATCCTCTTTTATTTCTAGAGCAATGTCTTGTAGTATTCTTTGTATAGGTCCTTTACACACTTGGTTAAGCTGATTCCTAGGTATTTGATTTTCTGTGGCACAATTGTGAATGGAATCGATTTCTTGATATCCTCTCTCTTTCGTTATTTGTGTATAGGGAAAGCCACCGACTTTTGGGTATTGATTTTGTACCCCGCCACTCTACTATACATATCTATTGTTTCTAAGAATTTTTTGGGTCGAGTTCTCAGTATTTTTTATATGTGCTATTCTTGCTGATGTAAGTGATATCACATTGTTGTCTTGATTTGGATTTCTCTAATAATAAGTGATGAGCTCTTTTCCATGTACCCATTAGCCATCCATTGCTTTTTCATTTTCTTTCTCCATTTTTGATGGGGCTTTTAGATTTTTTTTGTGAAAATTTTAAAACATGGTCGATTTATGCTGGTGAACCTGACTTACAAATTATAAAATATATAATAAATCCAATAACGAATAAAATGTAATAATAATTGACTCATAATTTAAAAAGATACCAATGAAAGACAAGTATAAATTCACAAATATACAGAAATAAACATAGGAATTTGGTGTGTGGTAAGTCAGTTGAAGAGACAATTTATTTCATTTATAGTATGAGGATCATGGCTAAACATAGTAAACGGTAAGCTTAGTCTTTAACTCAGAAAGGTTGGTCTTTGCCTCACAAATTTTGTAATTTTGAAATGAGTTCTGGTATGTATAATGATATAGGAATTAAGAAAATAAATTACACAGAACAATGGCAATTAACCAGTTAATCTGTATGTGATGAAAGTATTTTAAAAACAATAATTATTGCATAAAACAAATTTTAGATGTCTGTAATATTTTCCTCTATAACAACTTCAAAATTATGCATGTCAAAAATGTAAAAAATTAAAAAAGCTTTCATAAATATTTCATAAATATTAAAAATATTTATACATATTACATATATTTAAAGACAAACCATAGAATTCAATAATATTTTTATAGACAAGATAGATAATATAGGGGCCGGAGTGATAGTCCAGTGGGTAGGGCATTTGCCTTGCACGGCCGGCCTGTGCCGGCCCGAGTTTGATCCTTGGCATCCCATATGGTCCCCGATCACCGCCAGGAGTAATTCCTGAGTGCAGAGCCAGGAGTAACCCCTGAGCATCGCCGGGTGTGGCCCAAAAAGAAAAAAAAAAAGATAGATAATACAGAGTAATGGATTCCGACCCCATTTATGGTACCCTGAACACTCCCAGGAGTGATACCTGAGCACAGAACTAGGAGGAAGCCCTGAGGATCACCAGGTATGCCCCCCCAAAAAGTTTTTAAGTGAAATATGCATGCAGTAATACTTTTATTTGTATGCAAAAAACAGTTTCACAGTATTACATACATATTTCAAATCAGCGAGGAAGGACTTCTCATGTAAAATTAAGAAAAAGACATTCATAGAAAATTCAAAACCAAGTGCAAATGTTCTATAGAATTACTCTGCTTATAAGTAATCAAAATGTAAGCTAAAATAAGGTACCTACCAATTTTGACTTTCAGATTGAAAACTATACTCATGTTACTGTGAGATTGAAGAATATATCCTGCTTGTTATGATGTAAAAATGAATATTTAGCATTATTTTTCTTAAGAGCAAAATATGTATGGAGGTATAAAATTATATATTTCTATGGTGCAAGTATTCTTATCTCAAAGTAATTGACAATAATTATACATGTATGTATAAATTGTAAATTTATTAAAATACTTCCTCTAGATCTTGCTTATCATAAAACCCATACACCTGGGTATGTTTTCCCAGAGAATAGAAATTCATCTACATGGACTAAACCTGCTTACATTAATAGCAGCTTTATGATAGTCAAGTATTTATGGTAGCCAAGTATTTTAAGCTCTTTTCAATGGTGAAAAGATGAATAAACTAGAATATTCAGTGTAATTCTATTTAGCAGTAAAAGAAATGAGGTGTTAAAACATAAAACATGAAGCAAGTGTGATGGATTTTTACAGAAAATGTAATAAAACAGCTTGCATTGGAGATCAGGTCTATGATTTCTAGCTCTAGAAATAGAAATAAGTATGACTGTTCATAGCTAACATACAGGAATTTTCTTTGTGAATATGAAATCGGTCTGTGTGAAAACTGCGGTGATGGTTACTTGAACTGATTCGTAGGATAAAATATTAGTGTCATTAGAATCATCCATAGATATGAATGCATGTACAGATGTAAAAAATTAGTGAAATTCTCAGCATTCATTCTGATGTTGGTGGTATATCTCGACATTTAATGCCTCATTTCTCTTTAGTTTTCTACCTATTTTCTCTCTACTTTCTCATTATCTAAATGATATTTTTTCATTGTGAAAGTAAAGCAAATAATGAAAAACTAGCAAAGTCCTAATAAGAACTGCAATTTTATTAGCAATATAAATGACTCTTCACTTCCTGATTTTGATAGTAATAATTCTATAATTAAAATATTGTCATTGGAGAAAGCTGCAAAGATATCACATAAAGATAAAATTGCTTTAAATTTTTACTTGTTCCTGTAGATTACATGCTTGTCATCCAACACACACTCCCAAAATAGTTTCATTCATTTGGGTGTTTTCTTGTCACTTTGGCTTATTTTCTCAGTTCAACCAGTACTTGTTTGATGTCCATCTCCCCTTCCCGCTGACTCTCTCCTCCTCCTGTCTGTCCAGGTCCTTTCTGAACCTCCCTTCTCCTTTTCTTCCCCTTTTCTTTCAACCATTTCATAACTCTTGCCAGACACTTGTAATATTCACCTTTATGGTTAATGTAAGTCTATTTGAAGAATCTACTAACCTTTTTAAATTTTTGAGAACAGACACTGTACCATCTTTACGTATTTGTCATTTACATTCACTGTGAAAGTCACAATCTCCAAAAATATGAGCAACTTCAAAACAAAAAAAAATCAATCATAGTTTATTTTTAATAATGTTCAACTAATTTCATTTTGTTGAAATGCTTATAATTTTTACCAATTGTGGAAGGGTTTTAAAAATAGGAACCAATGGGGTCCAAACAATAGTAAAGCAGGCAGGGCACTTGCCTTGCTTGCAGTACACTCAGGTTAAATTCCTGGTACCCTATTTTGTTCCTTGATCCCCACCCTGATAAATAAAGGGAGTGATCCCTGAGCACAGAGCCAGGAGTAAGCCCTGAACATTTGCCAGGTGTGTCCCAAAATACTGGAGATGTGCTTAACTAGCCTGATCATATAAAGTACAGATAGTAATTTGCTGATGAACATAAAATATATAGGATGTTTTAGCATTCTCAACGGTAATATTTTTTTCCATAAATTGAGCCTATGGAAACTAAACAACCAAACAAATTCTTAGAGATTTGAGTTGAGATTATAAGAGGCAGAGGGCAGAAGAGGGAAAATTGATGAAGGTAATCAAAAATTGCAAGTACCCTGTTACCACATTAGGGAGGTAATGTACACTGTGATATCTCTGGATTAAAACTACTGTATGATATATGGGAAAGTTAAGAGGGAAATAAATTCTAGGAGTTCTTAAAAGGGAATGTTTTATTTTCTATTTTTTCTTATTAGTGTATCTATATGTGAAGTTTGCTACACTTGTTGTTATAATTCCAAGATATAGTATCAAACCTTCAAACTCTACAACTTGTACCATATTATATATTAACTGTTAAAATGAGGGTAGAAAAGAATTTTTTTTAATATTTTGCTATTTGGATGTATTGAGGCATGGAATAAAAGTTCTCTTATTTATAGTTAAAATTTTAAAAATTCTCATAAGGAGAAAAGAGACAATTCATAAAATATTTTTGTCATATTTTTTATCAAGCATAAATCAGGAAAATTCATATATGTAGCATCTAATACAACCATACAGAAGTTGATCCTCATTTTATTCAAAGTCTATGATAAATGAAAGACTGCACCTTAACTTACTGACTCTATGTGAGCAAATTTCCTGCCTTCTGATTTAGTTTTGGGCTTGGTCAAAGTAAGCAACATCCAGATATTAGAACGCAGAAAAAGAGTAATAGGAGCACTTATTTCCTAGTTCTTTCTCTGCCTGTTTTGACTTGGCAGTGTTATTCTTACCATCACAGTTCCTTTTTGTAGATCCTTCCTTATCAATGCAACTCTCTTCATATCCTTATCACCATTCTCTTTTCAGATCAAAGTAGTTATTTATCCTCCTTATAAGCACTCCTGGTCCCCCTCTTTATCAACTTCTGTCACTTGGGTGGTTATCTTTTTCCTCTCCAGAGCCTGCCTGACATAATATGGAGTTATCACTCTCAAGGGCCTTACCTGAGTTGTTCAGTCTTAAACTGCTCCACCTTACTTTTCATCTTTACTATTATAATTTGCTTATACTCACCTTCATTCCACCTGCAAAAGACAAGTCACCTTTCGTAGAATGCAGCATAAAGTTCACATCCGTTTGTAATATCTTCTTACCATAAGAAGATATTACAAATTGACTACCTGACAGTCTTCTGTATCTAAACAGAGGACTCAGAACATCATCACTCAGTAGCCATTTATAACCCCCTCTCTGATTTAGTTTATATTAAGCATGTCCAGGTATGCTGAACCAGAGACTTACAGACATGGGGCAGAGCTGCTTCTTGCTCTCCCTGTGCCCAGCCGCCCGCAGGCGCCCGGGAGGGGATGGCGGGTTCTAGCCCTGGTGCGCCACCCCGCAGAGCCGCACAACAAGCCAGATGACCCCCCACTCCATCGGGCGCCATTTTCCACATCCGCACTTCCCCCTCGTCAGAACTTCACCCAGGGACAGCCTATTACAGCCCTTCTCATCGAGTTCCACCCTGCAGCAGTTTTATTTTTTTCAATCCGCCCAGGTATGCTGAACCAGAGACTTACAGACATGGGGCAGAGCTGCTACTTGCTCTCCCTGTGCCCAGCCACTCACGAGGCGCCCGGGAGGGATGGCGGGTTCTAGCCCAGGCCCGCCACCCCAGCAGAGCCTCACAACAAGCCAGATGACCCCACCCCCACTCCATTGGGTCACCATTTTCCACATCCGGACTTCCCTCTGCGCAGAACTCCACCCAGTGACAGCCTATCACAGCCCGTCTCGCGGCCACTTCATCTTGAATCACTTGAATCACTTGAATCCCGTTATTCATCGATTTGCTCGAGTGGGCACCAGTAACATTTCCATTGGACCCTATCATGTGCCAATGTAGCCCAATGGCATCTGGTTGATTCAGGATTATGAAGAGCCTCAAACCGTTCCTTCAGGGTCTTGACAAGGAAGTCTGACCATCTTGTAGGTGGGCGGCCACATGATCTTTTGACATCCCGTGGGATCCAGTCGGTAATGGCTCTAGTCCAGCGGTTGTCTCCAAATCGCATTACATGTCCAGCCCATCTGATTTTCGATGCCTTGGCAAAGGAGACAGCGCCCCTGATTCTGAATAGCGATGGAGGTCAGAACTCCGGATTCCTTCTCTCACTTGAGTGAGGCTGATATTCCAAGCATAGCTCTTTCGATTCCTCTCTGGGAGACCCGAATAACATTCTCATCCTGCTTTCGTAGGGCCCAGGTCTCTGAGGTGTATGTTAATGCAGGGAGAATGGTGGAGTCAAAGAGATGTGCCCAGAGCTGGAGGTTCTTTGTCCTTTTAGCTATTTCTTCGATGCCGTTGAAGGCATTCCATGCCTCTCTCTTCCTCCTGCGCAGCTCAGGTTTTAGGTCGTTCATCATGTTGATTTCTCGACCTAGGTACACATAACTGCTGCATTCAGAGATGTTTGTTCCATTCACTCCCCATTGAGAGTGAATGGGGCCTCTGGAACTAGTTCATTCTTCATGAACATAGTTTTCTTTAGATTCAGCTTTAGACCTATCTTTCCACATTCTCGGTCAAAGTCAACAAGCATTTGTGCCACTTGGCTAATGTTTGGTGTTATTAGAACAATGTTATCAGCGAAGCAGAAGTAGTGTAGTTGCTGACCATCTATCTTCACTCCCATTCCTTCCCATTCTAATTGTTGCATGATGTTCTTGAGGGTGGCGCTGAAGAGTTTTGGTGAAATGGTATCACCCTGTCAAACCCCTCTTTTCACATTAATGATCACTTCTCTGTAGAATGGTGAGATCCTGGTGGTGAATCCGTAATACAGCTCACAAAGGATCTTGATGTATTGGGTTTGAACACCCTGTTGGCTAGGGCTTCGATGACTGCTTCAGTCTCCACAGAATCAAAGGCTTTCTGTAAATCAATGAACGTGAGACAGAGCGGCATCTTTTACTCCCTACAAACCTCGATGAGCTTAGTTACTGTGTGGATATGGTCGATTGTGCTGAATCCTTTCTGGAAGCCTGCTTGCTCACATGGTTATCCTTCATCTAGTGTTCTGCTAATCCTGTTCAGGATGACTCGTGTAAACAGCTGTAGATGACAGACAACAGGCAGATGGGGCGATAGTTGCCAATTTCTTGAATGTCTCCATCTTGAACAGTAGAACTGTCCTGCTGGTTTTCCATTGGGAGGGCACCTTGCATTCAGACAGGTAGCGTGTGAAGAGCCGAGCTAGTGTATTGATGAGTACCGACTGCAGATTCTTCAGGTGTTTGGGTATGACTTTGTCTGGGCCTGGTGCTGTTCCCTTCTTTACCGACGAGATGGCATGTCGGATTTCAGAAGGGAGAACCCACTTCATCTATAAATGCTATATTTAGAGGTGGCTACAAGGGTATGCCACCTGCATGGCAAGCCTGGCAAGCTGCCCTGTTTTATTTGATATGCCAAATACCAGTAACAATAATATTAGTTCATTCCCATGACCTAATATAATGGTTTGAGGCTCTTTATGTTCCTGGAGTGAATAGATGCCCTTGGGCTCTACTAGCATGAGACAGGACTTATGGAGATATTAACGGTGCCCGCTCTAGCAAATAGATGATCAACAGGAGGATAGTGATAGTGATAGTGATATTATTTCCATCTACCATTCCTCCTAAATTTTGAGTATTACTAGAATATTGGTTCTAATATATGGTCTCAATAATTTTTTATTTAGTGTATCTATCTTTGAGAAAAGACTAGTAATTTTATGAACTTAGATGATCTAAGTAACCTCTTTGTGCTTCTTTCATCTATTAACTAGAAATACAATGCATGTACTGTAAAATACACATTTTACAATACATATTCTTTTTATCTACACTGTTACTGTAAAATACAGATTTTACAGTAACAGTAAAATATTTTTTTACAGTAAAGTGTAGATAAATGAGACTGTGTCTTTAGTGCACCTTGAACAGTACCTGGGATCTAGTGAACACTAGATGGTTAGATGATATTTTTACTATAACTAGGACCATAAGTTTTTTCTCGCATCACTCAGCAAAGATATGCTGGAATCAACTTAACTATATTAGTATTATTTAGGAATTTGGTGAGCCAATTATTAAATCTTCTTATCACTAAGAATTAAAGCTTATAAAACTGTAATTCAATAAACTAAAGATCCCAAACTCACCATACTCCATTACTTTATTATTTTATCTATGATCTTTTGTAGAGGGGTGGGGTGGTATACAGTAATCCTAAGGGCTTATTACGATTTGGTTTTCATATGTGGTATGAGAGATTGAACTAGATGAGATGTTGCAAGCCAAAATCTTAACTGCATACTACCTCTTCAACTACTATCTATTTACTTAAGATTTGTTAACTAATCTATCCAGATAGTGAGAATAAACAGTAGTGTGAACCTCTTTTCAATTCCATTTCTATTATGTGTTTTTGGCAAACTGAACATGGTTACAATGGCAATTTTTCATTACAGACAATACTTAATGCTACTAATCATAATATAACTTACTATTTTACTGACTTTAATAAACATTATCGGGAAAATATTAGTAATGCGACTTAAATAATATTATGTATATATCGCTAAAGAGAAAAGGTTTCAATTTAGTGCATAACTTCTAAGTTAAGTTATAATGCATAATAAGTTCTGCTTCTTTGATTCAGATTTGACTAGATTTACTCTTGCACCAGAAGTTCAGCTAGGGTGTAAGTAGCACCTCCACTTACAAATTATAAATGAGGCTTAAAAACTAAAAATGCACACGTTTACAGTTCATGTGTGCAATTTTCTAACGTCCTAGTTAGAAACTTTCAAACTTTCTAGTTTTCTTCTTAAACTAGAAAGTGCACAAAAATAACCTAGAATTTGTAAAATGTAGATTCTGATTCAGTAGCTTTGGGGTGAGATCACAATCTTTTTTTCTTTCACGAGCAACCCCTGGCAATATTAGGGACCTTACACATACAACTTTATAAGTGGAAGATGAAAGATTTGAGCTCTAGTATATGACTCTGTCTTTGTTCTTTCAAATCTATATCTTCCTAAGTTAAGATGAACTTATATTCTATATTTGTACTTTAATTAGGAATAATATTTATAATTTACTCATGAAATACAGTCAAAAATATTCCTAAATATTGCTTTGCATTGACTTTTCTGGAAGTACTATCAAGCCAAGAGGATGCCATATATTAAGCCCATAAAATTGAACACTTAAGTAGCTATGGTTCATCCTGCAGTGGAATTTTGTGTTACCCATGATTTTACTTATGAAGGTCACAGTCTCATTTAACCCTCAGTGTCATTAACTCATTTCTGATTGGCACTAGTCCATGGCTGCACGCCTAGAACCAGAACATTTTCAGATCAAAGCATTCTGCTTCGTATCGTGCCTGCTTTCTCAAGGGCGTCTCAGGGAAGAGGAAAAGATATGGGTTGTGTAAATAGAGCATAATGTATGGTTGAGAGTGAAATAATTTTAGAGGAAGTTTGAAAATTTGCTAAGTAATAGCAATTATAAAGTTTAAGCACAATTACATGTAACTACCATACACAATATGGAAGAGAAAGATACTATAAGCAAGTTGTAAGGAAAGACAGAGACACACAGGGATAAGAAAAAACTCCCAGATTATATAATTTCTTAAACTACTTTATTTTTTATGATCTGTTCTATTCCTAGCCCAGTGTTCTTTAATTCATTGCTTCTCAAACTAGAAAGTGCACAAAAATAACCTAGAGTTTGTAAAACGTAGATTCTGATCCAATAGCCTTGCAGTGAGATCCACAATCTTTTTTATTTCGCAAGCAACCCCTGGCAGTGCTAGGGACCTTGCACATAAAGTGCATATGCCCCACTACTGATTTCAGACCCTGCATTTCTTACAAATTCTCAGCTGATGTCTCTGCTATTCACTTTGGAACTCAGTTTGAGTTCCAAAGCATTTTGTTCCTAAGCTGTTTTGTGGGGAATGGAGATAGGGAAAGGAGTACTATTACCTTGGAAAATTAGGTTAATAATGGGTATTTCTTTTAAAATGTCTCCAAGGGGCTGGAGCGATATCACAGCGGGTAGGACGTAGGCCTTGCAAGCAGCCAATCCGGGTTCGATCCCCGGCATCCCATATGGTCCCCTGAGTACCGCCAGGAGTAATACCTTAGTGCAGATCCAAGAGTAACCCCTGAGCATCACCAGTTGTGACCAAAAAGCAAAAATAAACAAATAAACAAACAAACAAACAAACAAATAAATAAATAAATAAAAATGTCTCCAAGTTTGGACTATAGACATTCTGAGTTATAGTGATTTCAGAAGTGGTTACTCTGTCTTTAAAAAAAATCAAAAAATAGATATTTATCCAATTTCTAGTATTTGATCATGGGCTGCAAAGATAATTCGGTGAATAGGGAACTTGTTTTGTATGTGGCTGACCCAGGATTGATCCCCCAGCAACCCATATTGGCCTTTAGGCAATGCCAAAGTGATCCCAGAGCATAAAGCTGGGGAGTAAACTCTGAGCATTGTCGGGTGTGACCTCCTCAGAAAAAAATATTGTGGAGATCAGTTCCTCAAATACTAACTTTGTTTATCAAACTCGAAATGAATTTGACTTCTACTTTAAAGGGCCCAATGAGATTCACTGTACTTATATGTATGGATCTATAAAGGCATAAATAAACATTAACTGAAATTGAAATTGAATTGAAATTGAATTATGGTATATATGTTATCTTAGTTAATGTCATGACCTTAAAGGCAAAAGTGTATCAAACATAGTTATAGAATTGGAACAGTTTCCATCTAGGCAGTGATCACCTAGTTTAGGAAAAGTCTCTATGGTGTAATAATGGAAAAAAAGATTTTTATTGTAGAAAAGAAAGCAGTATCATTATCAGTGATGAATTAAGTAAAGGAATTGATACTTGTTTCACAGTTTGAAAAAATGAGGAATCAAGGCACAGACTAATCAACTAATTAAGATGGCATAGTTATTAACTCTATAGGAGTCTCAAGGATGAAAATCAGTCTAACATACACAGTTGAGGGGCCAGAGCGATAGTACAGCAGGAAGGACATTTGCTTAGCACATGGCAGACCCGGGTTCGATCCCTGGCATCTCATATGGTCCCCTGAGCACCACCGGAGTAACTCCTGAGTGCAGAGCCAGGAGTAACCCCGAGCATCGCCAGGTGTGACCCAAAGAGGAAAAAAAAAAACCTAACAAACATAGTGGAGTTCCCTGCCACACACCACATTACAGGTACAATTACTTTATCTTCCCAGTTTGTCTTTACAATGTGTTTGTGTCCAACTTGACTTTCCAGCTCCTGCACTTCCTGATTTTATATATGTCAACTGCCCTGCACATGATCCTGTGTTTCCTTATTACTATGTTAGAATTTTTCTAGGCAATATTTCAGTTTTAATTAATTAATTCATTTTATTTGGCATTGAAATATTCAAACTTTTAGGCATTAAAATATTCAAAATGTTTCTCATGGATACAATTCCAACACCACATCCATCACCAGTATACCTCCTACCCCTACCTCAGTTGTTTGTGCCAGTCTCTTCATTATGTTGCCTTTGGATCTTTGTTGCTACCTGACTGTGTATCTTTAAATCTAGACAATTATTTTATTGATTCACCATAAATGACAGTCATTCATGATTGAGTTTCAGGCATACAGTGTTCTTGCACCAGTTCTTTCAGCCAGGACTTTTCTGACAATTTATATTAATACTTGGGTCTCAGGAAGAATAGATAACTTAATTTTATTATTATTATACCCTTATCCACCTATATTTATAATAAAGTTAAATTTCTCCTACAAAACTTATGTTATTCAAAACGAGAGTTTTAAGGAACCCAGTCTCTGACTTTCAATCTTCTATACTCACCCCAATATATTTTCACTTCTTTTCATTGACTGTATCTATTCCAGTTCATTGACATAAACAATTATGCCTCTTATTCAACAAATACAATCTTGCCTCAAGGAATCAAGGAAAAAATAAGTTAGCTATATTATTTTGAAGAATTTTCCCATTTATGATGCAACTTTTCTCTATTATTTACAAGTATGATAATCTAGTAATTTATAGTTTAAATGAAGAGGCTTTTGAAAATTAAAGTGAGATGATTTAAATTAGAATTGATATCTTTGCATCCACGACAGCACTTGTTGTTCTTGTTCTTGCACTTTTGGATATGTGCCAGTCTCTGTGGTGTGAGATGATATCTCATTGTTGTTTTGATTTGCGTCTCTCTGATGACTAATGATGATGAACAATTTTTCATATGTCTTTTGGCCATTCGAACTTCTTCCTTGTTGAAGTTTCTATTCATTTATTCTCCCCATTTTTGATGGGGTTGGCTATTTTCTTCTTGTAAAGTTCTGCCAGTGCCTGATATATCCTGGATATTAACCCCTTATCAGATGGGTATTGGGTGAATATTCTTTCCCATTCTGTGGACTGTCTTTGTATTTTGGTTATTGTTTCTTTTGAGTGGTTGGTTATTTGTCTGGCTTGTGTGAGGCCCTGAATCAAATCTTAGAATTAAAAAAATAATTTTTTTTGTTTAGGTCCAAATTATCATCGAACAGCATAAGTGCCCAAGTTACATAATATATAGCCATCCTATTCATGGCACAAATGGGTCACTTTTGTGGGTTTTTCTAGAATAACACTGGAAAAGACATGTTCAATGAAATCTAAGAAATAATCTATGACTGAAATTTTGTTTCATATATATATGTATATATTTGTACATTTACATGTATACACACATATACTGCCCCTCGAAATGTTGCAGGTGTGGCTGTGGTGCCCCGCTGTGTTGGCTGGTGGCAGACAGAAGACAGGCTTGTCTACCCCGGCTCTCTACCCTGTGGCCCCTGGATGGTTGATGGTCTAACATAGAGAATGACTGGGCCCCCTGGGAAGAACCCAGAGCCACACAGAGCCTGGCAAGCTACCCATGGTGTATTCGATATGCCAAAACCAGTAACAGTGATGGACCTCATTCCCAACAAATGGAGACATTACTGGCACCCGCTTGAGCAAATCAGTGAACATTGGGAATACAAGTGATATATATATATATATATATATATATATATATATATATATTTTCCCGCTCATCATCAGTGGGGCTCCAGTAACATCTCCATATGTCCTGTCTCATGCTAGTAGAGCCCAAGGGCATCTGCTCGCTCCAGGAACATAAAGAGCCTCAAACCATTATATTAGGTCATAGGAATGACCTAACATGATTGCTACTGGTATTTGGCATATCAAATACAACACGGGCAGCTTGCCAGGCTTGCCATGTGGGTGACATACTCTTGTACTCACCTCTAAATACAGCATTTATTGGTGATTTATTGATGAGCCGGGCTGTGATAGGCTCATCAGCTGGATGGAGTTCTGACGAGAGGGGGGTCAAATATATGTCACTTCAAATATATATATATAAAATATATAAATATATATATTATATATCACCTCATGACAGATAAAGTAACACAAAGGAATGAATATTGCTTAGACTGATTTACAGAGTCCACTTCTAAACTGTTTTCCCATTTACTTTTCCAAATATCTCTTCTCCTTCTTAGTCAATTCAGCGACAACCTAATTATCTTTAGCAAATGTATTTCTGAGTCTGTAGCACAGTAGTTTAAATCCTCTCAATAAAACCCCATAAAGAAAATTTGAGATTTTAAGCCCAATTTATAAACTCCTCCATCACTAACCCTGTTGTTAAATTACTTTCATTTGTTATATATTTATAATACAAGATTAAATAAAGACATAAACCTTGCCATGGCTTCCCGTTGAAAGTATGTGTTATCTTTAAACATAATTATACAACTAGTGTTGAAATGAAGTGAATGTACCCTGATTTGAGAAGTTTCCACATTTGTTTTGATTAACTTGCTGTAACTGGGGAAGCAAATAGGAGGAACCAAGTGTGTACTCAGAGTGTTTTAGTCTAGAAAAAAAGATGGAGGAAATGAATTTTAAACTTTGAGAGCTGAAAATGATCAAACAGAAGAAGAGAAGCTAAGAATAAGAACTTTTAAAATTGTTTTTATATCTCACATTGTAAAATCTCATATTAATGGCAGTATATGTTTTATTTTTTTGCCATACCTGCAAAACTTTGACTCAATGATTCCCAATGTTGGCTCACCTATATTCCCTATAATTAATATCTTAAGAGAATCTTAATGCCAATTCCATAGCCCTAGACTCCTTGAGCATTGTTGAGAGTGCTCCCCACCTCTACTTATTTTGAAAAATAAATACCAACTGCAAGCTCTTATCTCCAGATGTGCTGCTGTAGATAATCTCTGGTGGGACTGAAAATTGTAGCGTGCAAGAGCCCTTAGGTGACTCTTGTGAAGATGAAGTGAAATTACACATTTGAATGCACTTTGTTCAGTCCAGTCTAAAGGTTAGCACTTACAGACATTGACTAAATAAATTACCTCTGAATTTAAAAACAAATGGGAAATAAAGCTCAATTTTGGATTTTGATAAGGCATAAACTCATCTGAGATGTCTTTGAACTGAAGTTTTAAGTTCAGGTTAGATGAGAAAGTTTGTAGAACCCAGGCAAAGAAAGAACCTGCTCAAATTTGAGAGTACATTCTATACAGAATTCAAGCTTGATTTTTTTAATGCATATACCATTTGTTGCATACTAAATCCATGCTTTACACTGTCCTGTTCAAAGGTAACTGACAAGAAACTCATAGACTTGGGGATGGAGAAATAGCACAGTGAGTGTGTAAGGTGCTTGCCCTGTATGTAGGTTGACTTGGGGTCAGTCCCTTACACCCCATACACCCCATACGGTTCCCCAAGCACCATTAGGAGCGATTCCTAAGCACAGAGCCAGGCATAGGTTTTTAGCACCGCTGGTGTGGACCAAAAACAAAAATAAGAAAATTCTCAGATGAAGAATGGACAAAGACTTTTTAAAAGGTAGAATGATAAAGTTGTACTATAAAGGAAACAGAGCAAAGGAAATAGGAATTACTCCCTACAGTAAAATTCTTATGCATAATCTAATTAATAATAATGAAGACTGATGTCAAGACGTAGATAGAAAGTCTTTGAGACCTTGGTGGAGGAAAATTGGTACTCTGGTTATAGGTGTGATTTTGGAATAATATAAGTTTAAAACCATCATTAACAGTATTGTAAATCATAATACCTCAATATATATATTTGAATCAATAAAATCTGAGGACTGGAGATATAGAATAGTCTGTAAAGTATTTGTCTTGCAAACAGCTGAATTGGGTTCAATTCCCAGTATCCAAATGAACACCCAAGCTGGCCAGGATCGATTTATGAGTGCAGAAACAGGAGTAAGCCATGAGCATTATCAGGCATGCCCCCAAATAATGAATAACAAAAAATACTATAAAAAGTAACTTTTCTATGAGTTCAACTAAGTAAGAATTCCTAGGGAAGGAGCCCAGGAAATGGATTTTTTCTTCTAGTGAAGTAATTTCATTTAGAGCAATGTAAAGAGACTCAGGGGGTAGAGTGGGGAGAGGGAAAGTCCAGGTCACAGAATGTGACTGGGAAACATTGTACCAATCATAATTATTTCTTAAAAAGTTAATTTTTTTGTTCAGATTGATAGTCAGAACTGAGAACCAAACTTCTGTAGGTTAAAGGTCATACAGCTGGGATATACCAGGAGGTCTAGTTACTCGTGGGCACATGCTACTTGGTTGGACAGGCAGAACCTGGCATGGATGGAGAATTTTATGCAGCAATAAGAAATAAACTATAGTAGACTATTAAGTTAGGCAAAGACCTCGGAAAGAGTGGAAAATTGAGATTTCAGATAATATAGTTGAGATTGAAAATGAGGCTGGTCATAAGAAAGCAGTGTCATAATGGTACAGGGTGCTAACAATTGTCGAGGGTACTAATGCCAACCTAGAACTGAGCATTAAATAGAGGCAAAACTATACACATGACAACCCTTTAATGTATGTTCTGTAATCCATAGTCTGGAGGGCAAGGAAAAGAGAAAGAGAGAGAAATGGAAAGAAATAAAGACCTGCCATGGAGAAGGGCTGGGGGAGGGGAGGGAACCGGGGACGTTGGTGGTGGGAGACCGGCACTGGTGGCGGGATGGGTGCTGGAACACTGTATGACCAAAACCCAAATATGAACTTTTTAATTGTATATCTTTGCAATTGTAAAAATAAAAAATTAAAAAAAGAAAGATCATCATAATAAATGGAATATTTGTGATGATATTAAAAAATAAAATAAATAAATATATCAGGTGGTATTACCAAAAGTGGAAATTACCGCAAACGTGAGGGAGCCAGAGGTTAGGTAAGACAGAGAAGGGAACATGTATGAATAAATGTCGAAAGGGCTGATACCAACATAGAATTGAGCATTAAAGACAGGCAAAAAAAATGCACATGATGGCTTCCAAGTGTATGTAGTGCAACCCACAATGTGTAGGAGAAGGAAAGGAGAGAGAGGGAGAAAGAAAAGAGATAAAGAACCTGCCATTTAGGCAGGCTATGGGAGAGGGGAGGGAATTGGGGACATTGGTGGTGGGAAATGGGCACTGGTGGAGGGCGGGTGCTGGAACACTATGTGACCAAAACCTCCAAACATGAACAATGTTGTAATTGTATATCTCACGGTGGTATAATAAAATGTTTAATTAAAAATTGACTATAAATAATTTTATAAATAAAGGTGCTTTAATAAAAAAATCAGGGTTTAGGGAAAAAAAAGAAAGCAGTGTCATAATGCTGCATCACTTGATCTCTTGATCACTTGACATCCCATTATTTATCGATTTGCTCAAGTGGGTGCAGTAACATTTCCATTTGACCCTATCACGTGCCAGTGTAGCCTAATGGTATCTGGTTGCTTCAGGAATACGAAGAGCCTCAAACCATTCATTCAGGGTCTTGACGAAGTCTGACCATCTCGTAGGTGGGCAGCCACAAGATCTTTTGACAACTCGTGGAATTCAGTCGGTAACAGCTCTATTCCAGCGGTCGTCTCCAAATCGCATTACATGTCCAGCCCATCTGATTTTTTGATGCCTTGGCAAATGAGACAGTGTCCCTGACTCTGGAACAGTGAAGGAGTTCAGAGCTCCGGATTCCTTCTTTCACTTGAGTGAGGCATGATATTCCAAGCATAGCTGTTTCAATTCCTCTTTGGGAGACTCGAATAGCATTCTCATCCTGCTTTCGTAGGGCCAAGGTCTCTGAGGCGTATGTTAATGCAAGGAGAATGGTGGAGTCGAAGAGATGTGCCCAGAGCCAGAGGTTCTTTGTCTTTTTAGCTATTTCTTCAATGTTTTTGAAGGCATTCCATGCTACTCTCTTCCTCCTGCACAGCTCAGGTTTTAGGTTGCTCATCATGTTGACTTCGTGAACTAGGTACACATAATTGCTGCATTCAGAGATGTTTGTTCCATTGAGAGTGAATGGGGCCTCTGGAACTAGTTCGTTTCTCATAAACATAGTTTTGTTGAGATTCAGCTGTAGACCTATCTTTCCACAATCTTGGTCAAAGTCAGACAGCATTTGTGCCACTTGGATAATGTTTGGTGTTATTAGAATGATGTCAACAGTGAAGCGGAGGTGGTGTAGTTGCCGACCATCTATCTTCACTCCCATTTCTTCCCATTCTAATTGTTTCATGATGTTCTCGAGGGTGGCGCTAAGAGTGGGGTGAACCCCTTTTTGACACTGATGATCACTTCTTTGTAGAATGGTGAGATCTTGGTGGTGAATCCGTAATACAGCTCATGAAACGCCCTGTTTGGCTCGGGCTTCGATGACTGCTTCAGTCTCCACAGAATCAAAGGCTTTCTTTAAATCAATGAACGTGAGACAGAGTGGCATCTTAAACTCCCTACAATCTTCAATGAGCTTGGTTACTGTGTGGATTTGGTCTATTTTGCTGAATCCTTTTCGGTAGCCAGCTTGGTCGCATGGTTGTTCTTCAATTGTCCTGCCAATCCTGTTCAGGATGACTCGAGTGAACAGCTTGTAGATGACAGACAACAGACAGATGGTCCTATAGTTGCCAATGTCGTGGATGTCTCCCTTCTTGAACAGTAGTCCTGCTGGCTTTCCATTGGGAGGGCACCTTGCATTCAGACAGGTACATACAATTAGAATTAACCTGTGGCCTACACATCTTATCTGGCTTTGAGAACCCATGGTTTCTGAGAAGTACTCCTTACCAAGAAACTGTTGTTAAGACTAGAGGGTGTAGCTGCATTAATACAAGATGCAGCAGTGACAGAAATCAAATTGTGTTTGATTCACGACCTTATACCTTTTAGTATCTTCTTAGAGAGTTTGAAGAAAGGGGAAAATGATAATACAAATAGCAAAATAACCAAATCATCATTTTGAATATATAATATTTATGGGCTTCTGATACTGTGTGAACAGCTATATAATTCTAGTGAGTTTTCTCCACTTCATTTCATGTGGGCCATGGCATATCTTAGAATGGCAGATTAAACTTCCAATCACCATTGTCAAAGCCAATAATTTCTGCTTTGTTCTCACGGAGAGGAAGTCAATCTGTTCAAACTGTTATTATTAACTCCATTTCCAACACCATAAAATTAAAGGACTATCACTAAGAAACAAACAGAATCTAGAAGGAACACACAATCTCTTTGAAAGAGCTCACCTCCTTACCCCATCCACCCACCTTGTCCAGTGAAGCAAGAATTATAGAGATCTCAGCCTAGTAGTAATATAAATTATTTCCTGCTAAACAGATTTTTTTAAATAAAGCAGTAGTACATTTTATAAAATACCACTTTTCATAAACAACACAAAAATCATTCCCAGTATTGAATCTAGAAACCAACAAATCACTAATACAGGAACTACTACTAAAGATTTTCATCTACCCAGTAAGGAGGATATTTATTTATAGAAAAACTGGCCACTCCAGTTTAGTGTGGTAATAACATAGTACAGATAGTTCAAAGAGTGGCATGGTTGAACACAGCCATGTATTATGCCCACCATAAATGGTCTCTATGAGGAAAAGCCTATAATTTAGAGAGATTTGCCATGAATGGTAAAGCCTGGGTCATTGTAACAGATACTTTTTACCAGCTCTATTTGTGGATACGGCATGTAAAAAGGAAGGAAAAAAGGTTAACTTCAGGAAACCTGGAAGGGGAAAGTGAACCTCATTTGTTTTTACCTACATAAGAGCTATACTATATTCAACATGAACTTTCAATGGTTTAAGGCTGATTTATTTCAAAAACATGAATTTTGTTATATGCTTTTCTCCCTAAAGAATCATCTTCCCTCTATTCCAATTTATCTCTCTCTATCTCTATATGTGCTCTAGAAATGCTTGGAAAAAGTATTTGCTTTCTTAAATTACATTTTTATAAGAGGATTTATCTTTGGCAAAACTCAGGAAACACTCAATAAGTCAAGCTATTTTCCAGGGAACTCTTTGAAGAATTGTTCTTCTGTTGACCTCCAGGATACATTCGTGTTTCTTTTTGCTGCTGAAAGTTAAGAATTTCAAAAATGTTAGAATGACTTAGCCAGTCTCTGTGGATTGATTGAATATTTTTTATATTTTTAAAATAATAATTCAAATATTCTGTCAAAAAATTAAGGAATAGTGGAACTAAATTTTAAAACTTACAGGCCTATCTACCCCTGTTATTTCCAATTTCTATCAAGCAGCTGTGTTGTAGTCCCAAGGATGAAATTTACACAGTGGGATCCTGGTATGTGGGAAATCATCCCTTAACAAAAACCCCCAAGGTTAGGATATTGTTCTGGGTAAACAATTTTGATCTTAGAATACAAAGGGTTTGCAAATATATACCCAGGAAAGAATAGAATAGATAGCAGGGCAGGCAAAAATATGCCCAGGAAAGGATACTGTAAACAGCTCACAATCTTTTAGATGCCTGGTGATTGGCTATGTCAGATAACCATTCATTGCATGAATGTACATATTGAATGTTGATGTGCTCACTAAATGTCCTAAATGTCTCTGTCAACTTAAACAGTGGCGGTCTGGGTGCAGGAACAATATAGTAGTGAATAAATGAACCAGGAAACTCTGAAGCTTGGGGAATCCCTATGTGTGTTTGTTTTTCTCTGCATGTGCTTGTCTCATTCTCTTTGATTACTCCCATTGGATGGAGGTTAAAGGCATCAATCTGATGGCATTAGACGCTGGTAAACATTTAAAACTATCTGTCTAAGGAAAATAACCCTGAGTTATGTTTGAGAATTTTCATGGTATAACTATTGCTAGATGACTATTTTAAACTACCAACATGAAGTCACTGAGACAGAGTTAAGAGAATATACCACTATGTGATATTTTCAGAATACAGATACAATTGAAGTCAGACAAACAAATCTCAGGTGCATGCATAATAGTAAACATGTAAAAGTATTGAAAAATGTTTAATTTTAATCATATCTAAATACATTGAAACCAGTCAAGTAATAGTAAGTTTTTTTAATTTTGTTTTTATAAGACTGTTTATTATATTACTTGAATTTTTTTTCAGAAAACCTACAAATGGTTCAAATAGCTAGTGAAAGCTAATTTCTGCACACTTAAGAATGATCATCCTGAAGGTGAAATATTGATTATAAATTGAAGGAGAGCTTAAGTATACAATATCATCGCTTTTAGTATGCAAAACTTGAGTTTGTGAGTAAAGATAACTTTACCAAAAAAGCATTCAAAGACTGAGCCAGTAACCTTTCCTAAACATTGTTTTTACTGGTTTTGGCATATAGAATACACATTGGACAGCTTGCCAGGCTCTGCTGTGCAGGTGGTATACTCTTAGTAGTTTGCCGGGATCTCTGAGAGGGGTGAGTATAATATTCTTGGTAATTTACAGATGCATCACAATAGGAAGAGCTGGTAGCAGCTCTACCTGTGTTAAATAGGGGCCAGAATGATGGCCCAGCGGGTAGGGTGATTGCCTTGTATGTGACTGGCCCATGCCAGCCCGGGTTCGATCCCAGGCATCCCATATGGCCACCCGAGCACCGCCAGGAGAAATTCCTGAGTGCAAAGCCAGGAGAAACCCCTGAGCATTGCTGGGTGTGACCCCCAAAAAAAAAAAAGACTGGCAAATAAGCCAAAATATTTTTTTCAGATTTCTGTCTATAAAGTATTAGTCACCAGTTATTACCATGAAAAATGTTTTGTTGATGATTTTTGGGGGTAAAGAAAGCTAATTCTGAAAGGTAGTGTCCCATTTTTAACCAGGACTGTGAATTCTGCTTTACTAATGTTCAAACAATTGTGCATTATCTTTTTCCTATTACTTCTTTCTTTCATACATTGCCTTTAAAGGTTAGCATTCTCAGGATCAAGTTTTCTCTATACCATCTCAACAGACTTCTGCTAATAGTTTTATGAAATACTACCTGCTATTGCCTCACATATTTCATATCTCCTGGAATTCTACTCAAACTGAAAGACTATTCTATCTAGTTGACTAACCAGCTCTATTTCATTGTTCACAGTATCTTAAATCCAACAATCAGTGACTTCATGTACCTAATTTGAGATGGCTAATAATATCAGAGATAGTAAGTAGGTAAACATCAGAATTGAATTGCTCTTGTCATAATCTTTACCAGCTCAGAAAATCACTACTTCATCCTTCCTGCTTTTGGCAAAAATAATAGCTTCATCTGTGATTGGTCAATTTTTGTATGTTCCATACATACCCCAAACCATCCACAAATCTTGACAGGTCTATATTAAAAAATAAACTAAGAAAACATTTTAAAAAATTCCATGAAGCATATATTCATCATCTCTCCCTCAGATTATTGTGATAGCCTGCTAATGGTTTCTTGCTTCTGTTCTTATCCACCTACCAACCATTCTCATAGCAGCTAATGTGAGCCTTTTACAATTAAATAGAATCATTTAATTTTTCTTCTGAAAAATCTCAACATATTCCCATTTCACTTGGGGTAAAAGTCAAAACTCTAGGGTTTTGATTTTGATGTTCTTAAATGGATGATACGTATGCTGGTATCCCCATGAAGATCAGATTTTTCCAAGTATTATTTATTGCCCTCTATTATAACCCAGCTGACAGAAAATAAATTTTGTTAAACATCTTTGGAGCAAGTGAAGACTTTTGTGATCTATTTGATGTAATATTTACAGTGTCTCTATAAACAATGTGTTAAAAAGTTGGGACTCAATCAGAATTATTTGAAGGAGTGAATACCCTGCTAAGTTTGGTAGCTGGGAAAGCTCAGGCAAAGAAAAGGGAGTTGGGAGTAGTAGGAAAAAGACAATTTTATTGGTTGGTCTAGACTCCAGCTTCTCCATGTTCCCTGCTGAGAATCAGTAGTAGCTATAGAACACTAGGAAATCCTAACTTTCTCAGAAATAGGGAAGATATATAAAGAAAGGCAGTGTCCTGTCCTAGAAAAATTGTTACTTTTGAAATCAGATAACTGCTGTTGCTTCTGCTAAGTGTTATTTTCTTGGGTATGTTATTTAATCCCTCTCATCCTCTCCTTTCTTATAATTGTATTTTCCCTTTTATGGAGTCGACTGACATCTTCAGCATCTCTTAAGCACTTGGTCACTTCAGTGATACATTCCTTCTCTGTTACCTTCTTCACTTCTGACTACCTAATCTGATATAATCACTCTTTTGACATCCATAATTTGCTCATGTTTCTCAATCTGAAGAAGAAGAGAAAACTGAGTTTTTTAGTGTTATTCTTTCATAGCCATTTTGACTTGGGTCAATCTTTAAACTTTCTGATAATTATTTTTTCTTACATTAAAAATGGGTTGGTTATACAAGGTGAGGCAAAACATGAATCAGGAGGACTTGTCAACAGGTGGAATCTACCACAAACATGTAGGAGTCAGATGTTAGGTAAGACAGAGAAGGGAATAGTGTGCTAATAATTGTTAAAAATGATAATACCAGCATAGAACTGAGCATTGATATAGGCAAAAACAGATATACATGATAACCTCTAAATGTATGTATTACAATCCACAATGTGTAAGAGAAGGAAGGGAGAGAGAGCAAGAGAGAGAGGGAGAGAGAGAGAGAGGAGATAAAGAATCTGCAATAGAGGCAGGCTAGGGGGGGGGAGGGAATCGGGGACATTGGTGGTGGGAAATGGGCACTGGTGGAGGGGTGGGTGCTGGAACACTGTATGACCGAAAACCAAACATGAGCATCTTTGTAATTGTATATCTCATGGTGGTATAATAAAATATTTTAAAAAGTGAGTTGATAACTATAGTTAGTTATTCTGATAATAAATTTCTATGGTTTAAATGACAACATTATCATTTCTGGCTAAGTAAGAGAGAAAATTAATATTCCCAGCCCTTAGTGTCTTCCTTGTTAAACGTGTGAATAAAGTACTATCTTCATGTTTATTTTGAGGATGCATTAAATATGTAAAGTAGTAATACATTACCTGACACTGAGTAAGCACTCCATTCGGGCTAGTTGCATCTTTTTTGAATTTTGAAGGGAGAACTTGAAGACACAATATCAATCTCTTGATAGTATACAAAAATTGTGAATTTGTGAGTAGAGATAAATCTTAACACAAAACACAAGAGGGATGGGAAACCCAAAATAATATGATACCCCATCAGCTATGCATGTGTGCTGAACATGTTTGTTTTAAGTATTTATTATCTAACTTGTATTCCATTATTGTGCCATCTAAATTTGAGCTAGAATTGTTTTGTCCTCAGGCTCTAGTCAGTCCAGTAAATCAGTAACAGAGAATAGAAATTCTCTCTAGGGAGATTCTATAGGTCATTTTATCTCTTTTTTTAAAAAAGTATTGTACCACCACGAGATATACAATTACAGAGGTGTTCATAATTGGTTCTCAGTAATACAGTGTTCCAGAACCCGTCCCTCCACAAGTGCCCCGTTCTCATCACCAATGTCCCCACATTCCCTCCCACCCACCCCCAGCCTGTCTCTACAGCAGGCACCTTTTCTTTTTTCTCCTTTCTCACTCTCTCTGTCTCTTTCTGTCTCTGTATCTCTCTCATCTTTTACACATTGTGACTTGCCCTATAGACATTTAGAGTTTATCACGTAAGTCTCTTTGTGTATATTCAATGGTGGATTTTAACTGACTTTACCCTTTAGTCTGGCATTGCATTTCCATTACCATTATGGACCTCAATTCCTGACCTGAAGAATGGTTTGAGGCTCTTCCTGTCCCTGAAGCAAGCAGATGCCCTTGGGCTACACTTGCTTTTATAAGGACATATGGAAATGTTACTTGTGCCCACTCTAGCAAATCGATGAACAGTGGGAAAACAGTGATACAAAGAGTTATACCATTTCCCACACTTAGTAAAACACTGGTATATATTTATATACCATTAGTGAATGCAGTCATTCTATATCTGTCCTTTTCCTTCTGACTAATTTCACTCAGCATGATAATCTCCACGTCCATCCATTTGCAGGTAAGTTTCATGATTTCATCTTTTCTAACAGATGCATAGTATTCCACTGTATAGATGTATCACAGTTTCTTTAGCCAGTCCTCTGTTCTCGGGCACTTAGGTTGTTTCCAGATTCTGACTATCATGAATAGCACTGCAATGAATAAAGAAGTACAGATAGTGTTTCTGATATATGTTTTTGGGTCTCCAGGGTATATTCCCAGGAGTGGTATTGCTGGATCAAATGGGAGCTCAATGTGTAATTTTCGGAGGAATGTCTATGTTTTCCAAAAGGGCTGGAACAATCAGCACTCCCACCAACAGTGGATGAATGTCCCCTTTTCCCTGCATCCATGCCAGCACCGGTTGTTATTGCTGTTTTGGATGTGTGCCAGTCTTTGTGGTGTGAGATGATACCTCATTGTTGTGTTGATTTGCATCAACCTGATGATTAATGATGAAGAGCACTTTTTCATATGCCTTTTGACCACTCAAATGTCTTCTTTTTGGAAGCTGCTGCTCATTTCTTCTCCCCACTTTTTGATGGGGTTGGTTGCTTTCTTCTTGTAATCTGCTACCAGTGCCTGATATAACCTGGATATTAACCCCTTATCAGATGGGTATTGGGTGAATATCCTTTCCCACTCTGTGGATTGTCTTCATATCTTGGTCACCATTTCTTTTGAGGTGCAGAAGCTTTTCAGTTTTATATAATCCCATTTGTTTATCTTTGCTTCCATTTCCTTTGTCAGTGGTGTTTCATCTTTGAAGATTCTATTTTCTCTTTACCAAAAGATTTGAAACTACCTCTACAAGAATTCACAGGTCTAGTTAGATAAGACTAATCTAACAGACACACCAAACTACAGAAAGATGGCACAGAACTTCATGACTCTTAAGCTCTCTAAAGTCAGTGGTGTAAATGCACCAATTAAGAGACATAAAATGGTAGGTTGGATTAGAAAATTGAATCCGTTGCTTATCAGACAAAATAAACTTCTAATACTGTTGCTTACCAGAAACAACTTTTACAGTAAATACAAACAGTTCAAAGACAAAGATTGGAAATTAATATTTCAGGGAAACGACCCCAACAAAAAGGCTTGAGTAGCCATACTGGTATCAGACAATGACAACTTCAGAATTAAAAATGGGGGCCAGAACAGTAGTCTAGCCAGTAGGCCATTTGGTTTGCATGTGACTGCCCCGGGTTCAATTCCCAGCATCCCATATGGTCCCCTGAGCACCGCCAGGAGTAATTCCTGAGTGCAGAGCTAGGAGTAACCCCTGAGCATTGCCAGGTGCGACCCAAAAAGAAAAAAAAATCTTATGGGACTGGGGGCTGGAGCAATAGTACAGCAGGTAGGGAGTTTGCTTTGCATGCAGCTGACCCAGTTTGGATCCCTGGAATCCCATATGGTCCTCTGAGCACCACCAGGAATAATTCCTGAGTGCAGAGCCAGATGTAACCCCGAGTATCAACAAGTGTAATCTAAAAAGCCTCCTCCAAAAAATTTTACAGAACAGTTCCATGTCTTAATGATGAAAATATATGTACATCAAGAACTCATGCTCATAAGCATTTATCACTTTAAAGGGCCCTGCACAATACATTAAAAAACCCTACTAATAGATTTGAAGGACTATATTGATAACAACACAATAATTGGAGATTTCAATGCTGCTTTTTCACATTTAATGGATCAACTAGACTCAAACTTAGCAAGGAGATACTGGACTTGAATATAAATTGAAGAGAGGGAGGGGCTTAGTAGTTTTTTTATATATCTAGACATATATAGAGAGAGAGAGATAGGAGAGAGAGATGTCCTAATTCCTTAAAGCAGAATGCACATTATTCTTCAAAGCATACAGGACATTCTCAATGGTGGACCACATGCTTGGCAAAAGAAAAGCATACCTCCATAAAGCTAAGCCTATAAGAGTATACATGAAATGTTTTAAAGAAATAAATCAAACACTCCTGAAATTGATATGGAATAATGAGCACCCCGGATAACCAAAGCAGCCCTCAAAAAACAGAAGATAGAAGGCACCGCTTTCCCCAACTTCAAACTCTGCTATGAGGGTAGTAATTAAAACAGGCTATTCTCAAAATAGGGACAAACCCTCAAATCAATAGAGTAAAATAAAAAGCCTAAGACAGAATAGAATCTCAGATATACCTATTCTCAAAATAGGGACAAGCCCTCAAATCAATAGAGTAAAATAAAAAGCCTAAGACAGAATAGAATCTCATATATACCTATTCTCAAAATAGGGACAAACCCTCAAATCAATAGAGTAAAATATAAAGCCCAAGACAGAATAGAATCTCAGATATATGGTCAGTCAGTGTTTAAGAAAGAAACAAGGAATATGAAGTGGAGCAAGAAAACCTCTTCAGCGTATTGTGTTAGGAAGTTTGGTGGCCACATGCAAAAAAAAAAAAAGTAAAAAAGAAAAAAGGACACTAAACCTCTTTCTACTGATACACACAGAACTCAAATCAAAATGGATTCATGACCTCAACTAGACCTGAATTCATAAGTTATGTAGAGTTAAATATAGCTTCATGACATTAAAGCTAGTGGCATTGTTAAGTTTTAACCACCACTGACCAAGTAAGTAGAAGAAAAGATAAACAAATGGGACTACATTAAACTTAAGCTTTTGCACCCTCATGGAAATGATGACCAGAATATAGACTTTCCACATACTGGGAAAAATTATTTGCCCACCATTCATATGACAAAGGATTAATACCTAAGATATATAAAGCACTGTTAGAACTCCACAAGAAAAAAAAAAACTCCAACCCTATCAATAAATAGGAGAAAGGGATGAATAGGAACTTCTTTAGGAAAGAAATACAAATGGCTAAAGAACATATGAAAAATTCTCTATATCACTAATCTTCAGGTAAATGAAAATCAAAATTGTGAAATATCACCTCATACCACAGACTGGCACTCATCAAAAAGAACAACAATCTGTTGGCAAGGAAAAGTGTCCCTTTTCCTTCAATTACTGCTAGTAGAAATTCCCGGTAGTCCAGCCATATTGGAAGATAATATGGACATTTCTCAAAAAAACTAGAAATTGAGCTTCCATATGACCCAGCAATTCCATTTCTGGGAATATACCTCAAGGGTCCAAAAGCACAATGCAGAAAAGCCATCTATATTTCTCTGTTCATTGCAATACAATAACCAAATATGAAAACAATACAATAACAATAACCAAAATATGAAAACAAACCAAATGTCCACCAACAAATGACTGGATAAACAAACTATGGTATATATACACAATGGAATACTACTCAGCCATAAGAAAAGATAAAGTCTTGCAATTTTCTGTAGTGTGGATAGATCTGGAGAGTATCACATTGAGTGAAACCCCTCGAGGGAGAGGAACAGATTCACAATGATCTCTCTTATATGTGGGATAGAAAGAAATGTTGTATGGGATTATCAAATGCTCAGTGACAGTAGAAACAGAGCAGGAAACCTGATCTTCAGTAGGAAGCTTGCCACTGTGGAAACTGGGGACATTGGTGAAGGATAGTGTCCACTGTTGAAAGGATTGGTGTTGGATCAATATGTGCCTGAAATTCAGTTATAAATATCTTTATAACCTTGCAGTTCACTGTGATTCAGTTAAATAAATAAAAAGAAGGCAAAACATAATAAATGGTTTTGGTACTATTTGCTCTTGCTTTACTATGCTTTTGTGTGATACTTTCAAGCATTGTTCACAATTTTAGCCTTCTGTCATTATCATGTAAGCACTTAAGAATCATAGTTAATCCCCTTTCTCCACTAAGACAATGAAGTGAAAATATGTCTCTACCATGGAGTGGGGATTTATTTCCAGTAAAGTGTATTTCATTTATTATTTTTAACACCCAGCCGAACTCCTGGCAATTGAAGATATTCAATAGATGAATGACAAAGGAGATAAATGTAGGGGAAAGTAATGTTTTTTCCTGAATCTGTGATACAAGATTGGAAACAAATCACTTTTTATTTTTATTTTTTGCAGAGCTGGGAATCAAATTCAGAACTCATACATACAAAGAAAGTGCCCTACTGCTGAGCAGCATCTGGGTCAGTAACAAGACACTTAAAAAATGACAGTTTCTTTGTGTAGAATGATACTTTCCCTTCCTTTTTATAAAGAAAATCAGCATTTCTCATCAGCATCAATGAACATGCCTCTTTAAACAAGTAGGTAGAGCAAACAGACATTAGAGGAGGCTTACTGTGCCCCACAAGAGTGCCTCTATGACTTATCTCTATCACCCTTAGTCTCAGGCCTCTATAAACTTCCAGGTTAAAGTCCCTCTGCTATTTTTGTTTGCTTGAATCTAGTTGTTTCCAGCTATGCACTGTAATGCATAGCCACTTAATCAGTTAAAGGTCTAATCACTTCCTCATAGAGATAAATGCTAATAAGGTGTTAAACAGTCTATTTGAATAACTAATATAGAAGTTTTAGTTTCTTTTCCTGGAAAGTAAAGCCCTAAACTTGATCATGTGGGGAATATGTGTGTATGTATGTATGTATGTATGTATGTATGTATGTATGTATTTATGTATGTATGTATGAAAAGGATAGGGTAGATAGCATAATTGGGATTTATGCTTATTATTCACTTGGTCCTGCTTTAATGGGCTTATGAGAATTAACTATAATGAGCAAACAGTTCAAACAGTGGTTCTGATAAATGTGTTTATTGGTTATTTTGTAAAACATATGGCAGGTTTCCTTTGCCAGAAGTTTTTTGGCAACAAAAAAAGTAAATGGAAATTAATAATAAATATATGACGTGGTATAAAAACAATGTTTTTAAGATGACGGAAAGGTAATCAAAATAAGTTTTATTAATCTGGAAAAGTACTACCAGTTCTATCTAGTCACATTTTCATTCAGTTCAACTTTAAACTGAAGGTGGTTAAAACCCTTGAATTAAAAACCATAAATATTTTCCCAGTTCATGCCTTTCTATGTTTCCACAATTTTGCTCTATAAAATTCATGTTGCAAAATTAACAAATGGCGTATAAATATCAAAAGCTTTGTTTATATTAGCATGTATAGGTAGGATTATCCTGTACTCTGAAACAATTCCAGTCATAGTTGTTTATTTATTTAATTTATTTATTTAATTAATTTATTATTTTTTAATTTTTTTTTGCTTTTTGGGTCACACCGGTAATGCTCAGGGGTTACTCCTAGATTACACTCAGGATTTACTTCAGGCGGTGCTCAGGAGTCTATATAGGATGATGGGGAATTGAACCAGAGTCAACTGCATGCAGGGCAAACAACCTTCCTGCTGTGCTATTGCCCACACGTGGTTTAACTTAAAGTTTTTATTTATGTCTCACTGTTTGCTATTAAGTAAGGTAATTCTCAGGGTAGTTCTTTATATCATATTTTAATTCTGTCTCATCATGTAACATCAAGAGATTATTTTCTTCATTGGTGTAAAGGGTTCTCTTTGCCAGTGAATTAATTAATAAAAACATAAAGTGTGGTAAAATAAACCATACCTAGAAGGAAGCAGGATCATTGCTATAACAAAGAAATACAATAGATTTTTGGTAGTGCTAATTATCTTCAAGTCCAGTCCACAAGATGAACTGCTGCTTGGCACATGTTTTCCACGTTAGACTATGTTATATCTTTACCTGCAAAACATGGAGGAAAGCAGCACTATCTTCACCAACACCAAGATAAGTGACTTTCTGGTAGAACTTAACAAGAGGAAAACAACCAAACCCCTCAAAAATAGGGACAAGAAATGAACAGAAACTTCCTCAAAAAAAGGTAATTAAAATGGCCAAAAGAAATATGTAAAAAATGCTCTACATCAGTAATCATCTAGGAGATGCAAATCAAAACAACAGTGAGATATCATCTCACACCACAAAGACTGTCACACATTCAAAAGAGCAAAAACAACCACTGTTGGCATGTATGTGGGGAGAAGGTACTCTCATCCTTTCAGAATAAAAAGAAAGGATGAGAGTAGCAGAAACACCATCTGCACGTCTAAGTTCATAGCAGCACTATTACAATAGCCAGAATATGGAAAAAAACCTTGAGTGCCTGAGAACAGAAGACTGGGTAAAGAAACCATGATACATCTACACTATTGAATACTGTGCAGCTGTTAGGAAAAATGAAATTATGAAATTTGCCTATAAATGGATGGACATGGACAGTATAATGCTGAGTGAACTTAGAAGGAAAAGGACAGATATAGAATGGCTGCATTCATTTGTGGGATATTTAGTACATGTATACTAATACCCAAGGCCAGAAAATACATGGACCAGGAGGATTTGTCAGTGTTTGGAATCTACCACAAGTGTGGGAGAGTCAAAGATTAGGTAAGATAGATAAGGGACTAGGGGGCTAATAACTACTGGAAATGGTAAGTCCAGACTATAACTGAGCTTTGAATGTAGGCAAAGAGATATACATGGTAACCCCTAAATGTATGCATGTAAACATATGTATGTAAGCCACATACAATGTGTAAGAAAAAGAAAACAGAGAGAGAGAGAGAGAGAGAGAGAGAGAGAGAAAGTGCCTGTTATAGAGGCAGACTGGGGGAGGAGGAGGGAATCAGGGGTCATCATTGGTGGGAAATGTGCACTGGTGGAGGGATGTGTGCTCAAACACTGTTTGACTCACCTAACCATGAACAGTTGTGTAATTGTATATCTCATGGTGGCATAACTAAAATAAATAAATAAGTCTCTAGTTTCCTCCAGCAACACCCTCCTCCCAGCCTGAGATATTTCTCTCTTTCTCTCTCCCTCTCTCTCTCTCTTTCTCTCTCTCTTCTTATAGGTATTGTGGTTTGCATACAGGTACTGAAATTTCATCAAGTATATCACTTTATTCCTTAAGCACTCAGTTCTTATCTAGAGTGATAATTTCTATCATTGTCATAGTGGTCCCTTCTCTGTCCTAACTGCACTCCCCTCCACCTTCACCCTCCATCTTTCACCACTATTGGCAAGTTTCATCCATTGGCCTACCCTTGTTTCTAGTGTCCTTGGGTTTTAGTCTCATACTATGTTATTTTATGTATATATATATATATATATATATATATATATTATATATATCCTACAAATGAGTACAGTCATTGTATGTGTGTCCCTCTCCTTACTCATTTCATTCAACATGATATTTTCCATGTCCATCCATTTATAGGTGATTTTATGACTTCATTTTTCCTGGTGGCTGCATAGTATTTCATTGTTTACCATAATTACTTTAGTCAGTTGTCTGTTCTTGGGCATTCAGTTTATTTCTAGAATCTGGCTATCATGAATAGTGTAGCAATAAACATAGAGGTGCAGATGGTTTTTATGCATTGTGTCTTTGGCCCTTGGGGTATATCCCCAAGTGACATTACTGAATGTCGTCAGAACTCCACCCTGCAGACCAGCCTATCACAGCCTGGCTCCCTCGGCCCTACACGGCCGCGGTTCATCAATAAATGCTGGATTTTGAGATGACTACAAGAGTATGCTATCCGCACGGCAGAGCCTGGCAAGCTACCCGTGTCGTATTTGATATGCCAAATACCAGTAACAATTATAGACCTCATTCCCACGACCTGATGGAATGGTTTGAAGCTCTTTATGTTCTTGGAGCAAGCAGGTGCCCTTGGGCTCTACTTGCATGAGACAGGACATATGGAGATGTTACTGGTGCCCGCTCGAGCAAATCGATGATGAACGGGAAGACAGTGATACAGTGACAGTGACATTGCTGAGTTATATGGAGACTCAATTTCTAGATTTTTAAGTAATATCCATACTGCTTTCCAAAAAGTCTGGACCAGTTGGCATTCCCATCAGCAATGAAGGAAAGCCCCTTGCTCCCCACATCCACACCAACACTGGTTGTTGCTCATTTTGATGCATGCCAGACCCTGTGGTGTGAGAAGATATTTATTGTTGCATTGATTTGCATGGCCCTGATGACATAGAGCATGTTTTCTTGTGCATTTTCACCATTTGTATTTCTTCTTTGATGAAGTTTGCTCATTTCATTTGCCCTTTTTGACAAGATCTAACACCAATTCATGATAAAAACTGAATTTGACAAGACCATTCATGATAAAAAAGTTGTGTTTAACAAGATACAATACCCACTTATGATAAAACTTCTAACTCTCAGCATTATGGGAGTTAAAGGAATTTCCTCAATATAGTCAAAGACATGTACCACAAGTCTGTTGTAAACATTATTCTCATAGGGAAAAACTAAAAGCCTTCCCTCTAATTATGAGGTACAGATATGGTCGCCCACTCTTACCACTTCTGTTCAATATAGTACTGGAAGTACTTGCCATAGAAGTTAGGCAAGGAAAACTTATCGGGGTAATCCAAATAGGAAATAAATAAATTAAGCTCTTACTGTCTATAACTAAAAAGAAAGATTTTGAACACCCAGTGTTTGTTTACAGGAATGTAAAATAATGTGATTACTATATTAGAAAGGAATGGCAAATGTATCTAATACTGCTTATCAAAGGGGACCTTAAATTTTGTGTGAGATCAAATTTACTTGTACAGATACTGAAATAATCATCCTTTTTATTGTTTGGAGGATGTTGCTATTTCTGTAATTCATAAGAAGCTCATACAGCATAGTATGTGGAATGGGGAAACATCTTTCTATTTTTAGTATAATGACCCTTAAAGATTTGTAAGATATTTTATTTAAAGGTAAATATTAATTTGTCAGTGAAATTAGTTTCTTCATGCATTATGAATGCTATAAACATGAAATGTTATGTCACTTTAGAATGAAATAATAAATAAGCCACACATGAGAGATGCTGAAAAAAATAACAAGTTTTCATGACTTCTAGCCTCACTACTCTTAAATATACCTAGAAAAATGGAGGCATTTGTGTGCAGAAAATTTTATTCACCATTAAAGATAATGCTATCCCAGGAACAAGTATTAAAATTATGTTGTGATACACTACTGCTGAGCTACATCCTCTGGTAATCGTTGTTATAAAACTGTTGAGAGAGAGAGAGAGAGGGAGAGAGCAGAAACAAGCCAAGGGGACAGGAAAATCTAAAGAAAAAATATTCTCGAGTTCTTATCACATAACTGAGGTCACCATAAATTTTAAATTATCCACTATAGCCTCTTATATGAAATTTCATATATGCACATATTTTATTATGTTATATATGATATACCTGTATATAAATATATGATTTCCCCCTTTTTATGTTGTATTATGAGGGTTTATTTTTGGTTTCAGGACCACACATGGCAGTGCTCAGGGCTTATTTCTGGCTTATTCAAGGATCACTCTTGGTGGGGCTGAGGTTCCATATGGAGTGCTTAGTATTGAACCCAGGTTAGATTCATGCAAGCCAAACATCCTACCTGCTGTACTATATCTCCAGCATTGTATTATTAGTTTTTTAAGGAAAAATTAATTTTAAGTTGACTAATATTATGCCAGTATTTCAGTAAGGTTGTCTAATGCATAGGTGAGTATAAGAAGATAATTTCTACAGGTAGGTTTTGTATGTTGAAAACAAGTTTGAATAATGGTAAAACTAAATTTAGAGATGTACTCTAAGTGATTTACAGACAGCCTTTTCCTTCCCTGTCAAAATCCCTCTCTTTTCATTAATATCTCTGTATTTAAGTGCAAGTCTGCAGTCAAAGGCTATCTATGTCTAAGGTTTAACTAGCTGTGCTTATTATTTTCTTAGCTTGTGTTTTACAGAAGTATTGCATGATAAAACCTGGGTAGTATACATTAACTATGATTAAAACATGTATACAAAATGTCTCCCTTTTGTAGGTAAGCACAGTAAATTTTAAGTGTTTTTGTTTGTGTTTTACTCAGAATAACTATCATGTTTTGCTAAGTGTGAAGACCGCTCTAGAATCCTAATTTAGTAATAAAATATTAAAATAGATAAAGATACTAAATAAAGTTTACCTTAATTCTTTCTGGTCAATTAAATGATTTTATTAATTAAATTAATTAAATGACAAATGGGCAATGAAAGGCTTATTTTTAAAAAGGTTTTTAAATGGTTTTTAGGCAAATACATGCTCTTGTAAAAATACATGCTATTTATGATATTACGTTTATTTATAATATTATAGAAGTATCTCATAAGCTAAATATATGTAGCACATGATGCTCATTATATCATTATAAAATATCAATGTAGCATATAATGATATCCAAAATATTATTAACAGTAGAAAACTAATTTTCAGATTTTAGAAAAATTTCCTAAAGTTGTCATTTTAAATCTGCTTATATATACTAATGATTCTGTGGTAGCTTGTAAGTGCTTGTTCTTGAACTTCCTAGCTTGATTCTAGTATGGTTGGGTCACAAGACCTTAGCATAAAACTTATAGAAACACATTTAATGTGAGGTAACTACTTAGGAAAAAATGTAACCTTTCAAATTATATTATCACTTTCTGCATAAAAGTTTCAACCAACCTGTTAATTAATGCAACCTTTGGAAGTCATAAAATTACTTCTCTCGGAGAGTTGATGTAGATTTTATTGGAAACCTATTTATTCCTCTACTCCCAGAGTAGGCAAGTGTCAGCCTCCTAGAACATTGTCCAGGAAATATCACTGTCCACTGAGCACAGGGAGAAATTGACTGCCTTAATAAAACTCACTTGAGAATGCAGAGGACTTTCCAAAGACACTTGTTTTCATTTTTATCTCTTAATCACAAGCCAAAACCTTTAGATGAGGAATGTTTCAGAAATGTTGACATATATAGGATATCAGTGGAATTGCTGAGACTACTTACACATAAAAATGAAAGCTACTATAAAAGAAAATTCTGCCTGTAAAAAAAATTGTATAATTAATGAAAATTTTGTCTTTTAATAAAGAACTTTTACTTTAGAACTTGGGAAAGATCTATGTTTAACAAAAATTATATAAGCAAAGCCAGAATATTAGATGTATTTTAATCTTGAAATCATATAAAACCATTTTGTTTTTAATATAAAGCCTTCTTTATATTGTAGCTGAATCACCAGAAATATTATAGAATAATGAGTTAAAATAATACAGCAAAGTCTTTTAAAATTTATTCTTATTACTTGAATATAAAATATATAGCTAAAATATTTTGAATATAAAATATAGCTAAAATATTTACTTTAGTACTTAACACTCAGATTTATATATGTATTTTAGTATATAATTTTAAATCTACATTTAAAATATATTTTTATTATCTCGTGGTGTTCAGGGCTTCCCCTTGGCTCTGGGCTCAGGGAGCGCTCCTGCTGGCTAAGGGACCATATATGGTGCTGAGAATTAAAATAACCAGAGTTGACTGCATGCAAGATTTACCCACTGTAAGTCTTGCCTTCCCCACTGTACTGTTACTCTGAGTCTTAGGTGTAAGCCTACAAGACGTCATAATAATGACTTCATTCATTATTACACATTATATGAGAACATTAAAATGTTAATGTTGTTTCATGTAAACTCATCATAATGTACTGAAATAATCCGTAATTGTTCGTGTACAGTTTAAAAGTTTTATATTATAATCTTGTAAACATCTTCATGGATAAAAGATTATTTCAGATCATGGAAATGGCTATATGAACTTATAGCTTGATAATTAGATTCATCATTAAATATGATAATAACCCAGCAGCTTTTATTTTTATCTGAATATAAATTATCTTCTTCTCTTTTGCATTTATTATAATGGAGCTAGGAGCTGGAGCAGTAGTACAGCCAGTATGGTGCTTGTCATGCATGCAGCTGACCTGGGTTTGATCTGCGGCTTCCTATGTGTTCCCATCAGGAGTGATCCCTGAGCAAGCCCTGAGAACCACCAGGTATTTTCCCACGTTCCTCCAATAAAATACTTTTCCTTATAATAACTAGAACTACGAATCAAGGAACTATATTCAGTACTACTTTTTTTTTGTTTTATGTATGTTGCTGAACTTCCGTAGATTGCTTAGATGGTAATCTCTCTCCTTTAAGTGTCACCACAAACTCATTTTGGCTGAGAAAGTGAACCTTGTAGAACTTTACAATAATTTACAGTAATTTAAATAACCTGAATAACTAAAATATGTTAGTTATTTTTTACAAGATGTTTTATCCATGAAGATGTTTAAAAGAAAGAGGCAAAGTAAGTGATATTCTAAGCTCTGAACCTTTGAAAATCTTATTTTCAAACCTTAGTATCTTATAAGATATTTCAAGACATTACAAGATATCTTGAAAAATCTTACATTTTATGACAAGACTTTGAAAATCTTATTATATTTTATGCTGTAAGACTTAAAGTATATGATCAGAACTTCCACAAGTATAGTTTTTCTTATGCAATTTCTCCTAAAATATCAAGGGATTTTTAAACTGACCTTGAAAACTCACTGGGGCTTGAATGGATTGTAACAGCATATGGGTAAGAAATTTTCTGTTTCGGGGAAATTTTAAAATTTTTAAGTAATGGGGGTTTGCCATTCTTGTAGCCAATATTGGTATCCTGAACTGGTTTCAGCCATCTTATTCCCGAGTCTGGGGCCAATAGCAATAGTTAAAATTAATAATTGTGCCTGGCTAAATTGTGCCTAACTAAGTAGTTCTTTTTGACATCAAAACAAAATAGCAGCACTAGACATTTTTCTTAAAATAGAGTGGACAATTAACGTAGATGATTCATAATTAAGGAATGCAAATAACAGCAGCATTTGAATTCAATGCTGACAATAAATCTATTCTAGTTTTTGGGCAGTAGAAAGTTCACTAGTTGTTCCTAACAGCTGCATAGTATTCCATTGTGTAGATGTACCAAAGTTTCTTTCTCTAGTCATCACTTCTCAGGCACTCTGATTGTTTCCAGATTCTAGCTATTGTGAATAATGCTGCTATGAAAATATCAGTGCAGATGGTGTTTCTGCTGTGTGTTTTTGGTTTCCAGGGTATATTCCTAGGAGTGGTATGGCTGGGTCAAATGGGAGCTCAATATCTAGTTTTTGGAGGAATGTCCGTATTGTTCCCACTAATAATTGATAAGTTATGAAATTTGCCTGTAAATGGCTGGACATGAAAAGGATCATGCTAAGTGAAAGTAGCCAGAAGGAAAAGGACAGATATATAATGACTGCATTTATATTGTGGGATATAATATGTATATATATTATGATATCCAAAATCAGGAAAAACATGGATTAGGAGGTCTTCTCAATAGATCGAATCAACCGAAAGTGGGTGGGAGTCAGAGGTTAGGTAAAACAGAGAAGGGAGAAGTGTGCTAGTAATTGTTGGAAATGATAATATTAGCCGAGAACTAAGCATTGGATATAGGTAAGGGATACACATGATAACTTCTAAATGTATATATTGCAAACCACAATGTATAAGAAAAAGAGAGAGAGAGAGAGAGAGAGAGAGAGAGGAGATAAACAGCCTGCCACAGAGGCAGGCTATGGGAGAGGGGAGGGAATTGGGGACATTGGTGGTGGGAAATGGGCACTGGTGGAGGGATGGGGGTGCTGAAACACTGTATGACTGAAACCCAAACATGGACATCTTTGTAATTGTGTATCTCATGGCTGTATAATAAAATAATTTTTTCAAGAAGGCACAGGGGAGCCGGAAGTATAAGGAACCAAAATTTATCAAACAGGATATGACCCCACAACAAATGAAACTTGTGTTTTGGTTGAGAATTTGGTACTGCAGAACCTAGAACATCTTTGAAATTTTTATGGTTGATTTTTCTTTTTATTTTATTTATTTATTTTATTTATTTATTTTTTTTTTGCTTTTTGGGTCACACCCGACGATGCTCAGGGGTTACTCCTGGCTCTGCACTCAGGAATTACTCCTGGCGGTGCTCAGGGGACCATATGGGATGCTGGGGATCGAACCCAGGCCGGCACAGGCCGGCCAAGTGCAAGGCAAACGCCCTACCCGCTGGGCTATCTCTCCGGCCCTCTTTTTATTTTATAACTGTCAATGGTATAAATAGTGTTTGACATAAATGCATAGCACAAAACAGCTAAAGCATCTTAAATCTTTTAAGAAATTGTTGGAAATTCTGTCTTATTCCCAGGAAAACATTTATTTTTTATTTAGAAATTCAAATTTTATGGGCCGGAGCTATAGCACAGCGGGTAAGGCATTTACCTTACACCTGGCCGACCCGGGTTCGATCTCCAGCATCCCATATGGTCCCCGAGCATCGCCAGGAGTAATTCCTGAGCAAAGAGCCAAGAGTAACCTCTGAGCATTGCATTGCCGGGTGTGACCCAAAAAACAAACAAAAAAAAAATCAAATTTTAAAACTAGATGCCTTGATAATTCCATAAATTCTTTGAAACTTTTAATTGAAGATAATAGATAACTTTAAAATAAATCAGTTGAATGTGACTTATGAACCCATCCTAGTTTTATAAAATCAATATTTAAAGAAATGTATCTAAAACTGTGTTTCCAGCCACTTCAGATGATCAATAAAAATTCTTATAATTAAAAAAAATGAATTAAAAAAAGAATCAAGAGCTGTGACTCCTGCAGTTAGTGGCATGGAACCATCCATGACATTACCAGGAAGTAAAAGGGATGCAAGAGTGCAAGGCCCTGTTACATCTGTTTACTCAATTCTGTAGACCTCGCTGGCTATCATGCAGTCTTTGAATTGAAACTAGATAAGTAACCGCGTCATTCTGGCTATTTCACTGTATCAGAGCAGCTGTAGAAATAACAGTTCTATGTACCATAGATATCAACAGATATATTACTCTCAATAAGCAATTATCATTACAAATAAGAAAACTGTTGATATGCATTTAACCTAAGACTTATTTTTTTTAAATGAAAAAATTGTTTCTAAGCATGCATATGATTTAGCAGCTTGTTCCAGTGTCATCCATGTGGTATGATACTCCCTCAACAGCCTTCATATTTGGGGTTTCTGGGTTTTCTTGGGGTTGGAGCAATAGTAGTGCAGGTAAAACAATTCCCTAACACATAGCCAACCTTGTTTGGATCCTTAGAAAGCAATATGGTCCCCTGAGACTACCAGTAGTGATTCCTGAATACAGACCCAGAAGGAAGGCCTGAACACACCTGGTATGGACCCCAAGAAACAAACAGAAAAAGATATTTGGGGTTTTCCAGGCAAAATATCTCTATCTCCTCCTTTCATTAACTGTACAAATTAAAGCAAAAGCAGATACATGGATCATTGTAGCAATTTAAAATCCAGAAATTATTTCTCATATTTAATAATATTTCATTATAATAGTGGATCTAACACCATATATTGGAGATAGAAGAGTTTCTTCAGTAAATAGTGCTAGGAAAACCAAACAGTCTCATGTAAAAGTCAACTATTAAAATAATATGTAAATATTTATATAAATTGATTAAAGATATGTACTTAAGAGCTGCAATCACAAAGTACATACAAAATCAAATTCTATGACATCAAACCTAAAGTTGTTTGGAGTGATCATTTCCAATAGCAAGGGAGAATTAAAGATACATAATTGGTACTGCATTCAATCGAAAAAAAATGTTCTGTAGAAGAAAATGTAAATAGAACAAGAAGGCAGTCTACTATATGGGAAAAGATTTTGAGCATTAGACATCTAATAAAGGGTTAATGGCTAACCAAATAAACGTCAAAATATGGCAGAGGATTTTATTTGGGAGTATTAGAGAGTCACCTAGCAACAAGCAGGGCTACTTTGGGGTTTGTGCTGGGAAAGCACTATATTCCCCGAGCACTCAGGGGACTATGCAATACAGGGAATCAAACCAGGGTTTCACATGGAAGACAAGCACTTTAATCCTTATACTGCTTATCTAATCTATGGACAGAAGATTTTGATGTATATTTCTCCACAGAATATATAAGGTGGGAGCAGCAACCTGTAAAAAAATGCTATTAGAGAAAAACATATCAATACTATAGTGAGATATCACTCCTCATCATAATAATGCCTTACTCCTTTGGCTCAGGAGTTAGCACAGGGGTCAGATGATTGTACTGTCCATGCTAAAGTCCCACGTTTGATCCCCAGAATTGTGTTTTTGCGCAATTCTGGGATCAATGTGTGTTGGGAAGGTTTTTTTTTTTTTTAAAAAAAAAAGAAAACCTTTGTTTGGAGAGGGAGCATTGAGCTTCACCCAGTAGTGCTTAGGGTTGTACATACAAGAATAACTTGAACCCCCATCAGGGGGATTCTGGTAATCAAATGCAGATTGATCTCATGCAAGACAAGTGTCCTACATTCTTATATTAACTCTTTAGTCCAAAGAAAGCTATTTGACTTGTTGGCAAAAATGTTAATGTAACAATTTTGGTAAAACCTTGGAGTGTCCTTACAATTGCTAAACTGCATTATAGTTTCTATGACACAGAAATCTCACTTTTATTATCTATTTAAACAATACAAGCAACACAAAAATTACACCTTTCCCAGTAGCTTGCCAGGCTCTGCCATGGCTCTGGGTTCATCCCAGGGGGCCCGATTCAATACTGAAGAAAATCTCTTAAGAGCTGGATAAATAGTACAGAACATAGGCCTCTTGCCTGTCATGCAGCTGCTCAGGTTCAATTTCTGTAACCTATATGGTCCCCCCAACACCCACCAAGAGTGATGTCTGAGCACAGAGTCAGGAGCTAGCTCTGAGTGCTGATGGATGGGGGCAGCACAAAATAAAACAAGAGCCTAGACCATAATGATATGAAAAGGAGTTCACACCCATTGCTATGTTTCCTTGTGTCCTTGTGTCAGACCATTTATATAGGGCGTTTCCTTATATAAACTTTCAAGAGAGTTACTTTCTTGTTTTATTTTTAGAGAACTGAGCATTTGAGGGAAGTTAGATTTATCTAAGAACATACAATTAATATCTCAATGTTTCACCTGGCATTGTGGTACATGCATAAAAATGTCACATTATATGCAAATCATCTGCATTCCCTCTGCTGATTCCCTGACATACTCGACTTGATCTGCCCAGAGTGTGATCTTTATACTCTCCCTGGATTTAAGCATCACAAGGAAAAGGGCCTACTTTTCTTTAAGATCTATGATGATCCTAAGATGACAGCAGGCAGAAATTGAAAGGATTCATGCACGGATGGATGGTTGCACACACAAATGAGTTGATGTGGGGGAAAATATCCAGGATATGCGAAACTTATCTACCTCATTTTATTGTAAAAACTGTTCCAATGTTGGGACCAGAGCAATAGTATAATGGGTAGTGTGTTTGCTTGTATGTGACCCACCGGGTATGACCCCTGACACTACATATGGTCCCACAAGTCTGCCAGGAGTGATCCCTGAGAACTGTCAGGTATGGCCCCAAAACAAAAAAAATATTAATAAACAACTGAGTATTTTAGTTAACATTTGAATACACTTAGCTAATTTTCTATGTATTAGAAATTTATGTATTTTTTCATCTATCCTTGCTAATTGCTACATATTGACACAGGTGACCTGAGGGGAACTCAGCAAGAGTAAAGCTTTGATGTAAATTTACAGAACATCAGTAAATTTGATATTCTGTGGAATTACACTTAACCCACACAGCAGGTGTAACAGGGCCTTAAAAATCATTACTGGCTTGTATGACTGAAACTCAATCATGAACAACTTTGTAACTGTATCTCGCTGTGATTCAATAAAATTAAATAAATTTAAAAATCATTACTGACTTAAGGTGCATGGGCTTCAACCATGCCCATATTAGTGACTGACACAATGCTAATCCAAAAAAAAAATGTACTTCATTAAACTGTTTCACTTGACAGGGGAGAGAAAGACAGCACAGCAGGTAAAGGTACTTGTCTTGCACTTGGCTAACAAGGGTTTCATTCCTAGAATCACAAATGGTCTCCTGAGCACCACCAGGAATGACCCCTGAGCACAAAGGCAGGAGTAAGCTCTAACCACAGCCATGTATGGCCCGAACCCTCAACCCACACCACCCTCCAATTTTTTTTCATATGACTGAAGGTGTAAATAATAATATTTTGCATTCAAAACTGATTTAATAAACTCAAATTAATTTAAATAAAAGTAAATACAGTAAAAATACAACAATGTTAAATATCTTCATTTATGTGTGTGACATAGGCATAAAGATTGATGAACTCAAAAAAGAAACAAAACTCATTGGATATTGGTTACAGAGCTTAGATTATCAGAGGATATTGATTGAGGAGGGTAATGTGATGTTATGGGGCATAATAAAATAAATGATTATGCCTGTGAGAGTTACATTGGTATCACTTGCTTTTTAATGTGTGCCTATAGTATATTATAATTTCTGGCATATTGTGGTTACTTGTTGAAATGGTAAATAAAGAATTAATGAATTTCACAGGTTCATAGTAATACTTTTTCAAGCAATACTTTCCAGAAGTAAATAAAGCAATACTTTCCAGTAGTAAAAATATTTATCATCAGGTTATATTATATTATTTAGAAAATGTAAAAAGCATGAATTTCCATCTGAATCCCTGATACTCAATATTTTATGGACCATTCTGTCTTAATAAAATATCACCAAAATTTTAGTGAGCAAAAGATAGAGAAATAAAAAAGAAATAAAGAGAAATAATTTCCCTCTTTAAACAATAGAGCATAGCAGGTTATTCATTTGTAATGATCATTGAAATTAGTTGAATTTACAATATAACAGTATACTAGATCCATAATCTTCTGTAAGGATTCAATTGCATACCTTGGATTTTCTTTGTAGAATATTTTTGATGTAGCTACCCTCCTATCATAAGTATAAAATGATTAATAAGATATACAATCATTTAAGGTTTGACCAAGAAACTAAAAGGTAATTAGAGTATGACTAATTTGTGTTACTAGATTCCTATCCACATACTTCCAACTAATCTTAGGCTTCTGTTGTCTCAATTCTATTTAGCAAGGGTTAGAGCTACCTTTGATGTATCAAACACTGTAATTTATTATGAGTCTGGTTAGAAAGGTAGTCATAATAACAGGAAGGTTTTTTTAGTTTCAAAACCTAGAGTTGGAGAAATGGATAAAATTAGCAAGAAAAGTCAGTAGCAGGAAGTTTAAACTAATTTTTTAAATAAATATTAATCTATTTTGTTAGAATTGCATTAACATTACTACTTTTATTTATAGTAATGATGCTTCTTCCTAAAAATGTTATTAATATATTTTTTGACTGCTGGTGATTTTCACAAAACATCCTACCAATGTACGTTGGTAAATTGTCTATTCATGGTATTAACCTAGTATTTCATTGTTAAACATGTGTGTTCTGCCATTAGAATGCTAGAAGATTGGCTTCTAGCACAGAGAGAAAATTCTGTATATAATATCATTTCCAATTGCTAAGTGTGCTATCCTTTTCATATAAATAAAATGAGAACACGTTTTCCTAGAACTTGGACACTTGATCACTTGAATCCCGTTATTCATCTATTTGCTCGAGCAGGCGCCAGTAACATTTCCATTTGACCCTATGACGTGCCAATGTAGCCCAATGGCATCTGGTTCCTTTAGGAATATGAAGAGCCTCAATATTTTGACAAGTTTCTGACAAGCCAGGCTGGGGGGTTGGCTTAATCTCTTGGGTGGAGATCTTACTAGCTGCGGAGTGTGGATGGTGAAGATCGCTGCCAGCATGGTGTGGGGGTTCCTCTGGGTTCTTCTGAGGCTCCATCATGATGGTGGACTCAAGTCGGAAGTCACTCTTGTGGTCCGTGGAATGCAGGGGGTTCAACGGGAAAGCTGGTATCTGCTCTGCCGGGCGTATCTACCAGTAATAAAAATGTTTATATTCCTGACCCAGTAATAAATTTCCTAGAAATACAGGAATAATTATCCATAGACATTCATGAAACATGAATATTAAATTTTTATGAATAATAACTAACTGTGGTGCCAGAGACATAGTAGAAGGGCTAAGATCTTGCAAGTGGGTCCCTGATACCACATATAGTCCCCCAGGAACCACTGGGAGTGATCCCTGAGCATGGAGCATGGAGCCAGAAGTAAGCCTGTAGTACCACTAGTGTGACCCAACTCACCCCTACTTCCCCTCCTCAATAGGAAAAATAAATAACTGTGAGCATCATTTAAGTCCATCACTTGTTAAACAAGAGCTTTCTAAAGCAATTCTCATTGAGTTTAAAAAGTCATTATTTCATTTAGGAAAATCATTGTGTATATTCTATTTTTTGTATCTGTAGTAGTTATTATATGCCAAGGAAAGTCCCAGGAACAAGGCAGAAAAGTAAGAAAGATGTGGGAAATGTACAAGGTGATAACCCTGAGAGTAAGAACACCAAAATAAATGATTACGATAATGTTGGCCAAGTGTATTCATATATAACCAAACACTAAGAGAGCTCCAAAAGGAGGAGGAGGAGGAAAAAAAGGAGGAGGAGAAGGAGGAAGAGGAGGAGAAGGAGAAGGAGGAAGAGGAGGAGGAAAAAGAGGTAAAGGAAGAGAAAGAATGAGGAAAAGGAGAAGAAAGAAGGAAGAAGTATGAGGAGGAGGAGGAAGAGAAGGAAGAGGAAGAGGAAGAAAGAAGCAGAAAAAAGAAGAAAATAAGTTCTAATGCTTCCTGCAGGAATCCAGGGAAACTTCTGAGAGAAAGCAAACCTGAGAAAAAGTACAGGATTTCATAGTTGAGTACTTTTCTACCTGAGTCATCATAACATACTGAGGCAATCTATTTTAATATTGAGCAGAATGTTTATAAAGAGAAATCAGATGTACTTGAGAGTAGATTATTGTGAATAACTTTAAGAGAAAAGGTATCCTTCATAGTAACTTTAAATCTACACAACTCTAAGATAATATTAATAGACATAACAATTGCTACTACATGTGACTAATAGTTTAAGTTGTTTTAGTTCACAATTGTCTATTTACCATCATTTATTGAATATCAAAATCTATAGCATTTAAGATTAGGTATAAATTTTATTTAATTTCTACTGTCAGGTGATCTTATTAGTATTTTCACTCTACAGACAAACTTTTGAGGTGAAGAGACAATTAAATTTCCTAAGGTTATACAGTCAGGAGTAGTAGGATGAGACTTAATTTAGAGTCAGTCTGACATTAAACTGTTTATTTCTGCTCTCTCCCAATCCAGAGGAGAATCTGAGCAATAAATTTAAAGTTTTGATGACAAGAGACAGTTAAAATCACAGGTTTTCTTTATTAGTGAATATGTATGATAAATTCAAGCTAAGGGCAGAAGTAGAGCATTCTTTGGAATAGTAAATATGTTCTTTTATTTTGAAATTTTTGAACAAAAATATACATAGGATTATAAAAATCCACTATGTTCTTCATAACTATAAGCAATAGCTAACCTTTCAGTAGTTTCATAGCACATTAATTTTAAAAACTGAATATATTAAATGCAGTATTCAGATATCAAACCTATTTTTTCTGTTTTAATTACTTCAGTATGCATTTTTGTCTGATAAGTATTCCCTCCTCTGTCATCATAAGCATATTTGAAAAGCATTATTTTTTTTCAAATATATGACATCACAAAGTATTTTCAATTTTAAAAGGCAAATTCTACAGGAATATAATTACAATAGCTATGCAGCTTTAATATTAAAGTCACGTTGACATCCTTAATCAAATCACATGTAAAAAATAGTAGTCAGTTTAGACACATTGAACATAATTCCTATGTGAAACAGAGCATTTTAAAAAATATTTTATTATACCACTGTGAGATATACAATTACAACCTTGTTCATGTTTGGAGGTTTTGGTCACATAGTGTTCCAGCACCTTGCCCTCCACCAGTGCCCATTTCCCGCCACCTATGTACCCAATTCCCTCTTCCCTCCCCACTCCCATAGCCTGCCTCCATGGCAGGTTCTTTATCTCTTTTCTCTCTCCCTCTCTCTCTTTTCCTTCTCTTACATATTGTGGATTGCAATACATACACTTAGAGGCCATCATGTGCATTTTTTGCCTGTATTTAATGCTCAGTAACAGAGCCATTCTTAAGATGATATTTGGCTAAATAATTTGCTGGCATTTTTTAAAACAAAAAGAAAGTTAAATACAAGGTATAAACTTTCACTAAAATGTTACAATCACAATATAGGAAAACTACAAATATTACTTCAAACTCAGTATTGAAGCTGAGTCTTCCAAAAAAATTAATTGAATTGAACTTTTGTAGGATAAACAAAACATTTGAAAAAAAGCAAAATAGCACTCCTGGGAATATACCCTAGAGACCGAAAAACACATAGCAGAAACACTATCTGTACTTCTTTATTCATCTCTGCGCTATTCACTATAGCTAGAATCTGGAAACAACCTAAATGCCCGAGAACAGAGGACTGGCTAAAGAAACTGTGGTTCATCTACACTATGGAATACTATGCAGCTGTCAGAAAGGATGAAATTATGAAATTTACCTGCAAATGGATGGACATGGAGTCTATCATGCTGAGTGAAATTAGTCAGAAGGAAAAGGACAGATATAGAATGACTGCATTCATTAATAGGATATAGATACCAGGTTTTAATAAATATGGGATGTATGGAAGGAGGAACTGGTACTATTAAGGCGGGTGGGGGATGGGAGGGGGAGGGTACATTGGTGGTGGAAAGGGGCACTGGTGGAGGGATGGGTGCTGGAATACTGTATTACCGAGAACCAATTATGAACACCTTTGTAATTGTATGTTTCACGGTGGTATAATAAAAAATTAAAAAAAAAACAAAGCAAAACAGAAAAAGAAATCCTTCATTGACTGGAAAGAAATGTATTAGACAATGATAAAACAGTTTAAAACACATCCCATGTAAAATTATGTAGGACAGAGTTAAAAATCCATTAAACAAGAAGTTTGTACCAGAAAAAGAAGTGTATACAAGTTTTCATTCACTTGTAATGAAAAAGACAAAGGAGTGACAGAATGAGTTGAATAAAGTTTATTTTATTCAAATTAGAACTCATATATCAAATATGTATTAAGTATACATGCATCATTTTGGGAAGCACCTTATCTTTTTCAAAATTCTCAGTTAGAAAACTCCCTTACTCATAACCCTTTCCAGATGTCTAGACCAAAGTATCAAAGCAATAAGTTAATATATGAGCCAAACTCTAGCAACTATAATAAACAGAGACATGCTTAAAATGATATTTGGCTAAATGATTTGCTGGCATTTTTAAAACAAAAAGTCAAGCACAAAGTATAAACTTTCACTAATATGTTACAATCACAATAGGGGGAAACTACAAATATTACTTCAAACACAATATTAAAGCTGAGTCTTCTAAAAATGTTAATTGAATTGGACTTTGTAGGAAAAATAAAACTTCTTAAACAAAGCAAAACAGAAAAAGTGGTGTATCTGATTAGTAGTAGTTTGTTGATAGCCCCACTAGCAGAGTTTTCCTCCCTTAATCTTGAGATCTTTTTTTTTTTGTCAAACCCTGGGAGGCCTCTGTGAAAGTTAGATTTGACAGACAAGTGCTGACTCGGTGACAAAAGGCAGCCAAGTGCAATTGAGAGCTCACCTGGTTGAAGAAGGCATGAATTGGTCAGTTCACCTCTGATGTGAGAGAAAGAACAGTTCCCTTCTTTAATTAGATACCAGCAAAGTAAATGAGTAGATTCATAGGAGTAGGCTATCATTTTACCACCTGGATGAAAAAATGAGAGATGCAGAGATATGATTCTTCAGCAAATTGGCTACAGCTGCCAAATTGCAGATTTGAGTTGCTCAAGACTGCAACTATATAGAAAATATCTGTGTTAGGTCTAAAATTTTCCTAAAACATGTCTTTATATGTCTTAGGTTGTCAATCATCAGGTGTATCAAGGTGCATGCTAGGAAGTATAGACATCAGTTTATCTTTCTAACTAGTGAAATTATACAAAGGCAGAGTTCATTTAAGGTTCATGATTTCATCTTCTTTTTTTGTCTTATTTTATTTGTAAAATTAATTAAGATAGGCTCTATATCTGTAAAGTGCTTACTAGTATTGAGCTAAAAACAACATACATTAAAACTGTGTTTTTAGGGTTGAAAATGTAGCTCAGTGCTGAAGCACTTGTCTTGTTTGGGTAAAGTCCATGGTTTAAAGGGAGGGAGGGAGGGAGAGAGACAGGAGGGAAGGATAAAAGGAAGGAAGGACTGTTTTAATATTTACTTGCTATTCCTTATTGAGTAAGACTAATGTTCTCTTTGTGTATTATATTTTGTTTCTTCCAATTTTTCTTTTATTTCTACATATGTTTTAGGTAAAGATGACAGATGAATAGGAAAAAATCTTATTAAAATAAGGAGCTGTTGGGGAAGGGCATAATTTCCAATATAAATTTAATTTCTGCTTTCCTAAGGAAAGCACAAAAAATCTATGGAAGTTCTGCTTAGTAGATGTTAATATTGCATTACCAGAATAGCACAGTGCTTCTGTGTGTTTAAGAATTGGGGGTAGTTGCTCTACCACTTAATAGCCATAAGACAGAGAGGATGAGAATTACTTAACTGTGCCTTGCCTGATTTCATCTGTGGAGTGGGGTTAATACAAAATTGCTGGAAAGGTTTGAATTACTACATATGACATGCTTAGAACATAGTAATTGCTCAATAAATATACTTACTACTTCAAAATATGGTGCACATTTAATAGCCTCCATAGAGTTTTTAGACACTTTAATCTTTGCTGTCTTTGAAACTGATATATTTAAAGTAAACAAGAAATACACACACATACATACACTAGCTGTAAAAGAAACAGATTTAAATTTGGTTTAGAATTGAAATAGAATACTGATAAGAGATGTTTCAGTCATGCCAGGAGAAATAATGATGTGCAAAATTTGGATGGTTACTAGCAGAGACCACCATCACAGTGGTATGAATGTTGGCAACAAAACCCTTTTTGGAGGGCAGCCCAAAGATATGGTGAGTTGGGCTCCTTTTGTTGATCACTCTCTAAGATCTTATGTTGTGAAGTCAGACTGTTTGTGATGGCCTTTTCTTCTTTTCTGATGAATGCTTAAAGAGCTATGAACTTGCCTCTTAACACTGCTTTTTCTATATCCCACAAGTTCTGGTAATTCGTGTCTTCAGTCTCATTTGTTTCCAGGAGTCTTTGGATTGCCTTTTTGACTTCTTTTATGACTTGCTGGTTGTTCAGCAGTGAGCTATTTAGTTTCCAGGTACTTGGTATTGGTATCCGTAATTAACTTCTATTTTCAGTGCTTCATGGTTTGAAAAAATAGTTGGCACAATTTCTATGTTCTTGATTTTATGGAGGTATGATTTATGGCTCAGCATGTGATCTATTTTGGAGTATGTTCCATGTGCACTGGAGAAGAAAGTGTAAAGATATGGTAAAAAATATACAGAATTTATTCTCTATAATTCAATAAGTGCTACTTGGAAACAGAAATGCTAAGAAATTAATCCAAAGAATAAACTCTTCCATGTTCATAAAATGTAGAAACATTGATATTATGTAAACATTTAAAATTAATAAATGAACTAATTGATATATCACTATTTAAATCACAAATGTAAGTAATTATCAATGTAGGGACATATTTAATACAGAGCAAAAAGAATGAAGTTATAAATATATGTCATTATTGCAACTTTATACAGGCATATTTATGAATAATTTATGCAATTATATGCTTAAAGGTAATTTGGAAACTTGAAGAAAAGAACTTAATAATACTTGGAGAAAGCATAATAAAATTTCTTTAGAGATTGGAGAGATAGTATAGCAAGTAGGGCATATTTGCCTTGCATATGGCCAGAGCCATTTCTATCCCCAGCATCCTCCAAACACCACTATAAGTAATTCCTGAGTGTAGAACCAGGAGTAACCCCTGAGCATTGTCAGGTGTGGCTCAAAAAAAAGTGACTCTCATCCACTGTTGGTGGGAGTGCCGACTGGTCCAGCCCTTTTGGAAAACAATAGGGCATTCCTCCGAAAACTAGATATTGAACTCCCATTTGATCCAGCAATAGCACTCCTGGGAATATACCCGTGAGACCAAAAAACACATAGCAGAAACATTATCTGTACTTCTTTATTCATCTCTGCACTATTCACTAGAGCTAGAATCTGGAAACTACCTAAATGCCCGAGACCAGAGGACTGGCTAAAAAAACTGTGGTTCACCTACACTATGGAATACTATGCAGCTGTCAGAAAAGATGAAATTATGAAATTTACCTGCAAATGGATGGACATGGAGGCTATCATGCTGAGTGAAATTAGTCAGAAGGAAAAGGACAGATATAGAATGACTGCATTCATTAATAGGATATAAATAGATACCAGTGTTTTACTAAATGGGGAAATGGTAATGGCAGATTAAAACTTGCCATTGAATATACACAAAGAGACTTAAGTGATAAACTCTAAATATCTGCAGGGCTAGCCACAATGTGTAAAATAAAAGGAAGAGAGATGCAGAGACAGAAAGAGAGAGACAGAGAGAGAAAGAGAGGAAACTGGGGTACCTGCTATTGAGGCAGCCTGGGGGGTGGGCGGGAGGGGGTGGAGTATATTGTTGGTGGAAATGGGGCACTGGTGGAGGTATGGGTGCTGGAATACTGTATTACCAAGAACCAATTATGAATACCTTTGTAATTGTATGTCTCACGGTGGTATAATGAAAAATTTTAAATAAATAAATAAATACAAATAAAAGGAACTCCTGGATTTAAAAAGTTAAAAAAAACAACAAAATAATTTCCTCTGTAATGTTCTATATTGCTGTTTAGAAAATAAATAAAAAATTAAAACACAAGTATAAAGTTGAAGATCAACTCTTTGTACACCAAAGTGATCAGATGGGGAGGGAATGTGTTTTCCTCCTCTCTTGATCACAGTAAACATGCACTAAATCTTGGATTAATTTATACATAAACTATCCTGAAACCCATGTAAACTTATCTTCTATAGCCAGAGATTTAAAAAAAAAATGTACCTACATGGAGTAGATAGGGAAAGTACCTACATGGATTAGAAGCAGAAATCTCACTGTGGGGCAACAAACAAACACAATTAGAAAGAGATTTCTAAGGTATGGAAATTTACCCTTGAGAGCAAGGATAAGGATTATACTGGACACACAGGATCCCAGTCTTCTTATAGTATGTATCTGTCAATACAAGAAACTGTATCAAAAGGGTCTGAATAACCAGCAGGCATAGTCTTGGTGACTTCCTACCACCTTACAGAATTGTGCTCACCTCAGAGAATTTTACTTTTCATCATAACAGACCTTTAGGGCAAATTCCTGGGGAGAACTCCACCCACCAAGACCCATAGCTAAACTAACCGAGGGCTGAGATACCAAAAGTGCCTTCTTTAGGCACTCAAACATCCCGCCACCTCAAGCCCACATATCTCTGCTAGCAAACAAAATCATACCCCTACAGAAAGAAAGAAAACATCCTGTGGACTTCCCAAAGCACAGCCAGTTAACACATGGCTGTGTTAACTGTAGGAGTGGTGGGGGTGCAGAGGGGGTTGAGGCAAGACACACCACTGCCTGCTGTGCTACCTCTCTAACCCACCACCCTCCCAGCCAGCCCACAAATAAGTGTCCTGTCATCCACAAGGATTAAGGCACAGATAACACCCAGTTCTGCAAAGCCATTAAACTTTGTGGCTACATAGCACTTGAAACCTTGAAGCACTGTCTTCTGCCCTTGCTCTCTCAAGTATTTTTTCATACATGCCCCCACATACTTTCTATCTTGAACTGCTGATTGCTGTCCAGGGCCACTGGACACAGAACTCTAGACCCTACCCAGCCTCTGATTGAATACTGAAAAAATGGGGATATGGAGGAATTTACCGACCAATAAAGAGGACATCCTGGAAACTACAAACATAGCAGAGTTGTGCAGCTGCCAAAACATGACTTCAGAGCAGTGATGTCACTGAAATGAGTTCATGAGAAAAGAACTTCAATGATGACTAAGAAAGTGTAAGATAAAGTTTTGAGAAAAATTCAAACATATATAACTAAAGGCTATGGTATCTGAAGTCAGAAATACAATTGAAGAGTGCAATAGTAGCATGAAGGAAAGTAAAAACTGAATCATTGTGTTAAAGATGATGCAGTGGAAACCTTTCAAAAAAACAAAAGAAAAAATATTAATGAAGCTAGCATAACCTGTATGGAACAACATAAAGAGGAGGAACAATGTTTTTCTGTAGGGATTCCAGGGAGAGAGAAATGATCATTTACATTTAACCAGGAAATTCAAAAAGTTCTACAAAATGTAAACTCAAAAAAAAATAGCAAGACAAGATATAATTTAAATGGAAAAAATGTCAGAGATAAATACAATCCCAATAACTGTAAGAGAAAAGTAACCCCCAGGAGACTGTCTGCATATTCCTCTGCAAAAAAGCTACAGACTCGAAAGGAGTGGTATGTTATATTTAAACTGTTAAATGGAAACACCTCCAACCAAACCAGCTCTATCTAGCTAGGTTACCACTTGAATTTGAAGGAGAAATAAAGAACTTTTCAGACAAACAATAGTTTAAACTAGCCCTTTAAGAGTTTCTTTTTTTAATTTTATTGTATCACCATGAGATGTGCCCTGAGCTGGAGGTTATTTGTCCTTTCTTCAATGCTCTTGATGGTGTTCCATGCTGCTCTCTTCCTCCTGCGCAGCTCAGGTTTTAGGTCGTTCATCATGTTGACTTCTTGACCTAGGTACACATAATTGCTGCATTCAGAGATGTTTGTTCCGTTGAGAGTGAATGGGGTATCTGAAACTAGTTCATTTTTCATGTACATTGTTTTTTTTGAGACTTCAACTGTAGACCTATCTTTCCACATTCTCAGTTGAAGTCAACCAGCAATTGTGTTTGGTGTTATTAGAACAATGTCATCAGCGAAACGGAGGTGGTATAGTTGTTGACGGTCTATCTTCTCTCCCATTCCTAATTGTCGCATGAAGTTCTCGAGGGTGGCGGTGAAGAGTTTTGGTGAAATGATATCACCCTGCTGAACCCCTCTTTTGACATCAATGATCACTTCCTTGTAGAATGGTGAGATCTCTTCAACTCCACCATTTCCCTGCATTAACATATGCCTCAGAGTTCTGGGCCCTACCAAAGCAGGATGAGAATGCTATTTGGCTCTCCCCAAGAGGAATCATAAGAGCTATGTTTGGAATATCATGCTTCACTCAAGTGAGAGAAGGAATCCGGATTTCTGACTTAGATTGACGATCAAGAATCGTTTGCCAAGGTGTATAAAATTAGATGGGTTGGACATGTAATGTGACTTGGAGACGACCACTGGACTAGAGCCATTACTGACTGGATCCCACGGGACGTCAAAAGATTTTGTGGCCGCCCACCTACAAGATGGTCAGAACTTCTTCAAGACCCTGAACAAATGGTTTGAGGCTCTTCATATTCCTGAAGCAAGCAGATACCATTGGGTTACACTGGCACATGATAGGGTCAAATGGAAACGTTACTGGCACCTGCTCAAGCAAATCGATGAATAATGGGATATCAAGTGATCAAGTGATCACTGTGAGAAAAATTACAAAGGTGTTCATGATTAGGTTTCAGTTGCTAAATGTTTCACACCCATCCCTCCACCAGTTGACACTTCCCACCACCAATGCCCCCCATTTTCCCTCTCCCACCCCTCTCGCCTCTGTTAGGCACTTTTCTTCTCTTTTTCCTCCTTCTCATCCCCCTAATCCTCCTTCTCCTCCTCCTCTTCCTTCTCTTCTTCCTCTTCTTTCGTCGTTCTCCTCTTCTTCTCTTCCTTCTCCTTCTCCTACTCCTTCACCTCCTCCTCCTCCTCCTCCTCCTCCTCCATCTCCTCCTCCTTCTCTTCCTTTTCTCTTTTGCACATTGTGGTTTGCAGTACATATATTGAGAGGTATTCGTGCATATGCCTTTATCTACTTTCAATACTCAGTTCTAGTTTATCATTACCATTTCCAACTATTATCAGCAGACGTATTTCCTTCTCTATGTTACCTAACCTCTGCCATCCACACACTTGTGGTAGATTCCAATTCTTGACAGGCCCTCCTGGACCCTGTTTTGCCTAGCCTTAGCTATTAGTCTAATATTATTTTTATATCCCACAGAAGAATGCAGTGATTCTATAAATGTCCTTTTCCTTTTGACTCATTTCACTCAGCATGATAATCTCCATGTCCACCCATTTTAGGCAAATTTCATGATTTCATTTTTCCTAACAGCTACATAGTGTTCTATCATTCTGTTGATTCAGAATTATTTTATTTCAAGTAGCTTTTTTTTTACAAGATTTACATTTATTTTTTTGGACCATAGAGAAATACAGAAGGTTAGATGCTTGTCTTTCATGCTGCCAGCCTGGGTTTGATTCCTAGCACCATGTATGGTATCCCAAGCCTCACAAGGGTAATCCCTAATCACAGAGCTAGTCACAACAGAGTGTTGACCACTGTCCCACCTCCATAATAAATAAAATATGTTTAAACAATAATTAAGTGGGTAGTGCCCTTGTGCCTGGCCTGGATTTTACCCCCATACTACATATGGTATTATAAGAAGCTTCAGAAGTGATCCCTGAGCCAGGAATAAGCCCCAAGCAATGCTGGGTGTTGTAAAGAGAGAACGTGAGATTGATAAAAAAATATTTACTTCTGAAATTGATTTTGTTTCTATATTGATTTTATATTTGTTTATTTTAGTATATTTTCTATTTTCATTAAATATAAAATGTATATTTTGATACTATTTTGTTCAGATTAAATTTTGGCTTAAGTAAATGGGCTTCATTTCTTTCCCAGTATAGGCTAAATTGTTGAATACTTATTCAACAATTGTTGAATACTTATTCTCTTGTTGAACAATTTTGGATTATATATCATATTATTGTATATATCTGCTCTGAATGTCTGAATTCCATTTTATTTTTTGCAGAGGAAAATATTTTTTTTTTTGCTTTTTTTTTTTGGGTCACACCGGCAATGCTCAGGGGTCTCTCCTGGCTCTGCACTCAGGAATTACTCCCTAGCGGTGCTCGGGGGAACATATGGGATGCCGGGGATCGAACCCGTGCAGGCATGAGTCTGCCGCGTGCAAGGCAAATGCCCTACCCGCTGGGCTATCGCTCCGGCCCCAATATTTTTGTTTTTTCATATTTATAACACTTGGGAAAATGCAAGCTCTTTTAATTTGTTACAGTTTAATTTATTTTTCAGGTATTTTAAAAACTCATAACTGTTATGTATGTGTAACTAAAGGTCAGTGAGATATTTAGGCATAGTTTATACACAAAATTTATTTTAACCTTTCCACTGTCCTTGTTTCATTGTACTCTACTGAAATTATTGCTTAAATTTTCAGTTATTATAGTTGTCTCAAATGACCTACTGGTTTTTTATACACTTGTATATGTTTTTAAACCAAATGGTTTTTTTTTTGTTTTTAAATCAGATGTTTGTATTTTATGGTTTTAATGGAGACAACAATTATTTACAAGGGTATAAAAGTTTATTAGTTTTAGGAATATGATATTACCATACCACAGGTGTCAACATCCCCCAACTATTGCCAATCAGACACTTCCTGTCCACCCCACCCTGCTTTGGTGACTTTGGTTTGAAGTCCATTTACAACATTCCTCATGTTAATATTTTTTTAATTTTTTATATACCACAGTAAAACATACAGTTACAAAGGTGTTCATAATTGGTTCTTGGTAATACAGTATTCCAGTACTCATCCCTCCACCAGTGCCCCATCACAACCACCAGTATACACAAACCCCTCCCTCCCATCCCGGGGGTACCTCGGTAGCAGTACTGAGGAGGTACCTCAGTAGCAGATACCCCCTTTTCCCCTCTTTCTCTGTCTCTCTCTCTGTCTCCGCATCTCTATCCCCCTTCTTTTTACACATTGCAGCTAGCCCTGCAGACATTTAGGGTTTATCATGTAAGTCTCTTTGTGTACATTCAATGGTGAGTACTAGTCTGACATAACCATTGCCCACACTCAAACATTGGTATATATTTATATCCTATTAATGAATGCAGTCATTCTATATCTGTCTTTTTTCCTTCTGACTAATTTCACTCAGCATGATAGTCTCCATGTCCATCCATTTGCAGGTAAATTTCACAATTTTTGTCTTTTCTGACAGCTGCATAGTATTCCGTAGTGTAGATGAACCACAGTTTCTTTAGCCAGTCCTCTGTTCTCGGGCACTTAGGTTGTTTCCATATTCTAGCTATTGTGAATAGCTCAGCGATGAATAAAGAAATACAGATAGTGTTTCTGCCATATGTTTTTTGGTCTCTCGGGTGTATTCCCAGGAGTGCTATTACTGGATCAAATGGGAGCTCAATATCTAGTTTTCGGAGGAATGCCCATATTGTTTTCCAAAAAGGACTTGACCTATCGGCACTCCCACCAACAGTGGATGAGGAGTTCCTTTTTCCCCCACATCCACGCCAGCACCGGTTGTTATTGCTGTTTTGGATGTGTACCAGTCTCTGTGGTGGGATATGGTACCTCATTGTTGTTTTGATTTGCATCTCCCTGATAATTAATGATGAAGAGCACTTTTTCATATGCCTCTTGGACATTCGAATTTCTTCTTTTTTGGAAGCTTCTATTAATTTCTTCTCCCCATTTTTTGATGTGGTTGGCTGTTCTTTTTCCCAAGGATTGCTTTTGCTATTTGTGAGGGTTTATTATTCCATACAAATTTTAGCAGTGTTTGTTCAATTTCTTTGAAGAACATCATGGGTACCTTTATAGGGACCACATTGAATCTGTATAAAGTTCTAGGGAGTATTACCATTTTGATAATGTTAATCCTTCCAGTCTATGAGCAGGGAATGTGCCTCCATTTCCTCGGGTCCTCTATTATTTCCTGAAGTAACGTTTTGTAGTTTTCTTTTGTAGAGATCCTTTGCATTCTTTGTCATTGATTCCTAGGTATTTGATTTTCTGTGGCGCAACTGTGAATGGGTTAGTTTGTTTAATGTTCCTTTCTTCTTTTTCGTTGTTTGCATATAGGAAGACCATTGACTTTTGGTATTGATTTTCTACCCTGTCACTCTGCTGTAAGAATCTATTACTTCTAGGAGTTTTTTGGTGGAGAGTTTAGGGTTTTCCATGTATAATATCATGTCGTCTGCAAATAGTGACAACTTGGCTTCTTCCCTTCCGATCTGGATGCTCTTAATGTCTTTCTCTTCCCTGATTGCTACGGCAAGTACTTCCAGTACTATATTGAACAGAAGTGGAGAGAGTGGGCAGCCTTGTCTTGTCCCTGATTTTAAAGGGCAGGCTTTCAGCATTCCCCCATTGAGAATGATGCTCGCTGTGGGCTTGTAGTAGATGGCCTGGATTATATTGAGGAAGGTTCCTTCAATTCCCACATTGCAGAGAGCTTTTATCATGAATGGGATTGAATCTTGTCAAATGAATTCTCTGCATCTATTGATATGATCATATGGCTTTTATTTTTTCTTTTTGTTGATATGATGTATTATGTTGATTATACATCATATCAACAAAAAAAAAAAATAAATGTTGATTTATGTTGATTTGCGGATGTTGAACCATCCTTGCATTCCGGGGATGAATCCCACTTGGTCATGATGTATAATCTTTTTGATGACTCTTTGGATTCTATTTCCTAGTATTTTGTTGAAGATCTTAGCATCTGTGTTCATCAGGGAGATTGGTCTGTAGTTTTCCTTTTTTTGTGACATCTCTGTCTGCTTTGGGTATCAGGGTGATATGTGCCTTGTAAAAGCTATTTGGGAGTGTTTGTTTCTTCCATTTGCCAGAAGAGCTTGAAAAGGATTGAGAATAGGTCCTCTTTAAAGGTTTATTAGAATTCGCTGGTGAATCCATCTGGACCTGGGCTTTTGTGTTTGGGGAAACTTCTGATTACCAATTTCATCTCCTCGATGGAGATAGGTTTGTTGAGGTATTGCAAATATTCTTGTTGCAGACTTGGGAAGCTATAGGAATTCAGGAAGTTGTCCATTTCTTCTAGGTTCTCTTGTTTCATGGCATACAGGCTCTCATAGTAATCTCTGATGATCTTTTGAATTTCCGTGGTTTCTGTTGTGATGTCACCGTTTTCATTTCTGATTCTATTTATTTGGGTTCTCTCTTTTTTCCTTTTCTTACAAGTATTGTAAGTAGTTTGTCAATCTTGTTTATTTTTTCAAAGAACCAACTTTTGGTTTTGTTGATCTTCTGGATTTGTTTTTTACATTCTATCTCATTGATTTCTGCTCTAAGTTTTATTATTTCTTTCTTTCTGCTTGGGTTGGGCTCCCTTTGTTGATCACTCTCTAAGATCTTAAGTTGTGAAGTCAGACTGTTTGTGATAGCCTTTTCTTCTTTTTCTTTTTTTTTTTTTTTTGCTTTTTTGGGTCACACCCGGCAATGCTCAGGGGGTTACTCCTGGCTCTGCACTCAGGAGTTACTCCTGGCAGTGCTCAGGGAACCATATGGGATGCCAGGGATGGAACCGGGGCCGGCACAGGCTGGCAGCATGCAAGGCAAATGCCCTACCCGCTAGGCTATCTCTCCGGCCCCTTTTCTTCTTTTCTGATAAATGCTTGAAGAGCTATGAACTTAACACTGCTTTTTTGTATCCCACAAGTTCTGGTAATTCGTGTCTTCAGTCTCATTTGTTTCCAGGAATCTTTGGATTTCCTCTTTGATTTCTTTTATGACTTGCTGGTTGTTCAACAGTGAGATGTTTAGTTTCCAGGTGCTTGGTATTAGTCTCTGTTTTTGTGTATGATTAACTTCTATTTTCAGTGCATCAAGGTCTCAAAAAATAGTTGGCACAATTTCTATCTTCTTGGTTTTATGGAGGCACGATTTATGGCTCAGCATCTGATCTTTCTTGGAGTATGTTCCATGTGCACTGGAGAAGAATGTGTATTCAGCTTTTTGGGGATAAAATGCCCTGTATATGTCTACCAGCCCTCTTCCATCTCTTCTTTTAGGGCCATTATTTCCTTGGTAAGTTTCAATCTTGTTGATCTATCCAGAGTTGATAGAGCAGTGTTGAAGTCTCCAACTACAATTGTGTTGCTGTCAATGTTCTTTGAAGCCTATTAGTAGTTGTTTTAGGTATTTTGCTGGCCCCTCATTGGGTGCATATATGTTTAATAGCGTGATTTCTTCCTGATATATGTATCCCTTGACTATTAAGAAGTGACCTTCACTTTCCCTTCTGACTTTTTTTCAGCCTGAAGTCTATGTTGTCGGATACCACTATGGACCACCCGGCCTTTTTTGGAGGGTTTGTTTGAGTGAAGGATTGTTTTCCAATCCTTTTTATTTTGAGCCTGTCTTTGCTCTGATTGTTCAGGTGTGTTTCTTGAAGGCAGCAGAATGTCGGATTCAATTTTTTGATCCATTTTGCCACTCTGTTTCTCTTAACTGGTGCATTTAGACCATTGACATTGAGAGAGATTGTTGTCATGGGATTTTATGCCATTTTTCTGTATAGGTTGGTTGTTTTTATGGCTTTTGTCTCATCTTAGAGTAGATCTCTCAGTCCTTTTAAGTTGGTTTTGAATTTACAAAGTTCCTAAGATGTTGTTTATCCAAGAAGCTGTATATCTGTCCTTCAAGTCTGAGTGAGAGTTTAGCAGGATAAAGAATTCTTGCTGAGGCATTCATTTTATTGAGTATTTTTGCTATATCCCACCACTGCCTTCGGGCTTGGAGGGTCTTCTGAGAAGTCTGCTGAAGGTCGAATGGATGCTCCTTTTTATACAATTTTTTCTTTGATCTTGCTGCCTGAAGAATTATGTCTCTGACTATGGCATCCATTACTTTGACTAGGATGTGTCTTGGAGTCTTTCTATTGGCATCTCTTCTAGCTGGTACCCTTGGGGCTTCTTGGTTCTGGATGCCTTCATTCTCTAACTTGGGGAACTTTTCAGCAAGGATATTTTTAACTATTTTGATTTCCTTGGGGTTACTTTCCTGTCCCTCTGGGACTCCAATGATTCTTATGTTGTTCCACTTGGATTCATCCCATTGTTCTCTGTTCCGTTGCTGATCCGTTTTCCGGTCTTTTTCCATCTTATGTAGTTGCCTGAGTGTTTTCTGCAGTTCATCTTCAGTTTCACTGATTCTCTTTCTGCTGCTGTCATCCTATTGTTGAGAGCCCCTATTGTGTTTTTCATTTCATCTACTGAGTTTTTAAGTGATGATATTTCTATTCGCATGGTTGTCTTTTCTGCTCTCATTTCCTCCTGTAATTTATTATTGACTGCCCTTTCGACTGCATCGTTTATATTCTCCTGTATTTTATTGGACATCTGTTCCATTTTTTCGTTGAGATCCTTAAACATCCTAACCATTTCTTCTCTGCTTTCTTTGTCAGAGAGATTATACATGTCTGCATTCTTTTTCGAGTCTTCAGGGTTGATTTCTTCATCTGTTCTTCGCACTGGGGATCTGCGTTGTTTCCCCATGGTGTTTCGTGTTAAGGGATAGATTCCTCTAGAGTACTGTTTCTTTTTCTTGAAGATATTAACTTCCCTTGGTGTTGAATTTCCTTGTTTTTCTATTAATATACGGCTGCCGCCCACCTGGACAGCCGCACCCCCAGGAAGAATACCTGAGGCGGAGATAGGCCAGTGTGAGAGTTCAAAATGTCTGTTTACTTCCACTTCCGCTCGGACTTCTGGGGGTTGTAGTTCCACCTTTTGCTAGAGGTCTGGGGCGCTAAAACGACCCCAGGCACCCGCCCCGGCCAGCTGCCCCCCGAAGAATACCGCCTCATTTTAATATTATTCCCTCATGATTACGATGATTATGTTCTCCCTTCTGAAATCAGACATGCCATTTCATCGGTAAAGAAGGCAATAGCACCGGCCCAGACAAAGTCTGACCCAAACACCTGAAAATCTGCCTTCAGTACTCATCAATACACTGGCTCGCTCTTCACATGCTACCTGTCTGAATGCAAGGCGACCTCCCATTGGAAATACAGCAGGACATTTCTACTGTTCAAGAAGGGAGACATTCATGACATTGGCAACTATCACCCTATCTGCCTGTTGTCTGTCATCTACAAGCTGTTCACTCGAGTCATCGTGAACAGGAATGGCAGAACCATGTGAGCAAGATGGCTTCCGAAAAGGATTCAGCAAAATCGACCATATCCACCACGGTAACCAAGCTCATTGAAGTTTGTAGGGAGTTCAAGATGCCACTGTCTCACGTTCATTGATTTAAAGAAAGCCTTTAATTCTGTGGAGACAGAAGCAGTCATCGAAGACCTAGCCAAACAGGGTGTTCAAACCCAATATATCAAGATCCTTCATGAGCTGTATTACGGATTTACCACCAGGATCTCACCATTCTACAAAGAAGTGATCATCAGTGTCAAAAGAGGGGTTCAGCAAGGTGATACCATTTCACCAAAACTCTTCAGCGCCACCCTCGAGAACATCATGTGACAATTACAATGGGAAGGAATGGGAGTGAAGATAGATGGTTGGCAACTACACCACCTCTGCTTCGCTGATGACATTGTTCTAATAACACCAAACATTAGCCAAGTGGCACAAATGCAGGCTGACTTTGACCGAGAATGGAAAGATAGGTCTACAGCTGAATCTCAACAAAACTATATTTATGAGAAGTGAATTATTTCCAGAGGCCCTATTCACTCTCAATGGAACAAACATCTCTGAATGCAGCAGTAATGTGTACCTAGGTCGAGAAGTCAACATGTTGAATGACCTAAAACCTGAGCTGCACAGGAGGAAGAAAGTGGCATGGAATGCATTCAAAAGCATAAGAAATATCAAAAAAGACAAAGAACTTCTGGCTCCGGGCATATCTCTTCTATTCCAACATTTTTCCTGCATTAACATATGCCTTAGAGACCTGGGCCCTATGAAAGCAGGATGAGTGCTATTCTTGTCTCCCAAAGAGGAATTGAAAGAGCTATGCTTGGAATATCATGCATCAGTCAAGTGAAAGAAGGAATCCGGAGTTCTGAATTCCGTTGCTGTTCCAGAGTCGGGACACTATCTCAATTGCCAAGGCATCGAAATTTAGATGGGCTGGACGTGTAATGCGATTTGGAGACAACTGCTGGACTAGAGCCATTACCGATTGGATCCCACAGGATGTCAAAGATCACATAGCCGCCCACCTAAAAGATGGTCAGACTTCTTTGTCAAGACCCTGAGCGAATGGTTTGAGGCTCTTCGTATTCCTGAAGGAATTAGATGCTATTGGGCTACACTGGCATGTGTTAAGGTAAAATGGAAATGTTACTGGCACCCGCTGGAGCATAGATGAATAACAGGATGTCAAATGATCAAGTGATTAAGGTACCTTCACTTCTTTTTATAGTGTGTATATTGAGGTGGGGGTGGAGGTACGGTGCGAGGGAGCACACTGTGCATTGCACAGGGCTTACTCCTGTCTCTGTGTTTAGAATCACTCCTGGAGTGCTAGTGGGGATTGGCATTCATGGGTTCAAGTCTGGCCAACTGCAATGCAAAAGTTTTACCTGCTATACTATCTCTCCAGTTCCAGTCTTCATTTTCTTTTTTTTTTTGAACTTTGAAGGTGAAACTTTATTCATTTTAAAAATTTCAGTGGTTGGACACTACGTATATGTTCTTCTCCTGTTGCAGGACTCCTCTAAGATCCTCGGCATCTGCCCTGGATTGCCTCCTGCAAATCACTTTGTAGATAAGGAGGTAGTTTAAATGTGGCAGTTTATCTTACCATGTATTCTGTACTGGCTGGTATAAATATTCTCTCATGCTACCACAATCATCGTGGGACTAGCTAGATCTTACCAGCATATTTGAATGGCCACGTTGGATCTCTAAGTAATTAGACCAGAGAGAAATGCTGTTTTCCTTCAAGCAAGCAAGCATGGCTCCCTGATAACTCAAAGGCAACTAAAATACAAAACTACCGTGAAGTAGACGACACTCTTTTGAAGGCCTGGAGAAATATTTAACTGGCATTAGTATTAGTCTTTGGTACAGAGACATGCCATCTCAGAAACCCCCTTTTCTACCCTATAAAGGCATTTCAAGGCATATCTTGGCTCAAAACATTAGCATATAAAAGGGCCTAGGTGAGGTGCTGAGAGAAATTACCTAAAGGCATTTGACCCTTCCTGCTTCCCATAATAGTGGGAGGTCTGAGTTGTAGGGGTATAAAACCAGCCTGCTTTCTCTCTCTTCTCTCTCTCTCTCTCTCTCTCTCTCTCTTTGAGCTCTCCTTTTTTTTGGGCTCTCTCTTTGTGAGCTCATACCCTTCTTGGGAATCTTGTCTTTGTCTCCTCTCTACAGGGCCTTAATATGTGGTGGCCACCATCTTGGCCTACATGTGGCTGGGGTTCTAGACAGGAATCCTAAGCACCGGGTTTTTCCTATTGCTGATTTGTATGCCTGAACCTGTGATAAGTAAAGCCTTTTAAAACTGCATCGGATTCCTGAGTCTTCATCCATTCCCCACTGGCTTCGGAGGTAGAAGGGAACTCGCTTCCCAGCACTATTGGGGACCCCAGCGTCATCCTTGACATTCTGCCATTCTTTATTTTTCTGAAAGTCTGAGGACTTAAGGCTGGAGTGACTTTTCAGGCTTACGGTGACCATTGGCCGAAACCTGGTCTCATCTGAGGCATCTCTCCTCCTGTCCAGGGCTGCTGCTGTCAGTAAGGATGACCCAGTTTTCTCTCCCCCATGGCCTGGGCTTCCTCAGAGCACTGGAGCCAGGAATTCAGAGCTGTTTGTTTCTTGAGACCTGGGCCAGAAGCATGCCACAGATTCTTTTCCTCTCTATTTTGTTGGTCTTACAGCCACATGGGTGTGGGGATCCTCTGACTTCTTGCGAGGCTCTGCAGGGGTAGTGGGCCAGGGCTAGAAACCGTCATCCCTCCCGGACTCCTCGTGAATAGCTGGGTGCAGAGAGAGTAAGTAGCAGCTCTGCCCCGTGTGTGTGAGTCTCTGGATCGGCATACTTGGGCCGGGCTTGGAAAGAATGCTGCAGGTTGGGCCGGTGACCAGCCGGGCTGTGATCAGCTCTTCTGCTGGGTGGAGTTCTGATGAGAGGGGATAGGAGCTGATCACAGCTCGGCTCGTCACCGACCCCCTCTCCCCCGCAGCAGTTTTTTTCAAGCCTGGCCCATGTATGCTGATCCAGAGACTCACACACAGAGCTGCTACTTGCTCTCCCTGTGCCCAGCTGATCACGAGGCGTCAGGGAGGGATGGCAGCTTCTGGCCCTGGCCCCCCACCCCAGATGAGCCTGGCAAGAAGCCAGAGGATCCCCAACACCAGCCCAGCTTGCACGACCTCTTGTGGCCGCGTGGTTCATCAGTAAATGCTCGAGCTTTGAGGTGACTACAAGATTATCCCACCCGCACGGCAGAACCTGGCAAGATATCCGTGTCGTATTTGACATGCCAAATACCAGTAACAATTATAGATCTCATTCCCATTACTTGATGGAAAGGTTTGAGATTCTTTATGTTCCTGGACAGGCAGATGCCCTTGGGCTATCTCGCATGTGCCTGGACATATTGAGATGTTACTGGTGCCCGCTCGAGTAATCGATAATCTATGGGAAGTCAAGTGATAAAGTGATCAAGTGATTATACCACCGTGAGATATACAATTATAAAGTTGTTCATGTTTAGAGGTTTCGGTCACATAGTGTTTCAGCACCCTGCCCTCCACCAGTGCCCATTTCCCACCACCAATTCCCTTCCCCTCCCATAGCCTGCCTAAATGACAGGTTCTCTATCTCTTTTTCTCTCTCCCTCTCTCTCTTTTCCTTCTCTTACATATTGTGGTTTGCACTACATACACTTAGAGGCCATCATATGCATTTTTTTTGCCTGTATTTAATCCTCAGTTCTAGGTTGGTATCAGCCCTTTCGACATTTATTCACACATGTTCCCTTCTCTGTCTTACCTAACCTCTGACTCCCACACGTTTGCGGTAATTTCCAATTTTGGTAAGACCTCCTGATCCACGTTTCGCCTGACATTGGATTTTGGTGTCATAATATGCATATATATTTATGTCATGCAAATAAATGCAGTCAGTCTATATCTCTCTCCTTCTGACTAATTTCACTCAACATGATCCTTTCCGTGTCCATCCATTTATAGGCAAATTTCATAACTTCCTTTTCCCTAACAGCTGCATAGTATTCGTTGTGTAGTTGTACCAGTTTCTTAATCCAGTCATCAGTTCTCGGGCATGCTGGTTGTTTCTAGGTTCTGGCTATTGTGAATAGTGCTGCTATGAAAATAAAGTGCAAATTGTGTTTCCGCTGTGTGTTTTTGTCTTCTGCCATTCTGTAAAGTACAGGTAGCACCCAGATTTTTTTTAACAGTTAAAGAAAAGTTCATGTTTGGATTTCGGCCATACAGTGTTCCAGCACCCATCCCTCCACAAGTGCCCATTTCCCACCACCAATGTCCCCGATTCCCTCCCCACTCCCTAGCCTGCTTCTGTGGCAGGTTCTCCATCTCTCTCTTTCTCTCTATCTCTTTCTCTCTTCCTTCTTTTACATATTGTGGATTGTAATACATATGCTTAGAGTTTATTGTGTCTATCTTTTTGCCTGTATTTAATGCTAAGTTCTATGTGGTGATAGACTTTCAACAATATTGGCACACTATTCCCTTCTCTGTCTTACCTAACCTCTGACTCCCACATGTTCGTCGTAATTTCTACCTTTGACAAGACCTCCTAATCCATGTTTCACCTGACCTTAAATATTAGTATCATAATATGTATTTATGAATGTATATATACATATATATATATATATATATGTTACTGGCACCCACTCGAGCAAATAGATGAATAATGGGATTCAAGGGAAGTGATCAAGTGATGTCATGCAAATAAATGCAGTCATTCTATATCTGTCTTTTTCCTTCTTGCTAATTTCATTCAACATGATCTTTCTCCTTGTCCATCCATTTATAGGCAAATTTCATAACTTCATTTTTCCTAACAGCTGCATAGTATTCCATTGTGTAGATGTACCACAGTTTCTTTATCCAGTCATCAATTTTCAGGCACTCTGCCAACCTTAATTTCTTAAGTAAGGAAAAAAACAAAATGTTTTCTCTTACCAAATCATAACATCTAGACTTCCTGTAACATACGTGTAATCTATGTTGTTTTAGAAGCAGCATCAGCAGAAAGGTAGTACAATATCCTCTAAGAATAATAAAATAGTAATTCAAATTACTGTTTGTAATAGCATAAGTTATTTTATGATTTTATTTTTATATAAAAATCATAATTTAATGACTATGAACAACCATATAAGTGAAGAATTAGAATTATAATATCAGGCAGATCACTTGATCACTTGAATCCCGTTATTCATCGATTTGCTCGAGCGGGCGCCAGTAACATTTCCATTGGACCCTATCATGTGCCAATGTAGCCCAATGGCATCTGGTTGATTCAGGAATATGAAGAGCCTCAAACCGTTCCTTCAGGGTCTTAACAGGGAAGTCTGACCATCTTGTAGGTGGGCGGCCACGTGATCTTTTGACATCCCGTGGGATCCAGTCGGTAACGGCTCTAGTCCAGCGGTTGTCTCCAAATCGCATTACATGTCCAGCCCATCTGATTTTCGATGCCTTGGCAAAGCGAGACAGCGATCAGGCAAGCGGGCGCCATGGGCCGCCTGCACTGCACGCAGGGACCCGGTGCCCAAGGCCTTGGGCGCGACATGCAGCAGCTGAACCAGATGGGCACGCAGCAGTTCTCAGAGCTGACAGAAGTGCTCTTCCAGTTCCTCACTGAGCCCAAAGAGGTGGAGCGGTTCCTGGCTCAGCTCTCGGAATTTGCCACCACCCATCAGATGAGCCTCAGCCCCCTCAGGAGCATCGTCAAAAAGCCTCCTCCTGGTTCCCAACGGGCCTTGAAGAGGAGTCTCACAGCCGAGCACGTCGGGCCGACTTGCTGACTCTGGTGGAAGCAGAGCGCCCCCAGCCTCGCGCACTGGGCCATGGGGCAGACCCTGATGATCAACCAGCTCATCGATATTGAGTGGACGTTTGGAGTGACCTCTGGGAGCAGCGAGCTGGAGAAAGTGGGCAGCACTTTTTACAACTAAAGTTGGTGAGTAAGAAAGGAAAGCAAACTGAGAATGTATACATAGCTCTGCAAGGGACGAAACTGTGCTCCCAGAGATCCAGAAGAGACAGCTGAGACTCAGCCCACACAGGTACACCCGGCAGAGCAGAAACCAGCTTTCCCGTTGAACCCCCTGCATACCATGGACCACGAGAGCAACTTCCGACCCAAGTCCACCATCCGGATGGAGCCTCGGAAGAGCCCAGAGAAACCCCCACACCTTGCTGGCAGCGATCTGTGTCACAATCAGGCAGAAAAAGAGCAAAAATAATCTGAAAGAGAAATAGTTTGAAATTTTTTATTAAAGACCAGTGCATTATAAGCAAGTAGGAAATGGAACTTTGTGATATGGGAGGTAGATAAAATTGTTTCTGACAGTGCTTATATATTATTATGTGGAGTTTTCATTTTATTTTTGAATCTTGCATCTATAATAGAATTAGTTCATATTGCATTAGTACTTGAATGAACAAATATAAACTGTGCAAAATATAAAAACAAATGCTATCTGAATTCATAACAATATATATACATAAATATACTTATATATACATATATAGGTAAATTTTAGAAGAAGTCAAGACTTGAAGAGAATATGACACAGAGTGGACTGGATTTACATTTTTCAGTTGTTGGCCTACAGCTAATATTCAACACATAGAAAAAATCAATTGAAAATATGACACTTTCCTTGCATTTTAAATGAGATGCAATAAAAAGAAAGGCATCCTTTTCAAAGGGATAAAATATACAGTACATCTGACAAATGCCATATGAGGAACTCACAAAAATTCAACAGTAACAAAACCAATACCTTCAATATTTATACTTGAAAGAAAGGATGCAAAATAAATTAGAATGCTAAAACTAATTAAAGTGTTAAATTCTATTATGCGGAAGCACGTGGTGTGGAAATCACAATTAGGACACAAATAAGTGAAATAAATTTTGATGATAGATATAAACCACACACTGATTAACTTAGTTTATTCCTAAAAATAAGATTATGCAGTAGATAAAGTGTTTTCAACAAATAATGTTGGGAGACATGGACAGCTGCACAGCAAAGAAAATAGTAGTACTTGCGACTAACGCTCTATTCCCACATATTAAATATATTCACAGTGCATTAAAGGCCAGTATATAAGATCTAAAACTATAGAGTATATCGAAGTTATGTTGAAAGTGTAGATAAATTGAAGATATATTAAATGTTCCATTACATCAGCATTAAAGAGGACTTTGAGATAAGACCCCAACAATAAAGGAGAAAAAGTAAGTATGAATAATTGGAACTACATTAGACTAAAAACTTAGCACAATAAGATAATACATAAATTTAATTTTAAGACATTCTAATGAATAGAGTATATTTGTACATCATGCATCTGATAAGGAGTTAATGTTAAATTTATATAAAGAACTCAGAATACTGAATCGCATCAAAAACTCAATGATTTAATCAACAAATGAGAAAAACTTTGAATAGCAATTCTACAAAGAGGACCATTGACCAGCAAGCATTATAAAATATGCTCATCACCATTGATGTTCCAGGTAATACAAATAAAGGCCATAATGAAATACCACCACATACCTGTGAGAATTGCTTCCTTCTAAAGGAACAAGTATTGATGAGGGTGTGTAGAAACAAGACAACACACTGCTAGTAAAATATGCATTGGCACACAAGCATTTTGAAAAACATATGGTGTTTCTTTGGGAAGTTCAAATATAATACCAAATAATTCAGCATTCCTGAGAAAGAGAGAAGTTGGTGAAATAAATTCTGGAAAAAGTAGAAGAAAATGTAGTGGGTTAGATTTTTTAAAATTGAAATAAGTAAATGTAAAAGAGTTCATTGTTGAGCAGCTAAATACTTTACCTGATGAGAGAATAGGATCCAATGACTAAAGAATGAGAGAGTGCTATACAACTACTATAAAGAAGGAAAATTTAGAACATCTATAAATCACTTATATACACTCTTAAAAGTATATGCTTCCTTACTGAAAATATGGGAAATTTATGATCAGTAGCACTAAGGCACAAAAAATATATCCATTATCAACTTGGTTGGACACCATCCTAGGCATTTGGAGTTTTTTGTTTGTTGTTTTGTCCATGCTCAATTGTGCACAGAGCTTACTTATGGCTCTGTGCTCATGGACCATTCCTGGCAGTCTCCAGGAATCAGAGGTGGTGTTAAGGATCAAATCCAGTTAGGCATATGCAAGGCAAATACCTTACACCCTGTACTATCTCTCTGCCCCAGTTTTAGTGAAATCTTAAGTAGGAAAATAGAGTGGAAAAATAATCCAATCATAGCTAGATCATTTTCTTACTCATTGCTGACTTAAGCATCAGATTTCAGCCTCATGTTTAGAGATATGATCCCAACAAAACTTGATCTGAGTGAACCCCAAAGATTGAAACAGCTACCTCCACTGAAGAAACCTGCAAAAGAACAACATGCAACTAATGACTTCACTGACCACCAAGTGGGATCAGAAGACTGCAACATCTTGGGTAGGATGAATGAACAGGGAGAAACTGCCATGATAAGGTCTTGACTTCCAGCTAATGGATTACTTATCTTAAAAAGACATTTGAAATCGTAACAGCCTGTTTGAGCAAGAGGTAGTACTTGCAGGAAATACTTCTTTACAACCCAGAGGAGTAATTTGTACTATAGAAAGAAAGCTTGAATTTGTGGGAATAATAGGTGTTATCAATTAAGCTAATTTCCTTTGCTTTACCAGAATGTAAATACCTTTCTATATTGCTGATTCTCTTTAATGCAGAAGTTACACTTTATTATTTTTAATCCCGATAAATGTTAGCACAGTTGTCCCTGATAATTAATAAGAAATGGTGATAAATCATAAATCGACCCTGATGGATCGATCACATCTTCCAGAAAGGCAATGGAGAAGATTATCCAGGACTTCTACTCAAATCTCTTTGATAGGCATATCCACCTGCCCACATACCAAATTCCACAGGATGGATATGTCATTCCCAAAGTTCTCCCTTCTGAAATCCGACATGCCATCTCATCGGTAAAGAAGGGAACAGCACCAGACCCAGACAAAGTCAGACCCGAACACTTGAAGAATCTGCCGTCGGTACTCATCAATACACTAGCTCGGCTCTTCACACGCTACCTGTCCGAATGCAAGGTGCCCTCCCAATGGAAAACCAGCAGGACAGTTCTACTGTTCAAGAAGGGAGACATTCACGACATCGGCAACTATTGCCCCATCTGCCTGTTGTCTGTCATCTACAAGCTGTTTACACGAGTCATCCTGAACAGGATTAGCAGAACACTAGATGAAGGACAACCATGCGAGCAAGCAGGTTTCCGGAAAGGATTCAGCACAATCGACCATATCCACACAGTAACCAAGCTCATTGAGGTTTGTAGGGAGTACAAGATGCCGCTCTGTCTCACGTTCATTGATTTACAGAAAGCCTTTGATTCTGTGGAGACTGAAGCAGTCATCGAAGCCCTAGTCAAACAGGGTGTTCAAACCCAATACATCAAGATCCTTCGTGAGCTGTATTGCGGATTCACCACCAGGATCTCACCATTCTACAAAGAAGTGATCATTGATGTCAAAAGAGGGGTTCGACAGGGTGATACCATCTCACCAAAACTCTTCAGTGCCACCCTCGAGAACATCATGAGACAATTAGAATGGGAAGGAATGGGAGTGAAGATAGATGGTCGGCAACTACACCACCTCCGCTTCGCTGATGACATCGTTCTAATAACACCAAACATTAGCCAAGCGGCACAAATGCTGGCTGACTTTGACCGAGAATGTGGAAAGATAGGTCTACAGTTGAATCTAAAGAAAACTATGTTCATGAATAATGAACTAGTTCCTGAGGCCCCATTCACTCTCAATGGAACAAACATCTCTTAATACAGCAGTTATGTGTACCTAGGTCGAGAAGTCAACATGATGAACGACCTAAAACCTGAGCTGCGCAGGAGGAAGAGAGCGGCATGGAATGCCTTCAAAGGCATCGAAGAAATAGCTAAAAAGGACAAAGAACCTCCGGCTCCGGGCACATCTCTTTGACTCCACAGTTCTCCCTGCATTAACATACGCCTCAGAGACCTGGGCCCTACGAAAGCAGGATGAGAATGCTATTCGGGTCTCCCAGAGAGGCATCGAAAGAGCTATGCTTGGAATATCACGTCTCACTCAAATGAGTGAAGGAATCCGGTGTTCTGACCTCCGTCGCTATTCCAGAATCAGGGACGCTGTCTCGTTTGCCAAGGCATCGAAAACCAGATGGGCTTGACATGTAATGCGATTTGGAGACAACCGCTGGACTAGAGCCGTTACCGACTGGATCCCACGGGATGTCAAAAAAATCACTTGGCCGCCACCTACAAGATGGTCAGACTTCCTTGTTAAGACCCTGAAGGAACGGTTTGAGGCTCTTCATATTCCTGAATCAACCAGATGCCATTGGGCTACATTGGCACGTGATAGGGTCCAATGGAAATGTTACTGGCGCCCTCTCGAGCAAATCGATGAATAACGGGATTCAAGTGATCAAGTGATCAAGTGATCAAGTGATAAATCATA
>JAJIBD010021828.1:0-35927 GCA_021461705.1 Cryptotis parvus
CCAAAACCTGAAGGATCTATCACATCTGCCAGAAAAGTAATGGAAAAGATTATCCATGAGTTCTACTCAGATCTCTTTGATAGCCACGTCCACCTGCCCACATACGGAAATTCCACAAGATGGATATGTCATTCCCAACGTTCTCCCTTCTGAAATCTGACATGCCATCTCCATCGGTAAAGAAGGGAAAAGCACCAGGCCCAGACAAAGTCAGACCCGAACACCTGAAGAATCTGCCATCGGTACTCATCAATGCACTAGCTCGGCTCTTCACATGCTACCTGTCCGAATGCAAGGTGCCCTCCCAGTGGAAATCCAGCAGGACAGTTCTACTGTTCAAGAAGGGAGACATTCATGACATTGGCAACTATAGCCCCATCTGCCTGTTGTCTGTCATCTATAAGCTGTTTACATGAGTCTTCCTGAACAGGATTGGCAGAACACTAGGTGAAGGACAAACATGTGAGCAAGCAGGCTTCCGGAAAGGATTCAGCACAATCGACAATATCCACACGGTAACCAAGCTCATCGAGGTTTGTAGGGAGTACAAGATGCCGCTCTGTCTCACGTTCATTGATTTGCAGAAAGCCTTTGATTCTGTGGAGACTGAAGCAGTCATCGAAGCCCTAGCCAAACAGGGTGTTCAAACCCAATACACCAAGATCCTTCATGGGGCTGTGTTTCGGATTCACCACCAGGATCTCACCATTCTACAAGGAAGTGATCATTGATGTAAAAAAGAGGGGTTTGACAGGGTGATACCATTTCACCAAAACTCTTCAGCGCCACCCTCAAGAACATCATGTGACAATTAGAATGGAAAGGAATGGGAGTGAAGATAGATGGTCGGCAATTACACCACCTCCGCTTTGCTGATGACCTTGTTCTAATAACACCAAATATTAGCCAAGTGGCACAAATGCTGGCTGACTTCGACTGAGAATGTGGAAAGACAGGTCTAAAGCTGAATCTAAAGAAAACAATGTTTATGAAAAATGAACTAGTACCAGAGGCCCCATTCATTCTCAATGGAACAAACATCTCTGAATGCAGCAGTTATGTGTACCTAGGTCGAGAATTCAACATGATGAATGAACTAAAACCTGAGCTGCACAGGAGGAAGAGGGAGGCATGGAATGCCTTCAAAAACATTGAAGAAATAGTTAAAAAGACAAAAACCTCTGGCTCCGGGCACATCTCTTTGATTCCACCATTCTCCCTGCGTTAACATAAGCCTCAGAGACTTGGGCCCTACGAAAGGAAGATGAGAATGCTATCCGGGTCTCCCAGAGAGGAATAGAAAGAGCTATGCCTCGAGCAAATCGATGAGTAATGGGATTCAAGTGATCAAGTGAAGTGATGCTTGGAATATCACACCTCATTCAAGTGAGAGAAGGAATCCAGAGTTTTGACCTCCAATGCTATTCCAGAATCAGGGATGCTGTCTCATTTGCTAAGGCATCGAAAAACAGATGGGCTGGACATGTAATGCGATTTGGAGACAACCGCTGGACTAGAGCCATTAGCGACTGGATCCCACGGAATGTCAAACGATCACGTGGCCGCCTACCTACAAGAACGCCAGATTTCCTTGTTAAGACCCTGAAGGGATGGTTTGAGGCTCTTTGTATTCCTGAATCAACCAGATGCCATTGGGCTACATTGGCATATGATAGGGTCCTATGGAAATTTTACTGGCGCCCACTCGAGCAAATCGATGAATAAAGGGATTCAAGTGATCAAGTGATCAAGTGATATGCTATTATTACACAGGAGACTCATATGCATATATATGTGTATATATATACATATAAATACATAAATACATACATATATATGTATATATATACATATAAATACATACATATATACATATATACACACACACATATGAATCTTGGTACCTTTGTCCTGGTGTCCAAGGTACCAAAATATGAAAATATCCATATATTTATACAAGACAATCAACCTCTATTTTTTGATTCTTCTGAAATATTTTGATCTGTTTTTTTTTAATTCAGATAGGTTGAGATGGTCTCCAAACATTAATTCCATTTCTCTTTTATTTCTTATTTATTCCTCAAGTTTTTTTTCCTCTTTCATTTTATTATTACAATTATAACATAGACTCCATCTGTATTTTCCTGGAACTGTCTTCTTATAAATACATAATTGGCTATTTTCATATTCTTATTCCATGTAATTTTGTAATGTATAATTTTATTCATCAGTAAATGCTCGAGTTTAGAGCCTTCTACTGAGACTATAGAACCTACACGGTAAAGCCTGGCAAGCTACCCATATTTTAATTACCAGTTATGCCAAAAACTAGTAACAGTTATGGACCTCAGTTCCATGTCCTGAGGAATGGTTTTGGGCTCCTCCTGTCCCTGGAGCAAGTAGATGTCCTTGGCTTACACTTGCTTATGACAGGACTATTGGAGATATTACTAGTGCCCACCGAGCAAATCGATGAGCAATAGCAAGACAGTGATACAGTGATAATTTTCACTGTCACTGTATCACTGTCTTCCCATTCATCATCGATTGACTCAAGCAGGCCCCAGTAACATCTCCATATGTCCTGTCTCATGCTAGTGCAGCCCAAGGGCACCTGCTTGCTCCAGGAACATAAAAGCCTCAAACCATTCCATCAGTTCATGGGAATGATGTCTATACTTGTTACTGGTATTTGGCATGTCAAATATGACATGGGTAGCTTGCCAGGCTCTGCCGTGTGGTAGCATACTCTTGTATCACTGTGATAATTTTATTTACCATAAACAGGCTATCAAGAAATACAAAAAGTTAAAATTTGACTCATCGATGAAAACTAGGAAAATTTCAAGAATTCAAGCTATTGCTTAGGAATTAATATATGAAAGAAAATTTAAAAGATTCTCTTCAAGCATCAGAACAAGTGATGCAAAATAATAGTCCATATTTTTAATTATACATTACTGTCCATTGTTGTGTTATAGCAGGTAAAGCATTTATATTATTCTTCTAGATTATTTTCTAGACACTTCATGTCTTTACTTACCAATGGCTGCTTTTAAACTTATCTGTCTGTGGATATTTGACATTTGTTTGTAGTGTTGCCCTACTAATGCACTAAATGTGTGTGAAGATGTCAGTCAGTAAACAAAGCACATAAAAGCTCTGTTATGCATTGTTAATAATTCAAATATGATATAATTAGCATAGTTATCTTACATTTCATAAAAATTTTATCTAGGGTAACAAACAGTGTGACAGTCCTATCTTGTTTCAGAAAGTCCTTTTTATGAATATTAAATGGGGAATAATTTCAATAAATAGGAAGAAGAATTAAGTAGGCTAGAGAAGCACCAATATAATTCTATTATACAACATATTTTGATTTTGGAAATAAAGAGGCTAGAATGCAATAATAGAATAGCATATCGGAATATGAAGTTGAAATAAATAGTGACTGGATCCCAAATGAATCTTTAAATTGTGGCAGGAGTATATTTGTTCTAAATGAGTAAATACAGAGAAAGAGTAACTTGTTAAATTATAATTGAAAAAAGAAATGCAATATGGCATTATATAAGGTCCAGGCATCCATGATTTTATTTGTAAGAGTTACACTCTAGTCCTAAAAAAAAGAAAAGTAAAATATTTTTTCTTCAGAAATAATAACTATTATATATTAATATAATAGAGATTAAAATATATTATACTTTGGGTTTTGAAACTAGTCTTCATGATTAAAAGATTCAAGTTAAGGCATATTCATACCTCAGAATGTTTTCTAATTGATTGCATTACTGATTTTAATTATTGGGGGCATTCCTTAAAAATCTAGGACTTGAGCTTCCATGCGACCCAGCAATAACACTTCTAAGAATATATCTTAGGGAGGCAGGAGACATAGCACAGCCAGTAGGGTGTTTGCTGTGCAAACAGCCATCCCTGGTTCGATCCCCAGCATGCCATATGTTCCCCTGAGCACTGCCAGGAGTAATTCCTGAGCAAAGAGCCAGTAGTAACCCCTGAGCATTGCTGGGTGTGACCCAAAAAAGCAAAAAAAGAATATATCTTAGAGATCTAAAAACATGCTGCAATAAAGTCAACTACATTCCTATTTCTTTGCAGCACTTTTCCCAATAGCCAGAATCTGGAAACTGCCCAAATGCCCAAGAACAGATTACTGGATAAAAATCAATGGTACATCCACAGAAAGAAATATTATGCAGCCACCAGGGGAAAGGAATTAATAGTTTATGTGCTTACAAGTGGAGGATATGAAAGGTACCATGCTGAATGAAATGAGTCTTATGGAGAGGGACAGATGAAGAATGACTGAACTAAATAGTGGGATAAAAAGAACACCGTCTAATATCCAAGGGCAGTAGAAATAAGGACCAGGAGAACTGGTCCAACGTTGAAAGCTTGACAGTTGTTGGGGCCCTGGCCAGCATCCCCCAGCACGAATGAGGGAGACCTAGATCTTGCTAGATTTCATCCCTGCAAAAAAAGAAGAGTGATGGATTTGGGAGTGTTGGATGCCAGGCTTAGCTAGCTTGGGAGCTTTGCTCTTTTATCTACTCAGAGCTTAATGTATTTATATGCTCTTAAGCCAAGGTTCATTCTAATGAGATCTCTCTTCTACCTGATAGAGGGTGTGGCAGCTACAGAAGTCACCTTGACTATGAATAACTTCGGACTTATTATTATACATCTACTAATACTTCTATGTTTTCTAGATTGAGCACAGCTCCTCTTTATACCCATTGCACCCAGCATGTGACAGTTTGAATTTACTACCACCTTGGCTACGTTGAGACTATCGTTTAAGACTATAGGGAGGATCATACTAGTTTGCCTCAAGCAGGCAAGTGTGACCCTTTCAGTATATGGATATTCAGATATCACCCTGGTGCAGATAATAAATAAGAAAGACTTTGTGGGTACCATCTAGATTACATGAAGTTCATAAAATAAAGACATACTACTTTATACCAGCCCCCGCTCTTCAGTGTTTTACATAAGAGATAATCTCTGAAGAAGGGATTCTCTTTGTTTATATCTATAATATGGTGTGGCCCCACCCTTCTGTACTCTTCCTCTATCTAGAAGCTCTTTAGGGTTCTGTTGACAGGACCCTCCCTGTAAACAGTAAGGATTGCTTTGGTGTAGATATCGGGACTGACTTGAGGCACTTGTCCCTTTTTTTGGTAGGTCTCATCTTTGATAGGACTCTCTCTGGTGGGATCCTCTTCGGTAGGAGAATTGAGCTCTCATGTACAGTCTAAGTTCTGACCAGAGCTAGAGTTCTTTCATTATATTGGATTGCGGTGGTAGAGCATTTTACTATTAAAAGCCTTTTGGAACTGAATCGGACTTGTTAGTTTTCACCCTTCCCCGGTGGCCTTGGAGGTAGAAGAGAACTTCTCTCCTGATACCGTTGGGGACCCCAGCGACTCCCTGACATGGGAGAAACTCTGTCTTGCCGCTGCTGAGAAAGAAAAGAAAGACACCAATGGAGTGGGGAGTTCTGGACAGCAGTTCTCATTTTTCTGAGCACAGTTTAAGCCTTTTATACAATTTTTGGGTGTAGGGGGTAGTACACTCACAAATCACATAGTATCTTGGGCTATTGCAACAGATAACAATCACAAATTTAGCATTTTCAAGGCAACATTTGCAAGGTAACAATCACTGATTTACGTATTACTGTGATCAGAGGTCAGAAGACCAGGCACATCCTGCCTGACCTTAGACATAAATCATTTGCCTGCCAGTCTCTCATTGGATAAGCACAGATGTCTTTTACATGGGTGTGAATTCTTGAGCATCCAGAAGCTTCACTGCCCGACAACAGGGTCCACCTCTGGGTCCCACCCCCAATACTAGCTGCTTAGAGCCCAACACCAACAAGTTGAGGGTAGGGGTGCGGAGAGCTGTTAGGATAGAGAAGGAACCACTATGATAATGATAGTTAGAAATTATCACTCTGGACAAGAGCTAAGTGTTGAAAGGAGGCAAAGGAAGGTAAAGGGTAACCTTTTCCTTTTGATAACCTTTGATAATCATGATAAACTTTCAATATCTGCATTGCAAGTTAAATGCCCAAAATGAAAGAGAAAGAATTATAATAAAAGTGAGTGTGACATTGGACCAGCTCCCTAATTATGAACAATGGTGTTTCTAAGGTGAAATATTATTAGTGCATTCTTTATTATAATCCCCTGTTATATTATTATATTTACATCCACTTAAACTAATTATGCCTGGTTGTACCTTATCGAATACAATAAAATGTTCTTTATAGATTTAAGATGTACATTAATTAAGCTAGTTTGAAATCCTACTCTGTGAATATTGAAACTACTGCTATTGGTAAAATTTTTCTTGTTCCTATTTTTTTTCTTAATAGCATACTACTGGGAGAACATAACTGCTAAGACACAAAGATGCTTAATTATGAAATAAATCCCTGACACTGAGGCAACTAAAGGAAGCAAACCTCAGTTGCTATTTCACCCTGTTCCGTATACATAGATGGAACGCTTTTTTTTTAAGTCTTCAGTATCATTGCAGCTATCATCACTTCACAAATTGCTCTTCCTCTGACAGCTAAGATACGTTTTGTTTTCTGCAAGTTTGCAGAGGCTCTTTACAAGAATATAAAGTGGGCTGTCAGAGAAAAAGAAATATACTTTGCCATCAATCAGGTTCAATAGAAAATGAAGTCTACTACAAAATGGTACTTCTGTCACTCAAGGTCAAGAGATAGTTAAGTAATATTGCTCAAAGAGTTCTGAAGCTGGTCTATGTCCTCTGTCCTTGTGCCTGATTCTAGGAGATTGTTTTTTTTTCCATTTACTGCTGTTTTCTTGGAATAGTGGCAGTAAGGTGATCCTGTAAAAGAGAAGCATGATTGTTTGGCAGAAGGTAGAAGGAATAAATATATATATATATATTTATATATATATGTGTGTGTGTGTATGTAAGTATATGTATATATAATATATATTTATTACACATGTGTATATATATATATATATATATATGTGTGTGTGTGTGTGTTTATGTATGTATGTATCACTGTATCACTGTCTTTCTATTCATCATCAATTTGCTCGAGCGGGCACCAGTAACATCTCCATATGTCCTATCTCATGCTAGTAGAGCCCAAGGGCACCTGCTTACTCCTGGAACATAAAGAGCCTCAAACCATTCCATCAGGTCATGGGAATGAGGTCTATAATTTTTACTGGTATTTGGCATATCAAATACGATATGAGTAGCTTGCCAGGCTCTGCGTGCAGGTGGCATACTCTTGTTGTCACCTCTAAATCCAGATTTATTGATGAACCACATGGCCGCTTGTGGCCATGCAAGCCGGGCGGTGAGAGGCTGGTCTGCAGGGTGGAGTTCTGACGAGGGGGAAGTTCAGATGTGGAAAATGGAGGCCCTCATGGAGTGGGGGTTCTCTGGCTTTTTGTGAGGCTCTGCTGGGGTGGCTGGCCAGTGCTAGAACCCCCGATCTCTCCCAGGTGCCTCGTGAGCAGCTGGGCACAGGAGAGCCAGTAGCAGCTCTGCCCCAGGTCTGTGAGTCTCTGGATCAGCATACCTGGCCCGGATTTAAAAAAAGACTGCTGCAGGGTGGATCTCGATGAGCCGTATATACGATACATATATAATATACATTACAGCTATTGGTAACATTTTTTCTTGTTCCTATTTATATATATATAAATATATATATATTTATATATATATAAATAGGAATATAAATATAGCAGTATATATAAATAGGAATATAAATATATATATATTATATATATGTATATATTTTTGGGTGTAGGGGGTACACTCACAAATAATAAAACTCATTAATATATTATATATATATTTACATCTGTATACCCACATATGTATACCATATATGGGGTGAGTAACTGGAGGTGAGTCACATCCAGAGGAAATCAGGGCTTAATCCTGAATCTAGATTCAGGCTTATTCCTGATCTTGCTCAGGAATAATTCCTGAGGGGATTGCTCTGTTGTGAAGAGAACTTCAGAACACTATTAGATTCTCTTGCATTCTGCAAAGATATGTACACTCTGGAAGAGAAAGTTGTAGGAGAGAGGCACCGTTTGGAAGAGCAGAAAAAAAGAGCCCAGAGAGTCTAGATTGGAAGAGAGTAGAGGGTAAGGTGCTCGCCTCTTGCCCACTTCAATGTCCAGCACCACGAAGAGTGATACACGAGCAATATCAGGTGTAGCCCCAAAACAGAAAAAATTAAAAAGTCTAGAAAAAAACTGGTTATATCTTTTCATTTATAATATCTTTTATCATTATCATGTTTTTGGTGTAGAATACTATTGCAAAGCAATCGTAAAGACTTACAATTTATAAATGCAATTTCCTGATTTTGACAGAACTTAATCCACAATTTTGCATTGAATGACATGTTTTTCTTCACAATAGCACAGTGTATAGGGTGCTTGCCTTGCATGCTGCCAACCTGGTTTCGATCCTCGGCATACCATATGTTCCCCTGAGCATACCAGGAGTAATTACTAAGCAAAGAGGAAGGAATAACCCCTGAGTATCAACAGGTATGACCCAAAAAGCAAAAAAAAGAAAAAAGGATAGTGAAATAAAGTTCCTGTGTTAATAATAATTAGACTGTGATCAATTTAATATTTTACTATATTCAGATGTATTTTTATTAGTGACTGATAAAAACTAAGGTGAGGACTATTATCATAACTACTAACTATAGATAAAAATAATTTCATTATGAAGTAAGAGATTCAATTGACGGTAAGATTGAGATATATTACTCATTAATTCTTTATCTCTGAATTTGATATATCCGTTATTATTCCAAGCAGAAACTAGCAAGTTTAGATTCTTTAAAAGATGATAAATAAACTATTTTCAAAACAGATCTTGAGAGTATTTTAAAAGATCTAACACTAATGATTTTATGAAAGAAAAGTACATCCCATAGAGGCAGACTGGGGGTGGGAGGCTAAGGGTGGTGGGGGCGGAAACTGGGGACAATGGTGGTAGGGAAATGTCTACTGGTGAAGGGACAAGTGTCAGAACACTGTATGACTGAAAACTACTCTATGAACAATTTTTTAACTGTGTATCTCACAGTGATTTTATTTAAAATAAAATAACAAGAAAAGCCAAACAAGGAGAAATTCACTGATTTAATAGTCTAAAAACATATTTAGCATCAAAATAATAGAATAAATCATCAAATTTGCAACACAGCATTTGTGTAGAATCGTTCCTTTTGCAGGGAAAGTCCCATCTGTGTTCTAGCACCAAGCCTGAAGAAAGTCACCTTTGCAGCACAGGCCTGACTGCTTGATGTCTGCGTGCAGGAATTCAGTGTTGCTCAGGCATCTGCCACCTAGGTCCACTGGCTCTGTACCTGGCAGATCTCAGGAGTCGTGCTGTTCTGGGGCTCAACCTCAGGTCATTCCAAAGTCAGGCATATGCTCCATGTCTATGAAATATAGTTCCTATATAGAAAGAATGTCTGGGAGCCAGCAGATCGCTTGCAGGGATGGAATGTTGATGATCCTGAGTTCACGGACTTCAATCCTTTCCCTCTAGCTGAACCCCAGAATGGCTGTTTATGTAGCCCTGGTGGCTTCCACACATAATGGACCCCCCCCACTCCCCCATTCATACCTCTAGATTGTATGCCATACAGCAATTCACTGTTTTGATCACCTAAACTATCAGGCCAGAGTTTCAGGCTAAAGTTTTTCTAGTAGTGTACCTAACCCCAATAATGTCTCCATTCATTGGGAATGAGGTCCATTATTGTTAGTGCTACTGCTCAAGTAAATCAATAAACAATGGGAAGACAAGTGACAAGTGACCTTTCGCCCAAGGCTACTAGGAGACCCACCCAGAAAATAAATTGTTTCTTTTGCAACCTATTACAAGTTATTTACCTCCAAACACTTGGGATAAAATATTTGGGAGGTGCATTGCATCATACCTGGAAGTACCAGGCGACTACTTCCTGCCTCAGAACCTCTGAAAGTGTTCAGGGAATCTTATGGAATGTAGGGAATTGAACTGGGCTTGCCACACGCAAGACAAGTGTCTTTTCTTCTTTGTTCTCTGTTGAGCTCTTTCTACATTTATAAAGAAATACGTTGATATTATTAAGGTTATAATTTGGATGTGTCTATATCTACCCAATATAAAATGAATTGGAATAAAGCACATTTCATAGCACATATGATTAAGTACTTAATTTCTCATTTGACAATATAACTCTCATAATAGAGGAATACAAAATAGATTTTGGCACCTTTTACTACCAAAAAATGAATAGAGAATCTTCTGATAATACTTGACATAACATTATTTGTTCCTCCACAATCTTGGACACTTCCTATACATGAAATATTTGAGAATTATTTCATATTTTAATAAATGACCCTTTTTACTTTACATGTTTGGCCCATCAAAAAGAAAAAAAAAAACAAGTATTCAATTCTTTTTCTGGCATTTTGGGGAGTATTCTGTGGATTATCAAAGACATTGAAATGAATACAAATGCTCTTTTCCTAATAAATAATTCAAAGAAAGTTCTACTTTTTTTAAAATAAATGTGTCAATTTTTCCTTAGGAATGAAAAAATAGATACTTTGCAATGCCCATGCGTTAGTAGAAAATACTGACTTCCTGTACATGAGTTATTGAGGATCCTATAGGAAGAGTAATTATTCAATCTTAAATCCTCACACATATACATTTCCTTTCACATATTTCTTAAAATCTCTTGGGTTAAACAAAACATTGAAAGAAATGTCTTATCTTATGTTATTCCCTGAATTACATTGCAATAATATGCAAAGAAGAAAGCAGTTTGCTTACCAAGCCATGAAAACTGCTTCTCAGCTAGAAATACAAATGTTCTCCTCGATTGGGTTTTAATGAAGATAGATACATACATCTGCAAACGCATAGACAGAAGGAGGAGGGGTGCACAGCACAGGAAGTGAAGGACTGCATTTGAGAAAAGCAGAACTGCAAGCTTTCTTTAATAATGATAGTTTCCCGCTAGTCTAAAATAAGAGAAAAGCTCATTGTGAAGAACTACTTTTCTTACCACTCCAATTTCCTATCTTGTCTTCTTTTCAGTTTACTATAAAGATATTGGAATCAAGTTCTTTTTTTCCTGATGCTCTGATCTAATTATAACAGCAGTTTCTCAGCAATCAACTGCAATGCCACAATGCATGAAATGACCTTATATTTGAAGGAGTGGGATTTGCCACCCAGGTGCACTTTCTCTTTTTCCTTAGCCAACTATACCTACTGTTTGAGTTCATACAGACCAACTGCATGCCCCTGGTTCTGACAGGATTGTTTAAACTTCTCATTCCTGCAACACGCAGACATTCCTACTCTTTTGTACACTTAAATTGCAGACTTGAGGAGGGAGTGATAGCATAGCAGGTAGGGTGTTTGCCTTGCATGCAGCCCACCCGGGTTCAATTCCAGTATTCTATATGGAATTCCAGAGCACCACCAGGAGCAATTCCTGGGTGAAGAGCCAAGAGTAACACCTGAGCATTGCCGGGTGTGACCAAAAAAAGGAAAAAAAAAAACAATGCAAACTTATGTTAAGAATTTTCCAAGCTGACAATCAAATATATGGCAGATTCTATGGAGTCCTATTTCTATACACACATGCACACACACACACACACACACACACACATTCCTACACCTTAAATCACAACAAAATTATCTTGTTCAAACTATATTGCACTATATGACCACTAAAATAATTAGGAGATCTTAACTTTGAAAACTAAAAAAAATTTTAGTACTTAGTGCTGAAACCTTTAACTTTTAGTAGATTGTGATTCTTTTTGCCCTCTTGACAGCCTAATTTCTCCCCATAGTTCACTGAGACTGTAAACATAAATGGAGTTAAAGGGAAGGGCAATCAAAATACAGAATATGAAAAGGTTGAAGCAGCAAAGCGCCTTTCCCTGGATATGCAGGATATTACGGTTTTGATATTTTGTATTAGTATAGAGATAGACTTTGGAAATGAAAATGGTGTAATAGTAAATCATTATTTTGAAAATTTCATGAACATTCTAGAGTGAAGTGCTGGGTTTAGTATCAAATATTCAATATCATTTTGTCATAATGTTGAAGTAAATTTCATCCAAACATCCCCTCCATATATATATTATATATATAGCTTCACTATTCAATATAAGGATAGATCTTGCTATTACTAGATATTTAAAATGAATTAAAATAACCAGTGGTCAAACTCTAGCAACAACAGAAAAACAAAAAAGGTTATTTGTATTGATAATAAGAAGTTTAATGTTGTTGAGGTTGCCTGCTTTAGGCTAGAACCCTAGCTGGTCATATTATTAACAGCACAAAAAAAAAAGTCTTTTAAGGAAAGTCTTGTGTGTTGAAGTTTTTTTTTTTTTTTTTTTAGAAATTCATTTATTTTCCATCAAACTTACTTTCATTTCCTGGTTGAGTCTGGAAGAACAGTAGAACAGTTGAAGACCACTCAGGGAGGTTCCAAAACATTCAGTGGCCTGAGCAGTGGGCACTGCAGACCAGTGCTCCGTGGCAGGCTGAGCACTCCAGTATTCAGTAGGGCACATCTGAATCCTCAGAGGGCACCTGCAAACCCCCACCCCAAGACCAGCCTGCGACCTCAGGCTGCATCGCAGTGAACTTCGGGATTGGGGCGGTCCATTCACGCTGGAAATCCTCCTTAGTCACAGCCTGCTCCTCCTTCTCCATATCCTCAGGATCTCTGTAGAAGTAGACATCAGGCATGCCCTCCCATGGGTGCTCACGGGAGCTGGTACCTTGCATGCACAGAACCTCCCGGACTGGCATGCACCACATGAGACTCACAGAGTGACACGCTCCCTTGTTGTTGCAAGGGATGGCAATGTCCACACAGTGCAGAGGAGAGTCTGTGTTATACAGAGCAATGGTAGAGTAGGCAGGTGAACATAAGACGCTTCTGTGATGTGCTAGTGGCCAGCCCTGGGATCAGTCACCACCAGAAGCCTTGGCTCCGGGAAGGGTGCTGGACTTGATTAGTGAAAGGTCCAGGAGTGGGGCGGCAGCGGCCGGCGATGGAATGGCAGCAGCAAACGCCAGCTCAGCCATCTGGTCAGAGCTCCTGGATGAGATGACGCTGACTTCAGCTGGGTTTTCCACGGCAACAATGACACGAGCTGCCAGCTGAAGCTTCTCCCGGATTCTCCTCAAATTGGTGATACAGATGCCATCACTTTTCCTTTTTGTAGATGCACTGTTCCATCTGAAAGTCCAGGTTGGTGCCCTCTAAGTGGGTGCCTGCTGCTAATAATTTGAGGACATCCTCCTGCATCTGCAAGACATTGATGGCCCCGATGAACTTCCCTTTAAGTTACAATGGGAATCGTGAACAACGCCATGTGGGTCCCTGGCTGGGCAGCGTGGAAAGCTGAAGTTTTATATGACTTTTGGTTTTTCTTTAGCAATTTTCTCTCAAAAATTCTCAGTTATTATTTTTTTCCTCAGATTCAGGTTGGTAGTCTGTTCTCTTAAAAGAGTTCACAGCCTCAAGAGTTTTGATGAAAGTGGCAGCATGAATGTAAAGACTTGTCTAATGTACTATTTCCCAAGATGACACTTAATGCTATTTCACGACAAACGTATGTCAAGTTCTAACCCAGGTACACATTCATACTATCTAAAGGTATTATTTAAACATCTACTCTCAGCCAGGTTATTATTCCAGATGAGCAATTTTCAGTAAAGACTCTGCTGTATTTCAAACTTGAGGATACAGGAAGTAAAAACAAATGTTTAATGGTACATTAAGATGGTAGGTTGGAGAGATGGTAAAGGAGTTGAGGTGCTGGACTTGAAAATGGCCAGCTCTTGCTTTCTCCAAAGTACAATATGGTTCCCTCCATCAGGGTTCCCAGGTTTACTTCCTTCCATCCCCCCCTCTCCTCCCCTTCATCACCCCAATGGCTGCTATCTTAACAGACCCAGGAATGAGTCCCTGCTCCAGTAGGTATGGTTCCCAAATAAACTAAGTTTATTAAAAGATCTATGATTTTGAGCTTTTTTGGTTATGATTTTGGTTTTAGGATGATGATCTGGGATTACTACTGGCTCTGAGTTCAGGGATCATTCTGATGGTGCTTTGGGTTTTCAATCTCTGCATCCATATGGATTAATCCATATGGATGCAAAGATTGAACCTGAGTCTGCCCCATGCAAGACAATCACATTACTTGCTATTCTAACTCCTCTGCCCAGGACTGTTTTTTCTATTTTGTTCTTTTACTTGAGGAAAGTTTTTTTGTATTGAATTCAATTAGGCAGTAGCCAATATAATATGCTTTTCCAACACCGATGCAAAATTATTTGATAGTTGAAATTCAGAATCTTCTATAGAGCATCTGGATTATTTTCCATTCCAGTTATCTGTTAACTTGGTTTGATCGGCAGAGTGATGATTTAATTTTCTCTTACTTTTTTTGTAGATATATTTTATTTACCTTTATAAAACAACTGTGTGGGTGAAAAAAAATTTGATAATTTTCTCTCCTCTAGATTCTGTTTTTAGTTAAAACACTTATCCAGAGTCAGGACCAAAGATTTTTGTAAAAACTTCATAGGTTTATGCCATATTCAGCTCCTTAAACAAAACAAGAACAATAAGGTTTTATGCAATGAACAGGAAAAGGATCAAAGGACAACAGAATGTGTATTTATACACCACAGATATTTTGAGTGTCTATTATGGGCCAGATACAATTCCTGTCATTGACAGGAGAACATACAATCAAGTAATCGAGTTTCTGTTCTGCTGGAGCCCATATTTCTCGAGAGAAAATGAACAAAAATATGTAATATGGCAGGTGGTGATTAATTAAAGAAAAGAAAACAAGACAGGAGATGATATGTTAAAGTTACATTATTCAGGCTTGCTCTATAGGTTATTGAGGTCTCTTTATAGAATAATTTCACAGAAGATAAAAGACAAACCATTGTATTAGGTGGAAAACACATTACTGGCAGAAAATACAGCTTTATATACAGAATTCTGATGTTGGTCAATGCCTGGTGTGTTGGTGTTCAAGGATCAGTTTATCACTTGTCACTTGTCTTCCCATTGTTCATCAATTTGCTTGAGCAGGCACAAGCAACATCTCTATTCATCCCTGTCATGTGTTAATGTAGCCCAAGGGCATCTGCTCACTCCAGGGACAGAAGAGCCTAAAACCATTTATTCAGATCCTGGAAATGAGGTCTATTATTGTTACTGTGTTTGGCATATCAGATATGACAGGGGTAGCTTGCCAGGCTCTGCAGTGCAGGTGAGATACTCTTGGTAGTAGGCTTTCAGTTCTTGCATATACTGATGAACCATGCAAAGTGGCCACAAGCAATGGGGAGAGCCAGTAGCAGCTCTGCCCAGTGCATCTGTGTTTCTAGTTCAAGTATATCTGGGCTTGAAATGGGCTCTCTATAGGGTGGAGCTCTGACGAGCTGTGGAGTCTGGATGTTGAAAATGGTGGCCCTCATGGTGTGAGTGTTCCTCTGGCTTCTTCCGAGGCTCTATTGGGATGGTGGGCCAGGCCCAGAATCAGTCCTCCTTCCCGGATGCCTCATGATCAGCCAAGCATAGGGAAAACTAGTAGAAGCTATGTCTATGTATCTGTGTCTCTGGTTCAAGCATACATGGGTTTGAAATAGGTTTGTTTATAGGGTGGGGCTCTGACAAGCTGGACTGGAGATAGGCCTTTCTTTTGTGTGGAGCTCTGATGAGCTGTGGAGTTTGGATGTTGAAAATGGCTGCCATCATGGTGTGGAAGTTCCTTTGGCTTATTCCAAGGCTCTAGTCCTCTGGCTTCTAGACTAAAGAATTGTTTATAGAACACAGTAAATTGTTAGGAAATATACAAGCAAGATGGAAGTAATTGAGAGAAAGTTAGAGATACAGGAGCCTACACAGTATAAACTATTATATAATTTAGGCTTTTTCTTAGTCCAGAAGGGGGCTGAACAACTAAAGAAAAACATGCTATGACCTTTATGTTTAACCTGGATAATATATAGTATACTTCAAATAAGCAAAGTTAAAAGCATAGGCAAGCATTAGGAGACATTGCTAAACTGGAAATACACTATCAGTAATTAAAGGAGGAAAGAATGTAGGTTAGGGAACCAAGTAGAATGTTTGTTATCAGTGTAGACCTGATAGGACTTACTGATGAGTTCAGTGCACAAGTTGCCTAGACAACATAAGCAAGAAAGTGACTATGATACAAAACATGATGATATTCATGGGGAAATGTGTACGAGGGAGAGAGCCTCGATAGCTCAGTTTTTTTTTAATTGTTTGTATCTAAAGTATTAAAAGCATAGGGGCCGGAGCGATAGCCCAGCGGCTAGGGCGTTTGCCTTGCAGCGCGGCAGGCCTCTGCCGGCCTCGGTTTGATCCCCGGCATCCCATATGGTCCCCCGAGCACCGCCAGGAGTAATTCCTGAGTGCAGAGCCAGGAGTAGCCCCTGAGCATTGCCGCGTATGACCCAAAAAGGCAAAAAAAAAAAGATAAAATAAAATAAAGTATTAAAAGCATATGAAATTTTCAACTAGTAATTTTAATTTACAGTTGGACTGAAAGATTCAAGTTTGAGGGCAGAAATCATGGATAGCAATTAATATGCTTTTCCTAGTTGTATATGTAGCTAAATGGTATACCCATTAAACACATACAGGCACCTATAGTACCTATGTAATATACCTATGTAATATTATATATGAATAATCTACCTTACCAAATGACATTCTGCTTTTACAATTTTAATTCATGCACATATTCAGATAGATATAGAATATATAGCATTTGTAATATAGAATAAGATAATGAGGAATTCCAATCTATTAAATTGTTTTTGGAAGAGCTTGAGAATAGTAAGTAATAGGTCATATATAAAGATTTGAAAGAACTCATTCACAAAATCATTTAAAGCTGAGTTTTAACCTTGGGGATATTTTTATTATCTCTTTTTTCTTGCTTGAAGTTGACCTCTTCATATTTTCTATTTTTCTCCTAATTGTTTCAAGATGATTGAGATTCCCAATATTTATCTGTTCCTTTAAATTTTCTCTGTTAGTGCCATGACGTTTTTGAGGTAGTCTTTTTATGATTCTTTGTATTTCTGTAGCATTTGTTATAATGGCTTCACTTTAATTTCTGATCAGGATTTTAAGATTACAAGTTACCTGATTAACCAGATTCTTTTTGCCTTAGTGGCATTAGAGTTTTGGGGAGAGCCACATATGATTCTTTGTATTTCTGTGGTATCTATTTTAACTCTTCACTTTCATTTATTATTCTATGTATTATTTTTCAATGGAATTTTATTAAGGATTTGTTCTTTTTTGTTTATATCATCAAGTCTGCAAACAAATGAAGAATACTGCAAGTAAACAGACTTAAAGTGTGAATTGAATAGCGAATGGCAGCCAGGGTTCAATGCATGTTATGCAAGCCTGAGGCTAAAGTTCACCTTGCCTCTGCTATTCCTTTACCTTTAGTCAGTGTTGTTCTGGTATTCTCTAGCAATTCTGGCCCTGAGTATTAGCACATTTCTGAACCAGAACATGGAATTAGCCTGCCCAGCTGACCAAGTTGGGTCATAATTGGCCCCCGAATTTCAAATATATTGCTTTGAAAATCACTCAAAAATAGCACAGAATCTTACAAAACTGGAGGATTCGTTTCAAGTTGTTGGGGGGCCCTGGCCAGCAGCCCCCAGCACAAAGGATGGAGACCTAGATCTTGCCGGACTTCATTCCTGAGGAAAAAGGAGAGGGATGAACTTGAGAGAAACTCTGCCTTGCAGCTGCTAAGAAAGGAAAGAAAGAAAGACACCGGCACAGCAGGGAGTTCTAGATAGCAGTTCTCCTTTTACTGAGCACAGTTTAATTCTTTTTATAGAATATTTGGGTGAAGGGGCTACAAACACAAATCACATGGCATTTGCAAGCTCCTGAGCCATTGCAACAGAAAACAATCATAGATTTAGCATTCGCATGGTAACATTTGCAAGGTTTATTATAATACTGAGGTCAGAGGTCAGAAGACCAGGTACATTCTGCCTTACCTTAGCTTGGATAAGCACAGATGGTTTGGGAGTAACCATATGGGCAGGTCCCATTTCTGGTCCTAACTTTAGGGCCTTGTGGTGGGAAAAGTGCTGACCCTAAGGCTAGCAGCTCAGAGCCCAACACAAGTGTAACAGTTAGTAATAGATAGTAGCTAAAGAAATATCTAGATGTAAATTCACACAAACATACGTATATAGAACATATTTGAAAATATGTTATATTTTCATATTACATATTGATTATATGTAGATTACATCTGCTGTATTTATTTAATGCATGAGTATATGTGCCTTTTATGTGAAAAATGTAACATGTGTAATAGGTAAGGGAAATTCAATTCATAGTGGTTATATAGTGCTGGCATAGCAAATGTATGCGTGAGGATAAAAACCAAATCTATTTAAATTGTACAATAGTTTGAAAAATCATTTAAAATAAAACCATTAAATCACTGTGTTATAATGGTATGTATATGTCCTTGTGAGCGAGTGCTTTCGCATCGTGCGTAGACACCTAGAAGTAAAATTACTGTGTGATATTTCAACTCTATTCTTACTTCTATGAGAAATCCCCCACTTTTGTTTTTCTTAAAAATTGAAACAAACATTCACACTAGCACTGGATGAGAGTTCCTTCATCAGCACTTCCACATCAACAACAGATTGTTCTTTGATCTTTTAACATGTGCCATTCTTACTGGTATGAGGTGATCTATCATTTTTATCTTGATTTACATTTCCCTCGTAATCAGCCATGATGAGTGCATGACACTCTAGACCTTTGAAAAATGTACAGACAGAGACTGGGGAACTCAAAGTTAATTATTTCTACCACCTGTTGTTCTTCCTATTTTCCTTTCTTTGACTCTTTCTGCTATTTTTGTATTTCTGAGATTATTACTCCTGCTGCTATCCAAGAAGTGTTTTGTTTTACTTCTCCTTTTCTCCTTATTTGTCATTTAAGAGTAATAGTTTGTGAATTTGCTGATGTGGCTCTCCATATTCAGAGTTCTATTGCTGTCACTTCTGTTGTATTCATTAGTGCCTTTCATTCCACTTCTATTATTTTGTTCACACTTTTAATCAATTCTTTGTTGAGATGGTTGAATTTGTCATCTAGTGATTTTCTAATTCACATTGCCATCACCTAGAGTGTTGATTTGGGTTCCTTCTCTGATGGGACGCAAGAACTTTGATGAACTCTAGGACTTGCCTATAGTCTGCCAGTGCAGCTGAGTTTCTTTGTTACATCATTAGAATTCGTAGGGCACTGACAGTTGAACTTAGTATCTGATGATCTAAGTAGTGATCGAATTCCTTGTTTTACACCAAGGGCTACTACTCATCTTTTGTTACTCGATATCCATTGCTTTGCTATGGTATATCAGTTAAACAGGGTTCTAGGTACCCCCCGTTTCAATTACTAGGCTTTCATGGAGGTTTCATGGAATAGTATTGAGAGTTTTTAATTTCCCATTAGCCTTCGAGTGTATGGAATGCTTGAAGTGGAAATTTCGTGGATGAACCCTCCATTTATTCCTGGTGTCAAACTGTCCAGTTGGGTCACTGCACACCTGTTTGCATTAAGAGAAAATCCTTAGAAAATTAGGCACCCTGGCTACCAAACATCAAGGCAGAGTGGGTCCTTTACTTGACGCTGGGCAAGTCTACTGCTACTGGCAGAAAGGGCATAATCCAAAATTGCCTAGGTCCTCCTGCTTGGCTTTACTGATGACTGGCTGTCACAGGTCCCTGTGACTACCTGGGAGTCAGACCTGGGAACAAAAGAGATTCCCTGAAATTGAGTGGCTGAGGCAGATAGTCCAGGGATGGAAGGATCAGCAGACTTTATTTTTAATGCAGTTTGAGATTAACAGTAAATAAAATCAGAAGAAAATAGTGTTTATTTGTCTTCATGCCAACACACAATTTCGCACACTTCTCAGTGTCTTCCACCAGACTAAATCCATATGGTAATTGTCTAAACTGCATTTAAGGTATAAAGCAGTTTTGTTTTGGGGGCATTTTGGAGAAATATTTTAAGTAAGGTACTTGCCTCACATGCAGTTAACTGCAGTTTGATCTCGAACAAAGAACAATAACATTTGGAAAGTATTCTTGTATATTTTTTTCAAGAATAAAAAGCCAAATACTCTGAAGACCCAAATGTGTTTAAAGCAATAATGATAAAAGTGTACATATATGCATTTTTTAGGAAACGGTTATTTATAGCAATGGCTAAGGGAACAGTGAACATATGTGTATAATTTCCACATGTTAAGTTATATAAAAAGTTAACTGAGAAAACTGAGAAAATGTCAAGCAGTATCAAAAGCTAATTGAGACAATTAATCCAATGCAACATATGTTGAGGTAAATTATGAGTGGAATTGCAGTTGAACTAAGGAATTTGGCTTTATAATCAACTCAAACTTATGTATTTGGTTTTTATTGTCAAATCTCTTTGAATAATCATTTCTACAGCTCAGGACCCTGTAAGGGCACCTTGTTGAAATCTCAGAGCTGCCAGATTTGGGCGAGGCATTACTCATTTGATGAAGCACCAATGTTGAAGAAACTAGTCAATGTCACAGTGATATTGCCGTCTTCTCCAAGGGCACTGCTTCAAAGGAAAAAAAAAATTATTAATAGCTACCATTTGCAGAAAACTCACTGTACTTAATATGTATCAGTCACTGTGCTCAACTTTGCCAGACTACCCTAAGAGCTTCCCAGGGATATAGGTTATACCGACCATTTATCACCAATGCATAGATGACGAAATTGGAGCGTATCCAAGATCACACCACTAACAAGTGATAGATACATGATATGGGTCCAGTTGAGTCAGCGCCAGGACTGTGTCCTGGTTGCTCTCACAGCCGCTGCACTTGTCCAGTTTTTCCACCACTGTATGTCTGTATATCTTGATGATTGATGCAGTCTTCATTACACATGCTGACTTCCTTTCAGCTAAGTTCTCCACTGACCTGCCTTGGCCCCAGTGATAAGACTCAGTACAATGAAGCCTTAACACCCATATAATGCCTTTTGCTTTGTATCATTAGTAAAACATCTTCTATTTTGCTTTGCAGTGCTTATTTCTAATATTTAAGCATAGCAAAGGAATCTAAGTTAACAACAAACATGAGGCACGCACCTTGCTATTTTCAAAGAATGCTTTTACTTTTATTTACAAGAGAACTCCAGAAACTTCCTTGAAAATGAATAGAGAACAAATTTATCCCAGATTCCCTTAAAACTTAAAAGAAACTCAAGATAAGAACTGGTTAAACAAAAGTTCCAAATGTTGACCACTACAATATTCTAATATATAGTATTTAAAATTATTATAATTATATCTTAAAGAAGTACTGTTTAATCTGTATGAAGTTGTATGACTAGATGAGTTTCTTATAAATTGTTATTTATAGTGGTATTTTGTTCACTATTTGATTCTCTTGATGTCTTGGTTTCTGTTCATAACTTTTTAATTATTATGAATAGGATTCATAAATTTATTACATGCTGTTTAAGTATATTACCTGGAAATGTATTTGTTCTTTCTTTATTTTTTATTATATCTCTGTGAGATGGACAGTTACAAAGCTGCCCATGATTGAGTTTCAGTCATACAGTTTTCCAACACCCATCTCCACCACCAGTGCGCTTTTCCCAACACCAGTCACCAATTCCCCTCTCCGCCAACCTACATAGCAGACATGTCCTTCTCTTTCTCTCACACTCTTTCTCTCTCTCCTTTTGAAGATTGTGGTTTGCCATACGGACACTGAAGGATTATCATGTATATCCCTTTACCTACTTTTAATACTTAGTTCTAGTCTAGCATTTCCAACTATTATTGGCAAACTGGTCCCTTCTCTATCTTACCTACCCTGTGCCCCCACACACTTCATGACTAAATGTCTTCTTATTTTGTTTCAATAATTTGTCATATAAAAATCCCACACTTTAATAATTTTCCATCTATCTAAAAAATAGATATACAGTTCAGATTTCAGATACACATTTTAATAGTTATGCCACTTTATAATGATGTGAAGCATGAGCAGAATAAAGGTACTGCAACTAAAAAGACTAAACTAAGAAACAAGCCTTTTCATTAGATTCTATAACTGTACACCATATCATTACATAATCCTTTAAGTTTGTCATCATTTTCAATTCTTTTATTTCTAACAGTTTCACTCCTCTGTCCTGAGAATTGGCTTAGCCCACATACAGTAAGCTAAGAAAACCTGAAACATTCGCATGAGTTTAGAATAGGTATTAGGTATATATTCCTCTGTCAGGTGGGAAGACATAAGCAATTGACAGTCCAGGAAGTTCACTGGAAAGACAATCAAAATAGGTTTCAGATTTAGTAATACATAAAAAAAATTATCTGCTTTGATTTTTTTTTAGTTTTTTTTCTCTTTTATTTGAACACTGTGTTTTACAAAGTAAAGTTTTTCACGGTACAGCTCTTACAAGCATTAATCATTTAACACCAGTCCCACCAGCAGTGTGCCTCCCCCCACCACCAAAGACCTTCCTTTCCTACCCTCCCCATAAACCCCCATGCCTGCTCTACTAATCGGCATTGATGGCAACGATTATTTCAACGTATAGATAGTATTGATAAAGTTGTAAACTTTTCCTGGGTTGTTACATGCAAATTTGAATCATAATTAGTTCAGGTTTTCACAACTACTGTTTGAGCCTATCCTGAGCCTATACTGAATCATTTAACTTATATTGCTGTGTTGGACAGAATTTGCTAAATATTGTCAAAAAATAGATTCTTAGAAAAGGTTAATAGGGATTATTACATCTCAATCTGGACCCATTGGGCCATCTGGTCCCCTGTGTAAGAAATTATTGCTATGGACATGTGACCTTCTGGTGGGAGGGGTTTTGGGGAGGGACCTGAGACCCAGTCCCAAGATGGTCCACAGGAATCAACTGCAGGTGACTTGCATACCTGAGTTTGAAAACTGGCTCCTCTCATGGATGGGACTCTTTCGAGCAGTGGAGTTCAACCAGGGAAGTAGCTGCAATTGCCAGTGGTGTTTTCTGGCTGTTGGGAGTTGGCTGAGAAGGGTCCATATGCCAGTCCATCTGCCCTCGAATTGCCCCATTTTCAGTCTGTTTGCAGGCTGGGCTGGAATCATGTCTGCAGATTTTTGGTCCTCCTGGAGATTTCTAGATGCATGTGTGATCCATGGCTGGAGTGAGGTTGCAATGGCCATACATAAGAATTTTTTTTGCAATTCTTTTCTGTTATTAGCATATTTTTGGTTCACATTCACTTAGTGAAATAACCTCGATCCAATTCTCCTGAAAAGGGAGGCAATGTGCCAAATATGGGGTGAAAAAGAAGGTACATGAATTGACATGAATTTTGTCCTGAATGAAAGAGCTCACATCTCCTTAAATAGAAGAAATGGCAAATAATCCCAGGTGAAATTTTATGAAAAATAACACAGCAATAAAAATTGATAAGATGTCCATTCAAAAACCTTAATTGTTTTGACACTGTCTCTTCAGATTTCACATTTTTATTATGGTTGGAATTTTTCTAACCATGTTTTATATTGCTAGGAAGTATGAAACTTGCTTCATTCTAATAACTCTTTCATTAACATGTTTCACATAGACTTGGTGCGAATTAACCAAGTCTATCACCTCCAGCCAAATTAAATATAGAGGCAATATCATGCATATTCCCCACCTAGCATTTGACAAAGTCTAACAGTTAAAAATGTTATCAAGTCAATCAAAAATATCAATTTCCTGTACTGGCTAGAACATATCATTGACTTTTACATTATTCAGTATCATATAATTTTTCAGTTTCTCTTGAGAAAATTACTATATTGCATAAGGAAGTGAAATGAAAAAACAATATAAAATGAAGTGTGTAGGGTAGGAAAGACAGATCTGAGAATGGTTGGGTTTTTAATTACAATATGCTATTAACTAAACTACTTAACAAACTTCATCATGACCAGATTTCTAATTCTATCATAAACATCTTTTAAGATTAAATTTATAATGGCTTTAGTCACTTGAACACAGACATTTAGAAATCTATTTTCTATTAGACGGACACCCAAATATGTTTATTTCTACAGTCTCAGACTTTTGAACAATGTAAGTCTTTAAAAATTAAAAATATATATGATTATTAGCATACCATATAGACAATGTTATTTTCACCCATTCCTGATTTCTTTACCCGAATAATAAAATATTTTATATCACTTGATCACTTAACATCCCATTATTCATCAATTTGCTCTAGCGGGCACCAGTAAAATTGCCATTTGACCCTATCACGTGCCGTGTAGCCCAATGGCATCTACTTGCTTCAGGAATACGAAGTGCCTCAAACCATTAATTCAGGGTCTTGACAAAGAAGCCTGACCATCTTGCAGGTGGGCTGCCACGTGATCTTTTGACATCCCATGGGATCCATTCGGTAACGCCTCTAGTCCAGCAACCGTCTCCAAATTGCATTACATGTCCAGCCCATCTGACTTTCGATGCCCTGGCAAACAAGACAGCATCCCTGACTCTGGAACAGCGACAAAGGTCTGAGCTCTTTTGTCCAACCTTCCTTCTTCCAAAGGAAAAAGAAGAAATTCCTTCTTTCACTTGAGTGAGGTATGATATTCCAAGCATAACTCTTTCCATTCCTCTTTGGGAGACCCGAATAGCATTCTCATCCTGCTTTCGTAGAGCCCAGGTCTCTGAGGCGTATGTTAATGCAGGGAGAATTGTGGAGTTGAAGAGATGTGCCCGGAGCCGGAGGTCCTGTTAAAGTTATGCTTTCAATATTTTGCAATCAATCTTGTTTGCATTAAAACTAAAAAAAATATAATTTGAAGACTTATGTTTAATTTTCTAGAGTTTAATATTTTGGTAATTTTTATTGGTTTATATTCCTTAAAAGTTGTAAAAATTGGAAATGGGAAATACATTGTATGCATTTATTTGTTTTTCTGGACAAATATTAAATTAAATGAAGCCAGAGAAAGTTATATAAACATATGAGAGTTCCCCTTTTTTATTCAGTTTGAGCACTGTATCACTGTATCACTGTATCACTGTCTTCCCGTTGTTCATCGATTTGTTCAAGCGGGCCCCAGTAACATCTCCATTTGTTCTGTCTCATGCTAGTAGAGCCCAAGGGCATCTGCTTGCCTCCAGGAACATAAAGAGCCACAATCCATTCCGGAATGAGGTCTATATTTGTTACTGGTATTTGGCATATCAAAAACAACACGAGTAGCTTGCCAGGCTCTGCCGTGCAGGTAGCATACTCTTGCAGTCATCTCTAAGTCCAGCATTTATTGATGAACCGCGCAGCAGCTTGCGCCACGCTGAGCCGGACTGTGATAGGCTGGTCTGCTGGGTGGAGTTCTGACGAGAGATAAGTCCGGATGTGGATAATGGAGGCCCTCATGGAGTGGGTGGTCATCTGGCTTGTTGCAAGACTCTGCTGGGGTGGCGGGCAAAGGCTAGAACCCGCCATCTCTGCTGGGCTCATTTAAAATCACCTACTAATCATTTGGTTTGCCCCTCAAACAATTCTTCAAGACACATACTGATTATGAGGATCTTTATTCATATGGCAGCTGTTCTTTAAAAATTAAGTTCCAGGGGCCGGAGGATAGCACGGCGGGTAGGGTGTTTGCCTTGCATGGGGCTGACCCAGGTTTGATTCCCCAGGGTTCCATATGGTCCCCTGAGCACCCCAAGGAGTAAATTCTGAGTACAGAGGCAGGAGTAATCCCTGAGCACTGCCAGGTGTGACCCCCAAAAAAAAATACCTATGCGTATTTGTTTGTATATGTAATAGCAGAATCAAAATTCAACACATAGAGACTCAAGAATATTAGAAACATTGATGGGGGATACTAAGGTAAGGTAAATTAAACCATCACTTTCTTTGAGCACTGTAGATAAAATTATTTATATTTTATCCTGACACTGAGAAATTTCCACAATAAAAGTATCTCTTATTTATGCCACTAATAAGGAAAGAGGGGGAATGAAAAACTGAGTAGATAATATTCTATAAAGGATTAATGTTACTTAGAGTTAGAAGCATTTTCACAATCCAGAACTTTGTTTACTGGGGGAGATTGAAAGAATTAAAAAGGGTAGTGTAGGAGAAACAGAAGTGGCAAGGAAATGGAGGAAAGCAAGAGAAAGAGAAAACTGAAACATAGACTGTTCAATATCATATCACCAAAAAATGAGAAAGCTCAGACATTTGCTAGAGGATACCGTAGGCAGATTTCAGGTGATCATGTGCAGTGCTGAGGATCAAACCCAGGGGAGTAGTACTGGCAGTGTACTACCCTCTGTACTAACTCTCTAGCTAAGCGTTTATTAAACATTGATTTATAAAAAGAAAAAATATTCGTATTCAAAATGTAATTTAGGCCGCACAATTTCTGGCACAATACTGAAAGGAATCCTACAATGGAATTAAAACCAGGAGGGTTTTTGACAAAAAAAAAAAAAAAAAGAGAATGATGATTCTCTTATAAAGAAAAGGTCAATTTGACTTAACTCATTAAACTAAAGTTGCCTGTAAATATAATGGATTGCAGACACTGTTTTCTAGCAAACTTTACAATCCTTATCTCTTTAATGAGGATCTCTATTATCTTATCTAGATTCCTAACAACAGCCTTGAAACAGTTTCCATTTGACCCAGTGTAAGTAGACAATAGATCTTTTGGCATGAAATCCACTCACAAATTTTTTCTACTAAGTCTGCTATTTGACATTCTATAACACCTGTTCAAAATACCTGTTTAAAGAATCAAATGTTTGAGACAGGAGTGATAATACAGACCTTGAGGTGCTTGCTTTGCATTTTACTGACCCCAGTTTTACTCCAGGACTGCAAGGCCAAACATCACTAGGTCTGAACTCTGAGCACAAATCTACTAGGACCAATTCACCTGGTTCCCAAGAAATCTACCTATGTGTATTTGTTTGTATATGTAATAGCAGAATCAAAATTCAACACTTTATAAGAATAGAGACTCAAGAATATTAGAAACATTGATGGGGGATACTGAGGTAAGGTAAATTAAACCATCACTTGAAAATAATAATATAAACCATAATAATGGAGGTGAGTAAGCTCTGGAGCTAATTTCAATGTGTCTGTGGTAGGCAGAGCGGCTAGTTTCTAAATGCCAAAATATAAATCACAGACAATAGTACAGTATCTGAGATAGAACTTAATTCTGACACTCTTCAGTCAGAGGTATTATAGCATCTCTTGATCACTTGACATCCTGTTATTCATCAATTTGCTCGAGCGGGTCCAGTAACATTTCCATTTAACCCTATCACATGCTAGTGTAGCCCAATGGCATCTGGTTGCTTCCAGGAATTATAGGATACCACAGAAAAAAAAGATCAACAGATTTTCTCTCATGTCAGATAGCCATAGTAAGTTGAAGCTCTTAACAAAACCTGTGAAAAATCATAGATTTCCACAATGCACTTTTTTGAGGAAATCAATATCCAGAAATTTCAGAACTCAAGAAACATTTTAATTTTCCTGGTGTTTTAAAAAGTAAGTTACCTGACAATATGGTCATATTTAATTAAACTTCATTCTATCCTTTTCAAGTCAATATAGGATTGACCTGTTGAATAATAAAATTTGTGAAGAAATTTAAAAAATAGATAATTGGGGAAATGAAATTGTGAAGAATATAAAAGATTAGAATTTAGGTGTCTTGGGACCAGAGGATAGTCTAGCAGGTAGGGCATTTGCCTTACAGATGGTCAACCCAGGTTTGACCCTGGCATCCCATTTGGACCCCTGAGCACCACAAGAGTAATTCCTGATTGCAGATCCAGGAGTGACCCCTGAGCATCACTTGGTGTGACCCCAGAAAGGGAAAAATAAAAGAATTTAGGTGAATCTAAGAGATTAGAAAAAAAAATTTGTTATCAATAGAGCATTGCTCTTGATGAAGTCTTGATTAACTATTTGATATATATTATAAAAAATTAATCCATGCCATTATAATGAAGCTCTCGAATGAAATTTGAAGTTATATAACAAAGGGTCAAGTAAGCAAATGCATGCCTCTCATTGACAAACACATATTATATTATTTAGGTTTTCTCAATGACCTTATTATAGGGAAACTATTTTTTGAATAGCTGTTACCTAGATAAATAAAATTTCCTAATCTTTAACACATAGCTTAAATAACTCTTTGAGTATTCACCAATATAGCAGCAGTTGTTGATTCCTAAGACATTATTATTAAGTTTTCTTGGAATCCAAAAATTTTCATAGAATTTGTAGACAGAGACTTATTAATATAACAAACTGATTTAAATAACAGTATATTATGTAGTCACTAAATTAATATATATGGGGATCTTCTGTCTGTGCCAATTCTGTCCTTTGACACAGCTGTCTCAAAACTTATGCTCACAATTAAACAGAGATGCCTCAATACTGTAGAAGTCTGAGCATATACTCCCAAAGAGAACAGAACACTCAACATTAAGCTACTACCTCAAAAATAAATATGCAAATAAAGATTAAACTCATGTTTCAAACTTTTCTGGTTCTATCAAATCCTGTGTAATTAAAAAGAACAAATTCTCTTGTTCAAACATCTCACTTTATAATTAAGAAGCATGTCAAATGTAGAAAGCATTTTAATAAAATTATCAGTGGAGATTTTTTCAAATTTATTCCTGGTAATATATACTGCACTGCAATCAACTTTTACAATTAAGTTGTATTTCCTCTCCTGCGGTTTATATGTTGAGAACTAAGCCACATTGTGACTGTATTTGAAGAGAGGGGTTTTAACTATATAAATAACATTAAATGAGTCCATAGTAGTGGGATTTTGATCTAACAAAACCGGAGTTTTTACAAGAGGAAATTCTGCTAAGAATGTTATCCGGCTTATTCAGAGCAAGTAAGGGCAGATCATCTGAGGGTAAAATATGTGCCTATTCACAAACAAGGCAAAAGGTCTAAGAAAGATGTTCTTGTTTATCATACTTCCATCTTGAACTTTTAGCCTCCTGAACTCTGCTAAACAAATTTCTATTGCTTAAGCAGCACAGCATGTGGTATGTTGTTATGACAGCCTAAGCAGACTTAGAAATATGCTCATAAGTGTGTTCTATCTTGTGACAAAAATGATTAATTTGACTCTTTTTTAATGATGCTATTTGTCTGACATAACCCTTGGTATTATCAGAATAATTTATTTGATTAAATTATGTTCCGTGCTGTGTGATGCCAAATCTTGACTATAGATTTTTCCAAAGTAAAGAAATTAATTGTTGGCCACAAGTTTGTGTTTAGTGAAAAGTACCACACACATTCAGTGGGATATAAATAACTTAGTATGATACTGATATCCAAGGCCTGGCAAAACATGGACCAGGAAGATTTGTCACTGCTTGGAATCTAGCATAGTGTGTGTGAGTCAGAGGTTAGGTAGCATAGAGAAGGGAGCAGGGTGCTAAGAATTGTTGGAAATGGTAATGTCAGAATAGAACCAGGAATTGAACATAGGGAAAGGGACATACATGATAACATGACAACCCCTAAATGTAGAACTCGCTAGACTAAGAGAAAAATGAAAACAAAAATGTTTTCAAAACAAAGTAATTTCAAATGCTAGAGAAAATATCAATAACACAATCCAATAGAATATTTTATATAAATTATAGTGAACTGTAGTGATATAGATAATTAATAAAGTGCAGTTATTTTTGGTATTAAAATTTTAGAACATATCCAAACCATCAAGCAAGAATGGTAATAAATGTATAGCAAGTTAATTAATTTTATCACTATTTTAAGCATGTTTAATGAATTTCATCTAAATGTGAAAACATTATCCAAATAGAACAGTTTTCATGAAAGTAGAAACCACCTGGAATTGCTCTTTTTTGTACCATAACAAAATGGAAACAAAAAGAGAAAAGTGTAGATTTTTAGCAAAAAGAGAATGATAATTAAAGGCTCCAGGGGTGTAAACTGTAATGCAGCTAAATCACAAAATGGATTTTGACTTTCTGCTCAGAATTGGCTTAGAAATCTATCTATTAAAATATTATCAGGAGATTACTCTGTCAGAGCTGGAGAAGAATAACAGATGTGATCACACAAAATTACAGCTTTGCAATTTAAAAGTAATTTAAAACTGATATATTTCTTTTAAAAATTTTCTACAACTGTTTTTTTCATGCTAAAAATGATTCTAAATGATATGGTGCCTTTTAGTAGTGACCTCAAGGTCTTGAAATTATATTATCCAAATCAGTTCTACACATTATTTTAAAAAATAACATGATCAAGACAAAATTTAAATTGGGCTTTTCTATGTGAAGATATTTGGTGTTGCTAGAGTTTCAAAAAATTAGATTACAATTAGTTTAATGTATGGTTTCTATCTTCAGCACATGCTTTATCCTTTTCTGCATCTGGTAGGCACAATTAGATAATGCTTACGAACAGCAGTGACTATAAAATATTCAAGAAGATGAATTGCTTCATATAAATTAGAGATGGTAAAGCTTGATTAGTTCACTTTAGGTTAATGCATCTTGAGAGTTCCTCTATAATTTTATGAAAAATAATATCTTTGGTTATATATTAGAAGTAAATCACCCCTAGAAAATGAATTGCAAAAGAAAATAGTATGTCTTAGTTCATTTCCATTAAATAAGGCATTGCTTGTAAATTGTCCATATGGATTGCATAAGGTAATTTAACACTATGTAAATTATTAATTTCAAACCACTATTTAAGTTTAGACAATTAATTTCATATTAACATTCTATGTAGATGACTTCTATTGCAAAAAACCTTCCATGAAATATTAAATGTAAGGTGCTCTATAATTATCTCATCATCTAGCATTAAGGAAAGTGTACAGCTATAAAACGGTATATGTGCAATGTATTCTTTAGCATTGCAATCAATGTTGTCTGTCTTGGTTTTAGCACTGAATAAACCATTTCACTAGCTTTTTTATTCTAAATGTGTTTAATCCTTTGACAACACATACTCATTGCTACTAAAGTTTAGATGCGTGATGCCAATAACTATCAAGCAGGATATTATGTATGAGTCTTTTTATTTAGTTATGTAAGACAAGACTGGGAAATTTGAGGTTTCTGTAACTAAAACAAAATACGAGAAATGGACAATTCAAATGTTAGTGACATAGTAACAGGGATGTAGGTTGAAGGCAGTGAACATGCATTGTATGAGCAAGATTCAAAATTTAATTCCTATCACAGCATGCCTGCAAGAGTTTACAGGTATAAATCTGAACCCTCCAAGGACAGGAGACTGTGGAGGCCTTAAGCACTGTGCAGTGGTTCTTTGACTGAAAATCTGGCCTTAGTACTGCATTACAGGCACCGTTATAGAGAGCAACCCTTCGTCCCTCACTCCCCCAGAAGAAAAGCTGATACCAAAATTTCAAATGTATTGCTGTTTAAGCAAACCCATGTGGGGCCAGAGAGATAAATCAGATGGTAATGCTCTTGCTTGGCATGAAGCTGACAGGGATGTAAGCCCAAGCACCTCCATGTCCCCCTGTGCCTCCATGACTCCCGTGAGTGTCACCTGAGGACAGAGTCAGGATTTAGCCCCGAGCACAACCAGGTATGTCCTCCAAACCTAAAGAGCAAGCAATCAAACATAAAAGCAGGGCTGAAGAGATAGCCCAGCGGGTAGGGCATTTGCCTTACACGGCCTATACTGGCCTGGGTTCGATCCCCGGCATCCCATATGGTATCCCGAGCACTGCCAGAAGTAATTCCTGAGCAAAGAGCCAGGAGTAACCCTGAGCATTGCCGGGTGTGACCCAAAAAGAAAAAAAAACATAAAAGCACCAACAAAATACCTAATTATTTTATTTCTTGTTGAATGTAACTCATAAACTTGAGAGAAATCTTCTGTAGTCAGATAACAGATCATAGAAAAAATATTTAACCCAACAATTTGATGTAGTACTCACAGTTATCTGGAAATTCTTTGGAACCTTCTACAGAGTAAATGCTGTTACCCATTATGTAGAAAATGTGAATTAGTCTTCTTGGAACTTCTGTTTCCTAGATTTTGATCTTCAAATACTTGAACTTTCAGCAAAATGCTTTTTTTTGGATAAAACGTGTTTACTTTTGTCTTTAATAAATAATGAAAACAGTATTGTCATTTGTTTGGCCATTGAAATTGGTTGATATTTACTGTGCATGTTTAGAAACATAATTTAAATTCTTTCTGGAAAAGTCAGTTGAAATGTTATGTATGAAGGTGTTATATATATATATATATATATATATATATATATATATATACATACATAAATCAGGGACGCTGTCTCATTTGCCAAGGCATAGAAAATCAGATGGGCTGGACATGTAATGCGATTTGGAGACAACCGCTGCACTAGAGCCATTACACCATTACCGACTGGATCCCACGGGATGTCAAAAGATCACGTGGCCCGCCCACCTACAAGATGGTCAGACTTCCTTGTTAAGATCCTGAAGGAATGGTTTGAGGCTCTTCATATTCCTGAATCAACCAGTTGCCATTGGGCTACATTGGCACGTGATAGGGTACAATGGAAATGTTATTTCGCCTGCTCGAGCAAATTGATGAATAACAGGGATTCAAGTGATCAAGTGATATATATAAAACATGTTATTCTTTTCTTTTAGTCCTTTATAAGTCTTTTCTTTATTTTTTGAGTAACAACTGGCACTCCTCAGGGGTTGCTCCTGGCTCTGTGCTCAGGAATTAATCCTGGCGATGCTTGGGGGACAATATGGGATGCCGAGGATTGAATCCGGGTTGGCTACATGCAAGGCAAATGCCCAACCCACCATGCTATTGCTCCAGCCCCTATAAGTCTTTACTATGTAATGGAAGACCCACAGTGTGTTAAAAATCAAATAATAATTGAGCTGATGGTAGCAGGATTAGAACAAATTGCTCCTTCTTTACAAGATATATAGAAAATTCTGAGTAGAATTTATCCACTTTCTATATATGGTATATTGATGTCTATATAATACTCATCACTGATTATAGAGCATTTTCACAAACTCAATTTGAGTTTTTACAAACTTAAATTGCTGCTAACATTTAAAAAACATTAGACAGGCCAGTAATGTACTGGGCATTGGGAGAACCAGTGTTCAATCCAATAGAGACTCTAATCCCTGGCAGAAGTGATCCTTGAGCAAAGAACCAGGAGTAAACTCTGGGCTTCATCAGTTGTGTCTCCCCCAAAATTAAAACAAACAAAATTAATTTATCAATCAGTTAGCACCCAAATAGATAGTATACTGTATACTGTGCTTGACGGTCACACTGCTGACTTGAAATTAATCCCTGTACCATCTACAGATTCTTAAGCACTGCCAGGAGTGGTCCTGACTACAGAGTCAGGAGTAAGAGGAGGCACTGGAACTCTTACATTGTCAGTTTCTTAGAACTAGTAGAGTTGAAGTTTGGATGAAAAAGTGGGACCCTGGGTTCCTATGACTTCTTAGATAAGCTATGTTCTACACTCTTTCCTTGTAATATGGCTTTTGCCTGTTCTTTCCTTGAATATTTAATCATAGCATATTCATTGTTTCTGCTAAGCAGTTCTTTAAACAAAGAAAAATAGCATATTTTGTCCAAACACACCTTATCAATCAATATAGATTAAGTTGTTCAGCTTAGTGCTAGCTATTCTTGTCCCTTTGAAATTGTGGTTTCAAACACCTTATGACAGTTTTGTGGTTATAAATAAGGATAATATTTCCACTTTAGAAATTAAAAAATAAATTTCTTTAGACTGTAATTAAATAAACACTGATAATGACCCCAAAACACCAGAAACACTATGCAAATAACACAACACTAAGCAAATAACTCATATGCAAATGAATCTTGAATAATAATGAGGTGAGTGGCACTGATACCGATATAATCAAGAATCAGTTTATAATTATAGACTTTTCCCAAACTTTTCCCTAATGGTCTAATAGTCTGCTGTTCACCGAAACTTTTCTGATCATGTAAGTACTGAACACTTATTTCTATCTTATCTGCCTTATACACATATTATTATGATAAAGAAAAATATTATGAAACATATGAGGAAATTTACTTAAAATACTATTGTCCGGGAGCTGCTGGGGTCCCCAACAGTATCGGGACAGAAGATCTCTTCTACCTCCCAAGGCTGCCTGGGGAACATCTGTTCCCCAGGACAGCTCACTACTCTGGCACAGTTCCAAAAGACTTTTAAGAGTGCAAAAGCTCTACCATGGCGATCCAATATAATGAAAGAACTCTATCACTGGTCAGAACTTAGACCATACAGGAGAGTCCAAGTCTCCCACCAAAGAGGACCCCACCAGAGAGGAGTCCCATCAAAGAGAGAGGATCACACCCGAGAGTCCTACCAAAGAGGACACCTAACCAAGAAAAAGGGGCAAGTGCCTCAAGTCAGTCCCCTTATATACACCAAAGTAATCCTAGCTGTTGACAGGGGAGGTCCTGTCAACAAATAACCCTAACCAGCTTCTAGATAGTAGAAGAGTGTAGAAGAGTGGTTACACACCCTTTTACAGGTATAAACAAAGGATTACCCAAGGACCAATCCCTTCTTAGGAGATTATCTCTTATGTAAAACACTGGAGAGAGAGAAAGGGGGCTGGTATAAGATAATACATCTCAATTTCATGGGCTTCATGTAATCTAAATGGTACGCGCAAGATTCTTCTTATTTACTCTCTGCACCAGGGTGATTCTGAGTATCTACATCTCTGTATACTGAAAGATCACACTCCCCTGCATGAGAGCAAACTAGTATGATCCTTCCTATAATCTTAAACGATAGTCTCAAAGTATCCAGAGTGGTAGTCTCCTGGTAAATTCTAACTGTCCCACGCTGGGTCCAGTGGGTATAAAGAGGAGCTTTGCTCAATCTAGATAACATAGAAGTCTTAGTAGATGTATAATAAGTCAGAAGATACTTATTCAGAGTCAAGGTGACTTATGTTACTGCCACACCCTCTATCAGTGTTTACATAGATCACATTAGTATGAGCCTTGATTTAAGAACATGTAAATAGATTAAGCTGTGGCTAAAACAGCAAAGCTCCCAAGTTAGCTTAACCTGTCATCCAGCATACTATATATTTCATTTATCAATTGAAATCTTATGCTGCATAAATATTGAAAGTTTATGGAGTCAATTAAAATGTATTGACTGCCAGTATCTAAATGAAGTGTCTCTATAATATAGAACAGTAAAGGTGTATTTTGAATACTACTACTTGATGTAAAAATAAAATATTTTAAAAATATATTTATATGTATAATTTATGCACTGACAATAAAGAAAAAGAAATGCTTCTCACTATGTTAGGTGAATGTAGTCTGCACGATTGCCCCTGGGTGCCTAAATCCAGTGATCATAAGCACAGTTCTATGTATCAGTTATCACTATCACTATCACTTATCACTATCTTCCCGTTGATCATCTATTTGCTAGAGCCGGGCACCAGAGTTATATTCTCCTTATGTCCTGTCTCATGCTAGTAGAACCCAAAGGCATCCGCTTGCTTCCAGGAACATAAAGAGCCTCAAACCATTATATTAGGTCATGGGAATGACCTAATATAAT
>JAJIBD010021829.1:0-322303 GCA_021461705.1 Cryptotis parvus
TAGCTAAAGCAATCCTTGGGAAAAGAAGATGGGAGGTATCACTTTCCCCAACCTCAAGCTCTACACAGAGCAGTTGTAATTAAGACAGTGTGGTATTGGTATAGAGACAGACCTGTAGACCTATGGAATAGAACTGAGTATCCTGAAACACATTCTCAAATATACAACCACTTAATCTTCGATAAAGGAGCAAAAAATATTACGTGGAGCAAAGAAAGCCTCTTCAACAAATGGTGCTGGGAAAACTGGGCAGCTACATGTAAAAAAATGAACTTAGACCTCCTTCTAACGCCATGCACAAAAAGTCAGATCAAAATGGATTCTAGATCTCAACATCAGACATGAATCTATAAGGTACATCGAAGAAAACATAGGAGAAACGCTCTACGACATCGAAACGAAAAGTATCTTTAAAGATGACACACCACTGACCAAGCAAATGGAAGCAAAGATAAACAAATGGGATTATATAAAACTAAAAAGCTTCTGCACCTCAAAAGAAACGGTGACCAAGATACAAAGACAATCCACAGAGTGGGAAAGGATATTCACCCAATACCCATCTGACAAGGGGTTAATATCCAGGATATATCAGGCACTGGTAGCACTCCACAAGAAAAAACAGCCAACCCCATCAAAAAATGGGGAGAAGAAATGAACAGAAGCTTCCAAAAAGAAGAAATTCGAATGGCCAAAAAGGCATATGAAAAGTGTTCTTCATCTTTAATCATCAGGGAGATGCAAATCAAAAACAACAATGAGGTACCATCTCACCCCACAGAGACTGGCACACATCCAAAACAGCAAGAACAACCAGTGCTGGCGTGGATGTGGGGAAAAAAAGGGACTCTGATCCACTGTTGGTGGGAGTGCTGACTGGTCCAGCCCTTTTGGAAAACAATATGGGCATTCCTCCGAAAACTAGATATTGAGCTCCCATTTGATCCAGCAATAGCACTCCTGGGAATATACCGGAGAGACCGAAAAACACATAGCAGAAACACTATCTGTACTTCTTTATTCATCTCTGCGCTATTCACTATAGCTAGAATCTGGAAACAACCTAAATGCCCGAGAACAGAGGACTGGCTAAAGAAACTGTGGTTCATCTACACTATGGAATACTATGCGGCTGTCAGAAAAGATGACATTATGAAATTTACCTGCAAATGGAGGGACATGGAGACTATCATGCTGAGTGAAATTAGTCAGAAGGAAAAGGACAGATATAGAATGACTGCATTCATTAATACGACATAAATAGATACCAGTGTTTTACTAATTGTGGGAAATGGTAATGGCAGATTAAGACTCACCATTGAATATACACAAAGAGACTTAAGTGATAAACTCTAAATACCTGTAGGGCTAGCCACAATGTGTAAAATAAGAGGCACAGAGATGCAGAGACAGAGAGAGAGACAGAGAGAGAAAGAGAGGAAACTGGGGTACCTGCTATTAAGGCAGCATGAGGGTGGGCAGGGAGGGGGTGGGGTACATTGGTGGTGGAAATGGGGCACTGGTGGAGGGATGGGTGCTGGTATACTGTATTACCAAGAACCAATTATGATCACCTTTGTAATTGTATGTTTCACTGTGGTATAATAAAAAAATTTAAAAAAAGAAGTAACCATAATAGGATGTTGTCATTCTACTACTATACCCATCTAGAGTTCAAAGGAAGATGACTAGGGTGTTAGGGACTCACAAAAGTAGGCATGAGCTCATACAGGTAGCACAGATACTTAGAACCTTCATTTCTCAGAAAGAGAATAGCCAGGCTGTACCTGGACCCCATTTGATTACACATCATGACCCCACTTGATTACACATCATGAAACCTTGTCTCTACTACCCAAATTTTGGGACAATTGCATTTCTCAGCCTGAGATGAGATTATGTTCAACACAGAAAGAGGAAGAAATCAGTCCTGATCTGTGCTTAAGGTTTTCAGGCTTATTTATTTGAACCAAGGAGGTAGCTGACTGCAGTGGGAAGGGGTGGAGGGTCAGGTGGGGTGGAGGAGGTCTGGCAATGAGTTTCAGGAGTAACAAACTCAAGATACAATCTAAAGAAGATAAGTTACTCTTTCATTAGTCCAAAATCAACCCCAAAACTCAAAAACAGCCCTCAAATATGAAGGCTAGATGGTCTTTAGAGATGTAGACTGAGGCCTGATAAGATTCTAAAATGATCTCTTAATGGAGTCAGCACCAGTTTGGAGAAGGTTGGATCCTAATAAAAGGGAGAAACTTTAGCAGGAGAGAAATGTTATACAAACATGAAAGAAGGCCACCAGAATTTCTAATATTTTTTCCCCTGACAATACCCTAGGAACAGATTCTTGTCTACTTAGTATGCTTCAAGTAGGCTTGTTTTGGGTAAGAATATTCCAAACACTACAAAATAAACTTTGCAAAAGCAACATTCCACTTTGGAATGATCTGTATCCAGATTTGGGATGTGCAATTTCTTGTTTTATTGTAAAATATACTCTGATATTTCTCTTATTTTTATAATATATCCTAAATAAAACTATTGCACATCTCTCTTCACCTCTTCTTTTCCTGAATTATTTAGCGCACATTTAAATACATTCATTACATGTACCAGTCCCCTCCCATAACTTTCTTTTAAGTTGAGTTGATATTAAATTGCTTGAATATATTTAAGGTATAAAATACTATCCATGTATAGTAATTATACCAGGATTATATCCAAGGTATAAAATACTGTACAAGTATTGTCACACTTAATAAGTTATGTTATATTTTATAATCTGATTAGAGGATATTTATTGCTTATTAATCTTCTTATTCATGTTATGAAAGATTTATATAATCATAAGAATTTACCCCAAATCACCATGAAGTTAAACTTAAATGATTCTGAACAACTTATTAATAACTTTCTCATATTTTAAATGTGATAACATTATTCATGAATAAATCTTCAAGTGAAGATAAAATGCTAGCTTATATTATTTCCTCCAATGGTATCAGAAAATAATTACTAGTCATTTATCTATTCATGTATTTGCTGAACAGACTGTGGATGTATCTCTTATTCCTATGGAAACAGACGACTTCATATTAAGTGAAAAAGTCTAGTAAGAAGGGAGAAGGACAAATATTGGATGAACTCATTCATCTGTGGTACATAGGAAAACACATAAGGGAAGAGACAGTAAGAATGAAGACAAATCCTCTTGAAATACAGTTCTCTGTGGATAGACAATGAACCTGGCAAACCCGAGCAGAGGTCAACACTGACTTTCTTTTTTACAAAGAACAATCCTTCACACTGTCTGAGATTATGACTCCTGAAAACTTGGAGTGGTGAAGAAGAGTTTCTATTATACAAAGATCAAGTAAACCTTGGGTTAAGCTTGATGACTGGTGGAATTGCTGGGACCCTGATATCTATGGGCACAGTTGTCATGGCAAATACCAGTCCTATCTATTTTAGCCACTTTCCTGGGAAGACTGAGGTAAATCAGGTAAATAGTAGTAACTTGCTCTCTTTTGAAGCTACTAATTCCCTGTCTCCAGGGAGATATAATATTCTCATAGTGAAGAATTTCAAAAATCAGTAAATAGTTGAGAGATGAGCAAAAAAAGATAACCCCACTGACTAAAAGTAATAGAGAGCAATCGTGCATTAATTAGGGATGCAGGTGACTTCCAAAATGGGGTTTGCTCCCTTGCTTGACAAACTTGCTTTATGGCAGGATGCCAAGCTGCATAATTAGTGAAAGCATTGACTATTATTAATGAACTCAATTTCTCCTTGGAGTTAGGGGAGGGAGAGAGAAAAAATTTCAAATTTTTGACCATATGGTTGTTGACATAAGTTAACTAACCCCATCCAAAAGTTATCTAGGGACCCTCACAGTCATCTTATTAATGCACTGGTGTTGGATTTGTTTTATTTTGTTTGGGGCCACCCCCTGTGGTGCTTAGGGGTTACTCCTGGCTATGCACTCAGGAATTACTTCTGGCAGTGCTCTGGCTCACCATATGGGCTCCTGGGAACGAACCTGGCTGTGCTACATGCAAGGTGACTGCCCTATTCCCCTGTACTGTCACTCCAGCTTAATCTCATTTGACTTAAACGGCTTTTGGGAAACAAAATTATGTTCTGATAACCTGAAATTTCTGGGAATTTTAGGAAATCTTTGGAAAACTAGAGACTATATATATTTCTTATGTTACCAGAGAGGGATACACGAACGGGAATAACACTCTTCTAGAATAAGGAGAAGAGCGGATTACAGAGAGGCCAAATTAACTGGTGTTGATAGCACCAAATCAAATAAGAGCTGCAAAAAGTGAAAACCCCAAAGATTTTCAGAGTCACCGTAAGCATTTACTTACATAGCACCAAATTAAAGAAGAGCTGCAGAAAGAAAAACCCAAAGATCTACAGAGTCACCGTAAACATTCACTTTATTTTACTTACTGCACTATGGAGCTTACTTGAGTCTGCTAAATGAACTGTCTAAGAGGATATATAAGAAGGAAAGTACTCTTCATATTCAGTGAGGAACAGGAATGCTGATATTCTACCATCCAGAATGAAAAAAATGTACTTTTCATGGACTGTTAAATGAATTGTTTGGGGTATTTTTTGCTTAATTAGTGGAATGTAATTTGCCCCTAAAACAAATGCTTCTCCATTCTCATATTGAAATAACACTTGAAATATAACCTATCACAATCCAAAAGGAAGAAGGAAGTGGTTCAGACAGGTGGACAGGGGGACCCTAATTCCCAGGATGCCATATGGAATGCTTCTCTATTCTCATATTGAAATGACACTTGAAATATAACCTATCACAATCGTAAAGGAAGAAGGAAGTGGAAGTGGTGCAGGCAGGTAGACAGGGGGGACCCTAATAAGGTATTTGAGAGTATGTGTCAGAACCCTGAACCAATCTGAGGGCTTTAAGACATTCAGACTGCTCCAAACTTCCCTTGCCAACATCCCTAGCAATGGACTGAGGGAGGGGGCGGTGACAGACTAGGGAAAAGTATGTGAATTTACTCAGAAAAAGGGTGCACACATATGTGTTGCTGCTGGGCACGTGTTGTTGCCACTGTCTATCTTGCATGAGTACATGGTGGTGGCACAAGCTGATTTCTCCTTCTTGAGAGGGTTATGCTTCTATACCTTAACGTTGGAGTATATACCGGCAGTCTCCACTCTTTTTTTTTTTTTTTTTTTTTTTTTGGTCAAACCCGGCAATGCTCAGGGGTTTCTCCTGGCTCTGCACTCAGGAATTACTCCTGGCGGTCTTCGGGGACCTTATGGGATGTCGGGGACCGAACCTGGGCCGGCATCGGGCCTGCCGAATGCAAGGCAAATGCCCTACTCACTGGGCTATCGCCTCCAGCCCCAGTCTCCACTCTTGAGAAGCCCATGTTTTCTCTTAAGCACTTCTGTTAACTTGCCTCTTCTTATCTCTCTTTAATATCCAATAAACTTGTTATGATTCTCAAATAAAGGTCCTTATTCCATAAACATCCTCTGGGCTTTAAGAATAAGAGATCAACTCTTGAATCTCAGGAGGGGAAAGAAAGTTCCCTGCAGATCTCCTGTGTGTTCCAACATGACCCGGAAAAGAATGAGATCTGAAGATGCCCACAACAATACCCAGTGCATGTCCTCATGGACCGTAGCATTTTCCAGCTTTTCTCTGCATGTGGATGCCTTCCCCTTCCCTCAACAAACTCTTTACCTGCTTCCTCATAGTGCTTTCAAGTTGCTATACTTAATCTCGTGGGTCTTTAACCCCAACTTCTATATCACAGATATTGTATTTCCACACAAATCTCTAACTTTGTATCTTAGGTTTTAATTACTGAGCAGCATGTTTGTACCAAATCAAATTTTAAAGCCAGATCACAGACCAGTGGTCATTGGCCATTTTTGTATGGCCAGTTTTGGAGACAGGTGTCAAGTTTGATTCAATCAGCTGTAATCAGAGATTTGGAATAGTCACTCAGGGCCTGAGTCTATAAGTTGTAATAAACAGGCATTGTGACAGATGATCTCACAGACCTGGGGATTCTCCAAGGCCCAGGGAATATTCTGTTGGTTTCATACACACTATTTAATAAAAGCAGGAAATGCTGCTATAATTTCTGGTGAAGAATCATTTCCTGAAGATGTAACTTTCAATTATTTCCCAAAGTTCGTTGTTCTGAATCTTCATTTATTTGGAAAGGTGACTAGATAGTCTTTCTTGGATGGTTAAGGAATTTGTAACTTTTTGTTAACCTGGGGAGTTTAAATAACTGTTTTAAACTTATGTTAACCCAGTTTTCTGCTGAATGTGGCTATATTTTTCCAACTGCAGTGATTGAGAATATGCCTCCCTAGAGTAATGATTGAGGGAGTATGCTTTTTTGGACACTTCCTTTCCTAATCCTTTTTTCTTTCATTATTTTTAATTTTATTCATCATGATTTACAATATTATAATCATGTAAATATTATAATTTACATGATTTCTTAATCTTTTAACCCACCTTTCTTACAGTTAAAGGGATATCTGACCCATAATTTCTTGTTTTTTCTTGGTGGGGGGGTATGGAGGGATTCTTTTCTTTTTAAACAGTGCACCGCTCAGCCCCACATGGAAGCAACCCATGGAGCTCCGGAGGGCAGTACATAGCTCAGTCAGCCCTTGGCCAAGTTCAACATAGCTCCACGGGTTCTCTCATACGTGTGTGGGGGAGGGCCACACTGACCTGACTTGGTGTGGGGATTTTGGCTCTTCCTCCCATTCCTCCACCTCCATATTTGTGGGTGTGGCTGCGAGCTCCCAACCACCACAGCCAGCAACCCTGGAAGAGAGACACTCCAGACCCACAGTTGTGCCGGTGCGTGGCTATTCAATGGCCGTGTGACAGTCTTAGATAGCACTGGAGGTTATGATCAGGTCCTTCCAAGGATCTTTCACATTTGTACACTGTATACAGTTCTAGCCATGGTTCTAGCCATGGCCCGTCATCCCAGCAAAAAGCCAGAGGAAACCCCACACCATGAGGTCAGTCATTCTCAACATCCAGCCTCCATAGCTCCCTCACAGCTCCACCCAAGAGAAAAGTTGATCTCTCCCCATTGAGGTTCATCAATAAATGCTCAAGATGAGAGCATTATACTGAGAGTATACCATCTACGTGGCAGGACCTGGCAAGCTACCCGTGTTGTATTTGATATGCCAAAACCAGTAACAATTATGGACCTCATTCCCATGACCTGAAGGAATGGTTTCAGGCTCTTCGTGTTCCTGGAGTGAGGAGACGCCCTTAGGCTACACTTGCTTTCTACAGGACATATGGAGGTACTACTTGTGCCCACTCAAGCAAATAGATGAACAACAGGAAGACAAGTGATACAAGTGAAGTGATGCTTTACTATTATCTCATCCTGGAATGCTTTTATGTGAATTCATGGTAAAAACCCAAAAAAAGCTGGGCAAGGTTTAGGAAAGGCTTTCTCTTCCTGAGTAGAGCAATTCCTGACTCCAGCCTGAATCCATGACTCCCTGAGAAACCTGGCGGTATGGATTACTGCATAAGCTGTACAGAACAAGTGGACAACAGAAGCAGCTTAATGGCTGCTTCAAGGGCTGGTGGATCATGAAGTCTGTGCATGTTTTAGAGAAAACTTAATTTTAATTTCCTATCTTATAGAAAACTTAAAATTCACCCCTTCAAACATTATTCTCCAGTTCTAAGTCTCTCAGGTGCTTCCAGAGTGACAGAGGTGGATAGAGTGAAAGCAGTAGATTTCCTTCTGAAACTGATGCCTCTCTCCTCATGACTGCATATAAGTCACCTGGGGATACCCCATCAGCAAGAGAGGGAAGATAAAAAACATAGATATATTTTTTACAATTTCATCCAGCACCTAATATAGTAAGAATCAGGTATAACAAACTCCCTAAATATTACTAGCATATATCCTAGGAGTGGTAGAACCCATACTCTGAGTGAAGAAAGAATCTGAAGGAGACTTTTAGTTTAGAATATGTTTGCTATAATAATCAAGTGATGGTTTAATGATAGAGTATATAGGTCTAAATTATTAAATTGTGAACGTTATTTGCAATTCGGTGTTTGTAAATTATTCTGCAATAAATGTGCTACAAGAAAATGTGACCAAAGAGAGGGAAAGAAGTGAAAAAAGTAGCATTTGGGAGGTATCACTGTATCACTGTATCACTGTCATCCCGTTTATCTTCGATTTGCTCAAGCGGGCACCAGTAACATCTCCATATGACCTGTCTCGTGCAAGTAGAGCCCAAGGGAACCTGCTTGCTCCAGGAACATAAAGAGCCTCAAACCATTCCATCAGGTCATGGGAATGAGGTCTGTAATTGTTACTGGTATCTGGTAGGTATTTTCTGAAAAAAAGTGAAGAAAGGAGGCAGTGGTCAGAGGCCGAAACAGGGTAATGCTATTTTACAAATTTTCTGTGTCAAAAATAACACCACTTAAATTGTAGAACATATGGAATTTCTATGGAAATAATCCAAGAAATGAAGATATGGATAAATAAAAAATAGCATAATATCAAATTAAAACTGGGCTAGATTAAAAGGAAAGTCCTTCAGTTTCTGTTTGATTCTATATGAATTACTTATATTCAACAGCAATAAATTTCTGCATCTGCAAAGTGAAGAAAATAGCAATATTTATTTTCAACGTATCTAGAAATTTTTAATTGCATCTTTGTAATAAAGAAGGCCGACAAGTCCTGCAGTGGCCTACAAGATAATTAAATTTTTGCTTCCACTTCCTCTGAGCTGCTTAGACAGTGAAGTTTGCTTTTTGTTCTTGTTATTTGGCAAACCTAACAGTTTACCAATTTTGTAAGATTTTAAATTTGTTCAAATCTGTGTTGCTTGTTAATTGCTTCCAAATGAACTATCTTGGTTAGAAAACTATTTTTATAGTTAACTGTTTAGGAGAATGCTAAAGAACAGAAGAAAAATACTTGATCAAAAGAGCAAACACTAATTGTATGACATTCTGAAAAGAAAACTCAGAATATGGCAAAAACAGCAGGAGTTGCCAAGACTAAGAAGATCTATAGGGCAGAAGTTGTGTTAAGACAGCAGAAAATACTATATGTGATACACCAGGAATCAACCTTGCCCTTCTTCGAATTTTTCAGATGTGCCTGGGAATTATCTGACATTAGAGAGATTAAAAGCCAAAAAGCATACTCACTTGAATAAGGAATGAAGACCCACAGAAATGTTAAAGAAGGGATGTTTTGATACTGAATTAAACAAAGAGAGGCAACTGTGGAAACAACTCAACTATGCAGACACTGAAGGACGATAATTATTTTTACAAAGTCTGTTTGTACAGCCTGTTTTTGGTTTTAACTCCTCTTTGAGAAATTTTCTTTCCCGTTGATAGAGCAGAGAAACAATCTTTCATATGAAATTTATATTTACAGTTTTTTTTTTAGGAAAGAAAGGGACTTTAGAATATTCTTCCTTCTTCTTCTGCTTTTCAAATTTCTTTCACTCAAAGAAAATAGTCAGCCTACTTGGGGGTTACATATTCAGCCACCCTTAAATACTATAATAGTGTATCCAAGTTACTGAAAATTTGTCTAGACTTATTAATGTTGCACTGTAAGAGTGACTCTTAATGTTATCTCTGTATTCTGAGATAATTGTGTCAATGATGGTTCATCAATTGTAACAAATGCATCCCGAGGTTCTTGGATATGTGATTGGTAGAGGTGAAGTATGATGTTCGTGAAATGACTCAATCATATCCTTTTAATGTTATTTTGAACATTGATCTTTCCTAAAATAACATTTTATTTAAAAATTATGTAGAATATCTCATTAACCCAATCTATTTTACCCTACCAACTTTTTACTTACCACAAATGCCAATTGCTTTATTCAATGTATTTTAAACTCAAATATACTTAGTTATCAATGTTTCAAATTATTTACATATTTAATTTCTCCTGCACTATATCCTTCACCCTCTATCCTGCCTCCTAGATCTCTCCTGGTGGGTAAATGATAGGATGATTTTAACTGGGCCCATAAAACTTCTATTCTTCAAAATCATTGCCATTTTGTGAAACACCTTCCAAAGGATCGCCTGCCAGTATCATCAACCACTCATATTGTGTTCACCAGAAAATCCTTTGCTCACACTTGTGTATTAAATCTGAAAACCTTTTGTTCTCACCAACCAAACTTGTATGACGTTTACCAAAATAATATCTTAAAATTTTTATTTACCTCTTATCCTTTGTTTCCTCAGAATTCAATGTCTTCACATCCTATCATTTCTAAGTATTTCTCACTAGATAAAAAAATAATGAAAATCAACAGAGTTAGTTATGAAACTCTGCTATAAAGGCAAAGGAAACAACAACATAGTTCCCAACAGGACTCTGACAAGGCCAAGGGGAAACAAACCAGGCTTCTAATAGGTCATGTCCAGCATCACAGTGAGCTGCTTCTGGGTGACTGCTGCTCTCGGTGATAACAGCCCCAGCTGGCTTAGCAACTCTCACCCCCCTGAACTAATATTATGGAAGTGCCCAATTACTGAACTGACCCCTCCCCTGACATTCCAGAACTAGATCCAAAATCCTAATCCCTCTTTAAATCATTCAGCACAAACATAAATCCCTTGGAAGCTCTCACTCTCCCAAATTCCTCTGCTTGTAATTATTTACAACTGATTTTTTTCTTGCTGCAACAAGCTAAATGACATCACTATTTTGTTGTTGTTGAGCTATTGTTTTTCATTTTTGGCATATGTGCACAGTCTGTGTATTCCGGCAGATATTCCTTCAAACATCTTCCTTAAACCTTGTGAATTCTTGGAGATGCAGAAGACAGATATTGGCTGAGAAAGCAAAGGGGAACTGTTCTCACACTTGACTCCATGCTTCTGCACCCTTGAACTCTCCCTCACTGTAGCCCATTAAACACTTTAGTGACTTCTGTTTATTTTCTTAACCAGAAGTCAGTAGTCAACACCTTTTCATCTCAAGGTAATTCTGACAAACTTCTACTGGGATATGTTGAGGTGTTAGTAAATCCTTTGTCTATTCTCAGTTATCTCTTTAGTACTTTTTTAACTAAAGGAAGGTATAGCTGCATTCTGAAAAACAGGCACTGTGTTTCATTTTCACTTGATTTCTCAAAGTCCCTGGGCCATGTTTTCCTCCTTTTGGTGATTTCCTCAGAAATCTGCTTGTCTTTCTATCTAATACACTTATCAGATGACACCTAATGTGATAGCCACCTAATAATGCAGTTAAACTTGTACTTGTTGGGATTTCAATTTACAACATTCATTGTTTGCCCTTTGGCCTAATGTGCACTGGACAAAATAAAATACTGACTAGGTAATTAGGGTGTCCTAAGTATTCTAGAATGACTAAGGAAGCTACTTTTATCTGTATGTGATTATCTACTTTAAGCCAAGTAGTATTTAATCATTTTTGCAATCTAAAATCTGCCTTTAAAAATCTGCTTTTAAAGTATATTAGGAAGAAGAAAAAAAGAACAGAGGGGAAGGTGCCTGCCTCGCATTCAGCTAACTGCAGATGTTTAATCCCTGACACTGCATGCACATGGTTCACCCAAACTCCTGCATATGGAATCAGAAGAAAACACTTAGCATAGCTTGGCGTAGACCAGAAAAAAAAATAAACAGAAAAGAGTAAAGCAGGTCGAGTGACAGTATAGCAGACCAGAGAAAAAGAAAAGTAGGTAAAGCGTTTACTTACATGTATCTGATACAGGTTCAATCAGTTGCACTCCACATTGAGCACCACCAAAAATGATTTATGAGGAAAACCATAATTAAGCCCTGAGCAGCTGAGAGTGGCTCCCAAACCAAACCAAGACAACAAAAATATATAGCAGTGAATTTTATATTAATATTTTGTGTTAATCTGTCTCTACCTGGGACACTGAGCACACTACCGAGAGGTATTGACTTTGTTCATTTCTGCTTCAGTAGGCCTCAGAGCAAAGAATGAGGAAAATGGGCTCGAGGAAATTGTTGATAAAAAATACTTATAGAAAGGACCAGAAGAAGAATATCAGCAAATTTTCTGATAGGTATGTAACTTGTATTATGTGATTAAAGTAGTATTGCATCTGTATGGAATCAGAGATCAGTAAAGTTATAAACTTTATATATAAAGTTTATAACTTTGGTTATAGACCTCTAAAACTACTTACATATCCACACAAAATTAGTTCCCCACAAAAGAAATTTAATTCTTTCCATCAGACACTATCATGCCCTAATTGAGTTTGCTGGAACAATAGTGGCAGGATTCTTTCATTTTTTGAGTTTTCTTTTTCTGGAGATGTCAGAGCACACACTGAGGTGCTTGAACACTACTCAGTGCTTGGAGTCATTCTTGGCAGTTTTGAGGTAGAAATTAAACACAGGGGTGGCACACATGCAAGACAGGTGGTCTACCACTAAGCCCCATCCAAAGCTCCTCCTAGGATGCTTGAATGACCAATAGTTTTAGGAAATAGATTCTCTGAATTAGCCCAAAACTCAAATATCCATCTTTATTATATATTAATGAAATAAATATATTAAAAACTGTATTCCCTTAAAAATCTATGCTTTGTGGCTCCAAAGCAATATATTATAAAACTGACAAAATATTTTATTAACAAATATGTCTTATTAGAATGCTATAAATAATTTATGCAAGATATTTTGAGCAAATACCATTATTTTATCTAATGCATTTCATTTATTATTTAGAAGTCATGAAAATGGTCACTATTCTCATTTAAAGATAGAAACAAACAGAAGAGGAAAGTGGGTTGAAAAGGTCCTCGGTCTGATCTGAAGAAATATTTGCACTTAGTAGGGCAGGTGGGATGTTAACAGTTTACCTATGAAAAATGAGCTTCTTACTCCTATATACTAGTGTTCCTACAATAGCAGAAAATAAGAACAAAATTTCAATCAAAAAGGAGATGGGAGAAAACCAAATTATGGAAAGATTGTATGGTTCCTGCTGACCCATTAGCTAGGTAGGTTTGGTAACTTGACTGAAGTATAAAATTTGTCACTATATTATTATTACTTTTTTGTATGCTATATAGGGAGTCTATAATCTAATGTAAAGATACTGCTATGATACCATATCAGAGGAACTTAATCTCCAGAAAATTAAGAAAAAAATGTATATACAGACTAGTTTTAAAGATTTGTTTTAGTTTTAAAATATAACTCATGTGTTACTTGAGAAACATCTATCCTTAGACTGATTTCAGCTTACCTGTAACTACTGTAATTTTTTCTCATTATGAAGTCAACTATAAAAATTGGAGAAAATGTCAATCTTGGTGGGAAATATGAATCAATAAAGCAGTAAGTTATTTCAAATGATAAAGCCATCATATGTGGGGGCAATTTAGACTCTCCTTTAGAAGGTTCTCAACAATTTAAATAAATTGTTCTCTGCATTATCTATGAAATAATTTTGTGTATACATTATTGAATTTAATTTAGGACTCTAATGACTCTTATAAAAAATAAAATCTAACACACTTTTAGTTTTAAAACCTCAATTTAAAAATTTAAACCACTGCAAAAATAACTTCAACTAAGTAAGTAAATCACCCACGAGCAGAGTATATATCTCCTAGTTTTTCTTGATATTGTATGTTTAAACTTTGGTGAGGAATTTAATACTCAACCACTCTTCCACATATTAATATCTAGGATATCAAGAGAGGATAGATAAAATTCAGGCTTTATTTTCAACAGAGAAATTATTGTGCACAACTATTTATAGTTCAAACATTTTGAAAAAATATTTAAAGAAAATACTAGTCTAGAAACTTCAGTTCCCTCGCACCCTATATAACTTCAGAAACAAGAATAGTACATAAAAGCTATGAAAATGAAATATACCTCTCTACCTCACAAAAAAATTTTGTGTTGATAATGTCATAATAGATGATCAGATACTGAAATACTAAATAGAGTTCTATGTACATTTTGCAATTCAACATCTTTAGTCTTGCATTTAAACTCATCATTGAAGAGAGAATCTGACTGAGGAAATACAATCTTGCATTATGAAGTGGTAAATCATGTCAGTTTCTAAGGTAATTCAAAGCAATGAAGCAAGACCCCCACCCACTTCAGAAAAGTAATAAATATCAAATAAATTATATGTTTCACATTGGGTCAATCATAGAGCTATAAATGAAACCACAATCATAATAAATTCTTGGAGGAATATTATTCCTACATTACTCACAACGATTATTAAAACATATTTTATTGTTGAAGTACATTGATATTGCAAAATATTTACTAAAACAATCTATAATAGACCCTTAAAATCTAATGACGCTACAAACAGCTGCATAAAAATAAAATAAAGAATTTATATTTTAACCACTTCATTTATGTAGCTTAGGCATCATCTTCCAAATCAACCAAGTTTTTTTGCTTTCGTTGACTTTCTAACTTGTTAACTCATTCTTTTCTGTTTGTTTTCTACGTTTTTACTAACACATCATAAACTCTGACATTTAAAATTAAGTTCTTCCTGTTCTTCTTTCCCAAATTGATAGAGGTAATGTGACATATATACCAAATATTATTTTATCTTTCTCTTAAACTTATTCCAAAAATCAACATCAGACTCTGTCTTTTCCCTCCTCTGTTAAAAAAATATGCTAAGACATCTCTGAAAATAGGCTGTGAATATTTTATAATTGAGATTTTATTTAACCAGAAAGTCCAGTGAAGGAGAATGACCTAACCTGCCACATTTTTTTATGAGAACATCTTCCTGGTGATCTATGACTTTATGAAGTCAACTTGGAGTTTTAAAATTGCCCTTGAATCCTGGGTCAAGAAATGCCATAGGCTTTTATTTTCTTTGTCACACATTTCAATAACTTGTAGTTTCTCAAACCAATGTCATCATGTTGGATTTAATGTGTGATGACTTCGTAAAAAAGGAATGTTAAATAAGCCTATGTATCACAAACAGAAGAACAGATTAATTTGCATTATTATATTTGAATTCCAGAGCAATTTTTTAAATGTCTTGTATTTAATCTTAATTATATTCTATATTCCCTCTTCCCTTTCTTTCTCCTCTCTTTTCCTCCCTTCATTCTACTTTCTTATAAATTATTTCTTACACATGATAGTGGCAAGAAGAAAAAATGACTAGTGAGATTTTCTAGGAATGGTGATGCAATTTGGTATAAAAAGAAAGCAAATCAAATACTCTATTTCCAAATAGCCATTCGTTTTTATACAGAGATCAGCTGGAAACTAGTTAAAAAAGTTGCTGCACAGTCTAGCCTTCACTTTACAGTCATTAGAACAGTATTTGTTTATTAGATAGTCCTAAAATGACTGGTTTTTTATTTTATAATTCAAATTTAATACCAAATATTTAGTTATATTTTAGTAATTAATTTCAGAAGCATATTTTCTATGAAGTAGATTTGCTTCTGTATTATGTTACCTTTTAACAATTTATTTTTAATCTTCAAGTTTTATTATCTGGATTTACTTGCAAATACAAATCTGTCATTAGAACATCTTGGTCTATTTTATCATTTAGCAAGAAAACTATATTTTTTTATAACTTCCCTTGAGGGACTGTACTTGAACTTTAGCAATAAAATTATCATAAAATAATTGTAAAATCAAGAAAGATAAGTTGTATATGTACTCATATTAACTTTTACATAAATATAGACACATGTATGGCCTCTATTTCTACTTAACCCTGATAATCATCACAGAATGTCTTCTTCTATTTATGATTTAGAGATATCCATAAACAGATTTGTTTTCATTTTAGTAGGCCTACCTAGAGTTCATTTGTTTCTCTGTTGAGTAACATGTTTTTATTGTCTCTCCCATCAATGTTTATTTTAGATATTCAGGTAAATGAAATATCCTGCATATAGTCTCCACAACAAGTGGAGAGCAAGGGAGTGATAGAGATCATTATCTAGGCTCTATTTCTGAAGGAATATCATATTTATAGACCAGGTTCTTCTACATCCTTGCCATTGGGTTTGTTTCCTTTGTGACTCATTGTGAATTCATCTGTAACACCCTGTCATCTACAAGTCTTTCAGTTCATACCAAAGCTGGTATATGGATTGAATCCCATAGTCCCAGACCAGGGTTTCTTCACATATGTTAAAAAATTGTGCCATATATTTCTGTTCTAACTTTTTGTTTTATAGTTTTAGTTTATTTTGCTTATTTTCCCCTAAAAATGCTGGTTTTATTTTCCATCATATTTTCAAATTAAAAAATGCAAAGAAAATTCATCCTACATATATTTGATAAGAACCAGTGTGATTTTAAGCATATCTGAACACTTTTCTGATGTAGTTGTTTTCTTTAGGGATAAGGGAGAAGCCTAATGCTATTATGGAAAGATGTGACAATTTTGCATAAGGAACACTATTTAGAAACAACTAGTATAATCTAAAAATGAGAACATAGAAGACCTCCTAAAATATAATTTCAATTGAATTTAATTTGTAATTTCAATATAATTTTCCATAATAACAGTAATAATTTAAAATCTGAATTCTTAAATATAATAAAATGTTTAAAACAAAGGGTAGTCAGGGGGATGTTAAAGATCTTCCTGGCAGAGGAAATAACTGCATGACTAGACACGTCATTCATTTTTTATATTCCTCAGTTACCTTGCTTTGAAACAGGAATACTAGATGTTTACTACTTTCCTTGAAACATTATCATGATAGAATATGTAACTGAAAAGCTAAATCATGCATATACATTTTTACATAAACATATATATGTATGATATTTCATGCTTTGTATAGAAATAAAATTAAATCTACACTAGTATGTCCAAAACAAACCTGAAAGCCAACATTATGACAGTAAATATTCGTGTTCAATATAATACTTGCACTTGATTTAAAGTGAGAGCACATGTGACTTCCTCAAAAAGGATTTCTATTTTTTTTCGTTAAAAGTTTTTGGTGAGTGAGATAGAATGTAAAGAATGCATTTGTTTTGCAGTTAAATGAACTGAAACTTTTTTTATTTCATAAAGGAAGGCACAAGCAGTGTGTTCAGTGCTCTGTGCTAGGGGAACCAAATGCAATGCTTGGAGTTGAAACCCAACTCCTTTATGCAAAGCATATTTTCAGCTTGAACTTCAAGACTGCATTCCTATGTCTGAAGTTTCCTAGAACTGGGTTCTAGGAATACTTGAAGTTTTCTAGAACTGGGTTCCTGAACTATGAGTCTGTCTTTTGTCAATAACAATTTCCCTTATATTCTTTAGGTACCCTGTCAGTTCATCTTCCTAACATCAATTTTTGTTCACTTTTGCTAGTTTCTTATTTGATTCTTAGGTCATTTTCAACTTCCTGCAATCGTATAGTATTGCCATGAATTTATTGATACTTACTTTTTTCCTAAGATCATGTATTAAAATCATCCACCACATGCTCATTATTTACTTATCCAATAGAAAGTAATTCTCTAGGACCTGCATAATTTACTTAGGATAAAGTATATTTTAATACCTCTTTAAAAGTATATCAATTTTAAAATGTACTGAGAAAATTATTTAGCAATGAATAAGGGAGGGGTAAGAAGTCAGGAGTATTATTTTTTTGCATGCACTATATTGAATTCTAGTTTTGATATTGTGAGCTCAAACACCATTGAACGTGGCCCAAGAAACTTCTAAGTCCCTGAAACCACATGGTCCAGGCAGCATTGAATCTTTGGAGCCTGACCAAGTATCTCTAAGAGAGAGATGCTTTGAGAACTATCTGAGTGACTACATGCTCCGATAAATATTGTTTCTAAAACTCAAAGTAAAGTCCAATTTCCACAATTTTATCCTACCACAGTTTGGGGTCTTCTTATTTTGGTCCTTATTTGTCTAACAACTAATCTTTGGGGAAAGCATATTCATTTAGACAGTTATAAAATTCAATTTTAAGACTCATTTGCTTTACAATAGCTCTTTAATGGACCTGAAACAAAATCTATTTTTGTAGAATATTCAGAAATACAGTATTTGAATAGTGCACTGAGATTTGCTGGATACCCACAAGCCTCTCCTGCACTCTCCACGTCAGTCAGGATACAAAATCTCCCCAGCTTCGCCCGAGTCTACAGTTGCCTCTCCCACCGACTCCCAGCAGCTCTCCCTTACCCGGCATCTACTAGTACATCTTTTCTAGAATGCAGGATGGATCCGGTGATAGCTCAGCCCAGTCTAGCCCAGCCCAGCTCAGCCCAGCCCAGCCCAGCCCTGCAATGTTCATCTGGCGGCTATCAATGTTTAATCTGCTTTCTAGCCCACATCACCCTTGAAACGCCTTCGACATTTGAGCTTGGAATCATAAAAAAATACATGTGCTTACTCCCTCTCATCCTAACCCGGTTTTGGGGGTTGAGGACTTAACAGGAAGCAATAAAACCCTTATACATGTTGCCCGCAGGGTAGAGCTTGGCAAGCTACCCGTGTCGTTTTTTTTTTGTTGTTGTTGTTGTTGTTGTTTTGTTTTGTTTTTTGCTTTTTTGGATAGCACCCGCGATGCTCGAGGGTTGCTCCTGGCTCTTTGCTCAGGATTTGCTCCTGGTGGTGCTCAGGGGACCATGTGGGATGCTGGGTATCGAACCTGGGTTGGCTACATGCAAGGCAAATGCCCTATTCGCTGTGCTTTGGCTCCGGCCCTACCCTTTCCGTATTTGATATGCCAAATACCAGTAACAATTATAGACCTCATTCCCATGATCTGATACAATGGTTTGAGGCTCTTTATGTTCCTGGAGTGAGCAAATGCCCTTGGGCTACACTAGCATGTGACAGAATGTATGGAGATGTTACTGGTGCCTGCTTGAGCAAATCTATGATAAATGGGAAGACAAGTGATACAAGTGATACAAGTGATTCAGAAATAAAGTCCATGTGAGTGAATGCAATTTTTCTTAAAAGACATATCTTTGAAACAGTAACAAATATTTCCCCTCAAAATTTTGGATAAGCTGGCCTGGGAATAAAGATAAAACAGAGTCAGTTCATTTAGCTTTCTTTTTTTTTTTTTTTTGGGTCACACCTAGCAATTCTCAGGGATTACTCCTGGCTCTGCACTCAGGAATTACTCCTGGTGGTGTCAGGGGACCATATGGGATGTTAGGAATTGAACCCAGGTTGGCCGCATGCAGGGCAAACGCCCTACTCGCTGGACTATTGCTCTGCCCCAGAGTCAGTTCATTTAGAAGTAAAGAAATTGATGACATTGTATTGTCATCAAGATCTTTTCCCTTCCTTTGTATCTTCTTAATTGAATACGTTTGATGTAGTGTTTAACACTTTAGTTACTTTTCAGTGAATTCAGAAAAAATTAAGCAAATTCGATTAGTATAATTAGCAATTTTTAAACTTTTATTGTACTGTCCACATATTCTTTATAGAAATTTAACAATTTTATAATATTCTAATATGATTCAATTGAATTATATCTATTTTCTGAAGATATTCCTTCCATTGCTCATACTCAGTCCAGAATTCTGCTTATACTATGTGCAGTATACTTTGCTTTTACCTCTTTTCAAGAATTTTTAGTCAAAATTTATAATTTATTTAATATTTCTCTACTAAAATATATGAACGCCTAGGCCACATATATTATATTTTGTATTTCTGATCCATTTTATTGCTCTCCTCCATAGCAGCTTACATATATCTTCATATATAAAAAAGTAATAAAAGTATTAATTGAAGTAGGTTAAAGTCTACACTTTCTATCAGAGTTAAAATGATCATTGCTGGAAACAAAAATATAAACAGAAAATATAAAGAAACCAAGAAAAAGAAAACAAAAGAGCAAATATAATTTTATAAACCTCCTCTTCCAAATGAAAATTTTAATTGTATACTTTAAGAAATACATGGTTTCTATTTTCCAAAGAGAATTTTGAATCTATTATAAGAAATGATAAGGTTTTCAGAACATTAAAGATATTTTTTGCAAATTAACTTATGGATAGAATAAAAACATGCGAACTAAGCTTCTCTTAAAATATTCTGCATGTTAAATCACTTGTATCACCTGTATCACTTGTCATCCCGTTGATCATCGATTTGCTCAAGTGGGCACCAGTAACATCTCCATATGTCCTGTCACATACCAGTAGAGCCCAAGGGCATCTCCTTGCTCCAGGAACATAAAGAGCCTCAAAGCATTGCATCAGGTCATGGGAATGAAGTCTAAAATTGTTACTGGTATTTGGCATATCAAACAGACACCAGTAGCTTGCCAGGCTCTGTCGTGTGGGTGGGATACTCTTGTAGTCACCTCCAATCTTGAGCATTTATTGATGAACTGTGTAGCCACAAAGCGGCCACGCGATCCGGGCTGTGATTGGTTCTTCTGCTGGGTGGAGCTCTGACGAGAAGGGAGTCGGATGTGGAAAATGGCAGTCCTCGTGGTGTGGGGGTTCCTCTGGCTTTTTGTGAGGCGCTGCTGGGGTGGTGGGCCAGGACTAGAACCTGCCATCCCTCCCGGGCACCTCGTGATCAGTTGGGCACAGGGAGAACCAGTGGCAGCTCTGCCCCATGTATGTGAGTCTCTGGATCAGCATACCTGGGCTCTCATTCTTCCTCTTCCATTTTGATGGCAGTTTCCATTTCCTTAATGATCTCAGCAAGTTGTTGATATGGACATGATTACTTGATTCTCTGAAGCTGGAGAGGAATGGATGAAACCTCTAGAGTCCAAGAGTCCATGCAGAAATCTTTCTGCATGTTAAAATAAAGAATAAATATTTAAAATTATAAGAGCTTGCAACTTATCAATAATCAGTTGAATTGTTTTTCAATAATCAGAAAAACAAAATATTAACATTTGATAATATGATAAAATTAAATTTTAAAATCAAATTATTCATTTTGCTCTCTTTATACACTATATTTGAACTGTTTTCTAAGTTACAAAATTTAAGGATCATGCATTGGCTCCTTAGTCTCAGCTATCTTTTTTTAAGTAATAATGTCTTAAGTAATATGAACAGCAACTAGCATTTTCCAATTCTTAGGGTTTTCTTTGATTTCAGTCTTTACTTTTCCTGTTTCCTATATATTATACTGTATAACTCCTTCAAATACTTGTACTTTGATAAAAAATAAGGAACTTATCTCCCCTGAAAAATATACTTCAATTCTGTGAAAAGAAATATCTCATTCATAAATAAATGGTACTGCCTAGAAATTAAAATTTTATTCACTTGTATCACTTGTCTTCCCGTTGTTCATCTATTTGCTCCAGTGAGCGCCAGTAACATTTCCATTCATTGGGAATGAGGACCATTATTGTTACTGTTTTTGGCATATTGAATACATCACAGGTAGCTTGCCAGGCTCTACTGTGATTCTTGGTTCATTCCAGGGGGCCCAGTCTTTTTCTCTGTCAAACCATCAACCATCAAGGTTCCATGGGGCAGAGCCCTGGATGTAGACAAGCCTGTCTCCTGTCTGTCACCTGCCGAAGCAGCAAGGTACTGCAGCCACACCTGCAACACCTCAAGGGGCAGGAAATTTTATTAATAAAATTTTTCTTAATCGGGGCCAGAGTGATAGCACACCTGGTAGGGCGTTTGCCTTGCACCACGGCAGACTTGGATTTGATACCCGGCATCCCATATGGTCCCCGAGCACCACCAGGAGAAATTCCTGAGTAAAGAGCCAGGGGTAACCCTGAGCATTGCGGGTGTGACCCAAAAAGCAAAAAAATAAAAATTCTTAATAAAAATTTTCCAAATTATATTTAGTTTTTTAGTGTGCAACATTAGTGATAGTAACTACATATAGAACACACTTTCCTTTTTAGAGTGTCTTGTGGGCCACACCTGACTAAGCTCACGTGTTACTCCTGGTGGCAGTTATGTGGAAACCAAATGTAAAGCTGGAGATCAAACCTAGGTTATATGTAAGCAAACAAGAGCCTACCCACTGTACTTTCATTCCAGTGCAGAAAATATATTGGATATTATGTGAATTATTTTAAATAACTAATCTGAATTTTCATCACCACACAGTTATTATTATTCTCATTTATAGGTTAATACATTTAAAAAAGCAAAAAGCCCATGCAGAGTGGTGATAAAAATTAAATGCTTGCATTTCAATATTTTGCACACCTTAGCATAATTTTATATTGTTTTAATCTTGAAATTTAATACAAAAATAAACCATATAAGGTTGAGAAAGTATAAATATTTTAATTTTTAGGAAAATTCATTTTCACTGAAAACATTTCAGTGATCCATCTCAATAATTTCATAACTTTAAGCCTTATGGCCACCAAACACCTATAATTTCAGATGTAAGTATTGCAGCTGGAGGAGCCAAAAATCCTCTAGCATATTACTTAGTTTTACTCTTCATCTTGACAAATGGAAAACTTATCTGTAGAAAAGAACTCTCAGGCAATATTTAGCTACTTTATCTTGGTTAATCCGTGTGCCGGAGTGAGATTTCTTAAGTAAGCAATAACACATGGCATGATGCATGTTACACGATAATGAAGCCACGCTTGAGCTATTTGGTGATGCATGAACATTCCACTCTATCGGATATTGTCATTTTTTAACAGTAGGAGCTCTGAAATTTGCCAATGATGTCTTTAAATCCTCCATCATGGAGAATAAAGATTTGACATGAGCTAAAAATGTTACCCTCATTTCCCATTCTTTACAAATAATTTTTATATTTCATGCTGGATATATATTTAGTGGTTAAAACATCAAAATACACAGAAATACTGGGCCGGAGTGATAGTCCAGAGGTAGGGCATTTGTCTTGCATGCGTTCAGCCTGTGCCGGCCCAGGTTCGATCCTCGACATCCCATATGGTCTCCCGAGCACAGCCAGGAGTGATTCCTGAGTGCAGAGCCAGGAGAAACCCCTGAGCATTGCCGGGTGTGACCCAAAAAAGCAAAATAAAAATACACAGAAATACATACATATAAAAATGATACTTGTATCTATTGTCCTATCTTGTCCCTCTACAATCTATGTCCTCATGATCAATCATTTCTTCTAGCCTAAGTTTATCCTTCATATATTTTTTTTCTTTTTGCTCTTTGGGTCACACCTGAAAATGCTCAGGGGTTACTCCTGGTTCCTACACTCAGGAATTACTCCTGAAGTGCTTAGAGGAACATACGGGATGCTGGGGATTGAATCCAGATTGGCCCCATGAGAAGCAAATGCCCTTCCACTGTGCTATAACTCCAGCCCCATTCAGAGATTTTTTAAAATGCAGGTGCAAACCTAACCATATAAATTAATTTCTCTTATGTAATTTATAAGTTAGCACAATGAAATTTACACTACTAGTAGGTTTTCCCCCAGACTTTTGCATTTTCTTTTCCTGACTTAGAAATTTCTGCAAATACATTTACAGTTTTGTAGTAATTCACTGTTTGAGCAGGATGCTACCCAAGTTAAACTCATGGATCCAGGGAATAATTCTTACTCATTCTTCAGGGGACCATATCAGGTGTCAGGAATTGAACCTAAGTGTACCATCTGCAAGACATATACCCTGCCAACTGTACTGTATCTCAAAGCCCCTTCAATATTTTTGATATCTCCTTTAACCTCATCCTTACATGTTCCCAAAGTATTTTCTTCTGTTACTTGAAAGTCCTGTCAGGTTTAGAATATAGCTTTAAAATATAGCATCAATTGATGACTTAGCATCAATTCATGCTACCATTACAGTGCAGATCTCTCTTTTGCTTAATCCTATAGCCTTCTCCTGCTCTCCCTGTTTCTCATGTGAAAAAATAGAGTGATCTTTTCAAAGAGTAAATCAAAAAGTCTCAATAAATTCTCTTAAATAATAAACAGAAATACAATTCACCATAGCTTACGTCTGTCCTCCATGAGCAATGGATGTTTAACTGATCTTATCTACTGGAAAGTACTCCTTACAGAATATCTTTTACCTGAAATTACTTAAGAATCAAGTGCCTGCTAAATTGATCTCAGGAAGCACTTTCTGAGCCCACTTGGGGGAATACCTTTCCCTGTATATCCACCATTCTCTATTTTCTGTATTTTTCTTATTGATTTTTTTTTTTTTTGCTTTACTTTTTTTTGGGTCACATCCAGCTGTGATGTTCAAGGGTTACTCCTGGTTTTTTGCTCAAGAATTACTTCTGGCAGTGCTCAGGAACCATACAGGATGCTGAGGATCAAACCCAAGTTGGCTCATGTAAGGCAAATGCCCTACCGCTCTCCTATCCTCTGGCCCCTCGAATAGGTTTTTGGGAAGCACACCTGGCAGTGTTCAAGAATGACACTTAACTGTGCTCAAGTGTCACTAATGACAGAGTTTGGAGACCTTTTGTGGTGCAAGAGGTTGAACCCAGGTAATTCCCATATAGACAAGAACCTTGCTCATAGTACTATCTCTCTGGCCCCTGTTGTTTATAGAAATTAGCACATGATAATTTCAAATTGCTGTTTGTTTGTTTTTAATTATTTCTTACTCCATGTAGTAATGTTGTGACTTAAGGCACCATTACTGCAGAAATATTATATTTGAATCGATCTTTGAGTCTTAGGAGAACCTAGAATATTAGTTGATGCCTATTAGTAATTAATATTTATCAATCAACATTAAACCTATCAATCTGCTGAATTATCTTGTTTTCCTACTCTAATCTGAGCTTTTCTCAAATTTCCAGATACTACACAGTCATAGTTCATGGTATATTCTGCTCTTTTCATCTCTTCTTTTTTCTACAGCAGTTGTAATTGCAAAACAGACCTTTCACTCTGGCAGGCAAAGTAGGATCAAATATAAACACCATCACAGGATTTCAGATACTCACCCCACATCCACTTTCAATCCTATACTATTGGAATATGACCTAAAATATTTATTTAAATTATTTATTCACAGATTAAAAAACTTCATTTTTTAATCTGTGAATTGAAAATAAAATTAAAATGAAGGTAGTGGTATTATGTTTCCTATGAAATTATTCCCTCTCTCCTCAGTACATGAGTTTTACATTTAATTTAACAAACACAAATTAAAGGAGTCTCTGTTTCCCAACTCTAAACAACAAATTAAAAAGTATAGTATTTATTATTATTATTGTGATTGTGGTTATAACAATGATGACAATTATGATGGCCATTTGTCAGGGTAGTTACAGCTTTCTACTAGATTTGACTTTATGGCATTTTTTCTAACAGCTCTAGAAATACTGTTAACAAAAAAAACTTAGGTACAAGCCTGTTTATCTTCCATTTCATTTGTTGTAAGAACATTATAGGGATTTTATTGAGGGTGTTTTAGAGTCAAAACAGTATTGCTTGCTCTATACTCACTTTTTATATACACCAAAGAGGCTCTTTTTCTATCATAGAAAATGTGATATCATTTAGCAAAAACAGATTATCATGGAGCCAACACTTTAAATCTTTCATCATTTCCCACCAATTATCTGCTAACAGATCATTTCTCTACATCAGTCACAGAATTTTTGCTTCCCGTCTTACCTTAATTGGCTAATGACTATATAAAAATGAACTGATTTTAATGCATTTAAATTATTTTCACCTCAGCCTAGTTATAATAGCCTTCAACTTTATTATGTCTATGTATTTTATAGAAATATATGTATCATGCTTATACAACAGACTGCAAAGAACCTGTATAGAAGGATACTAAACAACTAAGCAGTGAAAACTAGCAAGAAGAGTCTGAATCACATCCTGTGTAAGAGTAGTAAATTCTTTCCTTGGTGGTTTTTGCCACACTGCCTCTGAACTTAATTGAATGTCATTCATTTATATGCTTGCAAATAGGGTCCCAGTGCCATTACACCTGGGAGTATGTATACTTGGTTTTCTGTTTTTGTCATAGGAGCCAGACATATGGCCTGTGGTCTTATCTGACCACAGAGCTACTGCAAAATACTCCTACCAGTTTTCAGCCGGTGAGCCCAATCACTGAATCAGTTCTATGAGAAGTTGTGCCACCATCCATAACTGGAGTGGAAATGCAGCTCCTAGCACTGCCCAGGCATAGGGTATTGCAGCTTTGAGACATCAAGAGTACTTGATACAGGCAAAAGAAAATACCCTGTGCCATGTAAGTGAGAAAAGAAAGGATAAGGCAAGCAGAAAAGAAAATATTTCATATTGGAATGAAGACTTCCCTCCCTCCTCCCCCCCTCCCTTCCTTCTTTTCTTCTTCCTTCATTTCTTTTTTAGCTATCTTGGATAATTTTATTTACTTTATTTATTTACTTTTAATTATAACACTGTGGCATCGATATTTACAAAGCTGTTCATGAATGGGTTTCAGTCATACAATGTTGTAGCACCTGTCTCTCCACCAGTGCACATTTGCCACCACCAATACCAATGTCCCAAAATTCCCTCTCCCCTCCCCAGTCTGCCTCCATTCCCTCTCCCTACTCCAGCCTGCCTCCATGGCAGGCACTTTTCTTTTTCTCTCTCTCTCTCTCTCTCTCTCTCTCTGTGTGTGTGTGTCTTCATGAGACATTTTAGAATAAAAAATTCTGTAAAGTGGATTGAAGTGAGGGTCAGAGTGACAGAACAGCAGGTAGGGTATTTGTCTTACACGGACTCCTCCCGAGTTTGATCCCTGGCATCCTGTATGGGCTCCCAAGCCAACCAGGAGTAATTCCTGTACACAGATCTGGGAGTAAAACCCCTGAGCACCAGGTGTGGCCCCTAAGCCCAGAAAAAAAATAAATTTCTGAGTATCATATTACATATACTGAGAGATGTTACTTGTAGAGACACAGACTAGGAATATATTTTCTTCTCAGATATTAACTCTTGGGAGGTATATATGTCCAGATAACTGGTATATTTTTATTAATTTTTATATACAATTCATTGTTTTTTAAAATTAGTTTTGAACATAATGCATGCTTTTTTCTTTATGTAGTACATTATTATTTTTCATACTTACAGTGCTGCTACACAACGCCCACCACCAGGGTTCCAGGACCCTTTGCTGTTAGCACAAGGTCTCTCTCCATGCCCTTTTAACATCATTAGATATTAATTCCACCAGCCATATCTCAGGACTCATTTAATTTTTTTTTTTTTAATTTTAATTGAGAAATCATAGTTTAAAATAGTCTTAAAATTCTTATTTTATAGTTGCAGAATGCCACACCAATCCTTTCTCTAGTGTTTCAAAATAAAACTACATTTTTTCATATCCACTATGCCCCACTCAGTTCCCAGTTTGACTCATCATTACTTAGGATTTGTTTCCCTGGGGATTGTCTATTCCTGTTTCTTACACTCCACATCTGAACAAGATCATCCAGCATATATCTTTTCCTTTCTGACTCACTTCACTCAGTATTATAGCCTCCTATTCATCAAAGTTGTAACAAACTGCAATTTTCTGGTTTTTCATAGTTGAGTAGCATTCTATTGTGCATACAAAGCACAATTTCTTTATTCACTCCTCTGTTATTAGGCACTTGATTTGTTTCGAATCTTGTATATTCTAAACCAAGGTGAAATGAACATAGCTGTCCTTATATCTTTTAGATTAATGTTTTTGTGTTCTCATAGGAATGACTCACAAAACTTCTCATATGAATGACACTTCTATTCAAATTGTGTTAAGGACTCTCCAAAATTTTCTAGAGAAGTTGGAGCCTACAACTGTTCCACAAATAGCAAGTGAGATTTCCTTTTTCATCATGTCCATGCTATCACATACTATTTCTAGTCATTTTCATAAAGACCTTTCTTGCTCCTGTAAAGTGCAACTGTGATTTGACAAAAAAAAGAGAAATAAAATGGAATCCAAATTAATAAAAAATATTAAAGTATTACCATATGAATGGGACATGATTTTTCACATAGAAAACCCTAAAGACTATCAAAGAATCCTGGAAATCCTTTACTATAAAACTTTATAGTAAAGTAGTGATTATTCACTACTAATTATGCTATTATTGAATCTGTTTATAGGCACAGACACATAAATATAAAATCTTAATATATTAGTAGAATCATGTTCTATGTTTGTTTCAAAGTTTACTTTTATGCCCTGGTATTTTTTCATGCCATTTTTTCCCCTTTATTTTGTTTTGTTTTTGGGCCATACCCAGCTTTGCCCAGACTTACTTTTGACTCAGCACTCAAGGATCACTCCTGGAGGGTTTGGAGGCCCATTTGAGGTTGTTCTAGATTGAACTAACATCAGCGACTTACAAGGCACACACCTTACCTATTCTACTACTTGTCAGTTTCCGCCATGTCATATTTTTATGGAATACTATCCATATTAAATTAATGAATATCATGCCTCACTCAAGTGAGAGAAGAAATCTGGAGTTCTGACCTCCATCAACAACCCAGAGTCAGGGACGCTGTCTCGCTTGCCAAGGCATCGAAAATCAGATGGGCTGGACATGTAATGCAATTTGGAGATGACCACTGGACTAGAGCCATTACTGACTGGATCCCACAGGACGTCAAAAGATCACGTAGTCGCCGACCCACAAGATGGTCAGACGTCTTCGTCAAGTCCCTAATGAACAGTTTGAGTCTCTTCATATCCCTGAAGCAAGCAGATGCCATTGAGCTACAGTGGCACGTGATAGGGTCAAATGGAAATGTTACTGGTGCCTGTTCAAGGAAATTGATCGAATAACGGGATGTCAAGTGATCAAGTGATCAAGTGACTATCCATATAAAAGCAAAGTCTTTAACCTTTCAGGGATTGATACTACCTACTTTAATTTCTGTTGGTACAGGATGTGCCAGATATTATCTGTGTATATCTCTTCTCACAAAAACACGAATTCAATAACATGTGCTTATTGATGCCAAATATCTATGAGGATAAAAATATTCACAAACAATGATGAGGGAAAGAAAAGAATTCAACAAAAATAGAACAATAGATAGTTGTGCCAATAGCAATGTTAGCCTATTGGAAACTAAAAGCTTGCTAAAGTAAAAAAGTTACTGAAAATATTAACTGCAAGATCATTATTTGTGATACTCAGACAATAACTTTTATGAGAGGTAATAGCTGATTAAAATTCCCAGATAAAACAAGTAAATGAGGTTTTTAAAAAACAATGGCAAAATGATAGCAAATATAAAGATCTTGAGATATATAAAAATTTTCTATGTTAAAGTGACAGTGTTGGGAAATGTGCACTGGTGGAGGGATGGGTGTTTGAGCACTTTAACATTATAAAGGGAAAAAAGTGATAGCAAGAAAGATGGAATGAAAAGGTATACGATAAGAAAAAGGGGCACAAATGACAGTAAATCACTTAAGACCAGAATTTCTGCCCAAATATATAAAATTATTTTTATTCTGTGAATGTGGGGTGGGGAAATATATAGTACATAAATAATAGTTTCTATATCAAAAGATATATTAACTTATAAAATGATGGAATTGACCATATAGCCCCCTAATAATATTTGAAAAGTTTATACTATTATTAACAATAGTATTAATTGGGTAAAGACTGATTACATGATATTTGATTATTTTCAAAGTAAAAATTAGAGCTGATCTATATAGGGTTAAAGGTTGGTGTCATAACATTATTTTATTAATCGTTTTAAATGTTTGCTATATATTTGCAAATTCATTGTTAATTTTTTGCTTATCATTTCATATGTTGTTCTTCATATTATGTTGACATATAAGATCAATTTATGTTATATGAATATGAACATATATGAACCTATCAGTTATTGCATACATACTTTTCTGAACTACCGCTTGCATTATACTTTTATAGCATTTTTATATGAGCAGTTATAACATTTAATCACTGTTGTAATCTTTTATGTAATACCTTCATAATTTTCTATATGTTTTAAAGCCTTCTAATAAAATAGCATGTTTGGGCCATGGCTAGTTCACAGCTGTAAAAAAGGTTGAAAGTCACTATTCTAAAATATATATAAATATTATTTTACATTTCCTTCCCATGGGCTGTTTTTATTAATTTATGAATGCTTACTTTTATGGTTTATTCCATGTAAATTTTATAGCATCCTTAAAATTATTTTAGAATTGAGGTATGGAAATGAATAGTAGCAATGACATTGTTTACAGTGTCAGACACTTTTAAGTTTTTTACATATGAGGTAACTATAATCAGTTTCATTTTACAAATAAAGAAAATAATAAATAAGAAGGCTCAGAAAATTTCCTAAGGTCAAAATACTGTTTCATATTACAGCCATGATTCAAATCCTGAAAGCCAGAGTCTAAAATCACTATGCTCTGTGCTACTCTCTAGTAAGCACTTAAATTTTGTCCCCTAAACTACTGGAGATGATAATACTGGAATTTGAATTCCAACTGAATGTTAAAAAATGAACAGAATTTTGACAAAATAAAATATGAAAAAGAGCCCATGCATTAACACAACACCGTAAGTTGGTGACATTTTCTATCTAGGTTAGGAGAAAAGTTCATTGTCACAGTTTTACAGATACATGGAGGGGGGGAGTGGGAGTTGAAATGAAAAGAAAAGACTCTTATTAACATTTTGGGTACCATGCTAAAGGTCAGGATTTTGCTCCAAATGAGAAAGTAACAGATTGACTGTTGTTACAGTAGAGTGAAGACGTTAAGATTCTCAATATCTAACTTTCTAAACTCCAGCAAGTTACACAATTTAGCTAACCCAAGGTAGACTCATTCTTAATATAGAATAAAAACAGGAATTTTTTAATGATTAAGTGACAGTGCTTGTCCTGCAGTTAGTTTACTCCAACAAGTAATAGACATAATACATTAAACTCTTATTATTACTACTCAGAGTAAACTATATTTAAAGACAGTGAGCAATGCTTACACAAAGAGTTGTCTGTTAATCAGAAGCAAATTTAGGCTTTGATAGCAATTCAGATTTAGGGAATGAGATAAGAATGACATGGATCGGGGCTGGAGCGATAGCCCAGCGGGTAGGGCGTTTGCCTTGCAGCGGCCAGCCTGTGCTGGCCCGGGTTCGATCCCTGGCATCCCATATGGTCCCCCTGAGCACCGCCAGTAGTAATTCCTGAGTGCAGAGCCAGGAGTAACCCCTGAGCATTGCCGGGTGTGACCCAAAAAAGCAAAAAAAAAAAAATGACATGGATATGGAGGTAGGGTATTTGAAGATATAACAGATTCAAAATGAACAATATAAGGGAGACTTAATGCAAACCACTTAGTTTAATTTTGGAAGTACCAACATGAAGTACCTAAAACTATTTAGCTAAGAATATCCAATGTATTTTTTAAAAATAAGTCCATCTGTATTCTGACCATCTTTATATTAAGGAAATACATGGTAAAATCTGTTTATAAAGTTTGTGCCTACTGGAAACCCTTATTTATCTACATATACATATTTAACTTGTACAATAAAGACTATAAGGATATTAATGTTGACTTTAAGGAACATTAATATTTTAAGTGCCTTCTGAATCACAAAAAAATTAAATTATGTGCAATATAATTTTATTGTTCAATCTATGTTATTGCATTCTAAATACATAAATGTAAAGAAAATCACAAACATGATGCAGAAGAAATATGTTCTCGTTCCTTGTACAATGCTAATCTTTAATTTAGTTGCCCCTAAATTACATGTTGCCCCTACATTGTAGTTGCCCCTACATTACAGTTTATTTTCAAACAAAAAGCACATTTTCAGTTCAACTGTTGAATGCCAAGTAGCTCTGTCTGTCCAGAGCATAGGCCACATTGCATAGAATGAGTTGCTGAGAATAAGAAATGAAACTGAAGATTGGAGCAGAGTAATATCATCAAGTCATTATCCATTTATTGGAACAATGGTCCCCCAAACAAAGATACCATTGCTCTTTGTTCAACTCAATTCTCTGTAGGTGTTTTTGCAATAATGTCCTACACTTGTGCTATGCTAAGACAAATTAAATTAATTTTGTTCTTCTGTTTCCATTTTTATTATATCTGAGTGCTGATACAGTGTTTTCTGGAATGCCAGATTAGGGTTTTCAAATTAGAGTTTAAAAGCCATCTTTCAACCTGAGGAAATTAATTTTATGAGCAACTTAAGCATCTACATTCTAAAAAAGACACCTGCTTTCTCAGGTAAATATATGACTTTAGGATAATTTAAAGAGCCTTTGAAAAGCTAAAAAATCAGCAAAATCTACTAATAAAAACAGACAAGATGCTCAGGGGATTTAAAGTAGGTTAAGATATCAAAATATAAATGCTATTTGAAAGGGATTCTGGCACTAAATTTAGGATTTTAGCATTTTGACATTGATGAATCGTGCTGCAGGGTTCCTAAATCTGATGAGAACACCTGTTAGTGAGATCCAAATGCCTAAGCTAAAATGTAGTTTTTGATATTTCAGTTATTAGATTAAAATCAGATACCTTTAAACATGCAGAAATTTATGAAGGATTCTTTTTTGTGGGAGACTTTTAAAAGCACAGATTGACTCAGTTTGATTCTGCAAAGTTTCTAAATTGAAGTCTTTAAGTGAATCTGTCTGGGCCATATGATGCAATTTTCTTCCATATCAAATGGAGAAGCCAAAAGTGTAGACGATGATAACATGCTGTTAAGACATAATGAGAAGATTTAAAAATTCTTTAAAATAAACTCTTAAATGGAACTACTCAGAGGATGAAAATATTCAGGTGGTATAGTTTGACCTTTAGAGTCACAAAAGAATGATGAGTCCAATTCATTATTCATCTAGGCATTGCCTATTATAAAATAATAGAGGCTTCAAGTGCTTTATACATATCTATTAGAAAGAAGTGTTCATAACCCAGTCTCCATAATGTAATTAAGTATTGCAAAAAATACCTGCAAGTTGAGAAATCCAGAGAGTATTCAATGCTACTGTAGATTGATTTTTAATTGACTTACATAGTAAGGTACTCTGAGAATATTTTGGTGACATAAGAAACATAAAGAGTTCTCTTCCTAAATATCTTGCTTAAGAATTTATTGCCAGGGCGGAGCGATAGCCCAGCGGGTAGGGCGTTTGCCTTACCGCCGGCCTGTGCTGGCCCGGGTTCGATCCCGGCATCCCATATGGTCCCCGAGCACCGCCAGGAGTAATTCCTGAGTGCAGGCCAGGAGAAACCCCTGAGCATCCGGGTGTGACCCAAAAAACAAAAAAAAAAAAAGAATTTATTGCCGGGCCGGAGGGATAGCCCAGCGGGTAGGGCGTTTGCCTTGCACGCGGCCGGCCCATGCCGGCCTGGGTTCGATCCCTGGCATCCCATATGGTCCCTGGAGCACCACAAGGAGTAATTCCTGAGTGCAGAGCCAGGAGAAACCCCTGAGCATTGCCAGGTGTGACCCAAAAAGCAAAAGAAAAAAAAAAGAATTTATTGCCTAATGATTAATTCTTGCTTAAGAATGCAAGATGTTGTAGGCCAAAGCAATATCACAGATGGTAGGGCATTTGCCTTGCACACAGCTCACCTGGGTTTGATTCTCCTGCATCCCATATGGTCCCCTGAGCACTGCCAAGAGTAAATTCTGAGTGCAAAGCCATGAGTAACCCCTGAGCATTGCTGTGTGTGATCCCCAAAAAAGCAAGAAAACAAAAAAGAATGCAAGATATTGGGTATAAATAAAAACAAATTACCTCATCTCTATAAAGTTTTCAGATACCCTTCTTATATCAAATTGTGTTATAATTTATATTTAAATACTTTAAAATTATCTCCAAAAAATATGTCTTGGAAAAAAATTGTATCACATGTAAACTTCTACATATAATTTCTTTTTAAAATATCACAACGTGTGGGAGTCAGAAGCTAGGTAAGACAGAAAATGGAACAGTGTGCTAACAATTGTGAGGGTACTAATGCCAACCTAGAACTGAGCATTAAATAGAGCAAAAGGATACACATGACCACCCTTTAATGTATGTTCTGTAATCCATAGTCTGGAGAGGAAGGAAAAGATAGAGAAATGGAAAGAAATAAAGAACCGCCATGGAGGAGGGCTGGGGAGGGGGAGGGAACCGGGGACGTTGGTGGTGGGAGATGGGCACTGGTGGCGGGATGGGTGCTGCTACACTGTAGACCAAAACCCAAATATGAACTTTTTAATTGTATATCTTTGTAATTGTAAAAATAAAAAATTTAAAAAAAATCTACAAACTCTCAGTATTTGTAGATGATATGATACTATACATATGTAAAACTAAAGACTTTATAATAAAAATCCTAGAAACACTAATCTTTAACAGTAAAGTAGCAGGCTGTAAAATCAACCTGCAGAAATCCGTGGCATTTCTATATGTAAGCAATGAACTAAAAGAAAAGGATATAAAAATAAAAATGAACCCATTCACAATTGTGCCTCTAAGAAATCAAGTAACTGAATATCAGCTTAATGAAAGAGGTAACAGACTTATACAGTAAAAACTATAAATCACTACTAAAAGAAATAAAATAAGATGTGTTTCCAAGGAAATAGAAACATACCTGTGATTCATGGTTTGGAAATATTAATATTGCCAAAATGAGAATCCTATCAAAAACACCATACAGATGCAATACATTACCTTTAAAAATATCCATGATATTTTCTAGAAATAAAAACCAAGCACTGTTGACATTTATGTGGTGCAATAAAAGCTCCCAAGTAGCCAAGGCAATCCTAAGGTAAAACCTTAGGATTTTTGTTTCTTCAACTATAAATTATAATATAAAGCTACAGTAAACAAGAGTGTATGGTACTAAGTTAAAGACAGCGTATTAAACAAATGAAATAAAATTAAGAGTTCAGAGGTAGATAGTCAATGGATTCTCAGAATAGGTGCAAAGATTATGAAAATGTAGAAGCCCTCTTCCGTAAATGGTGTTGGGAAAACTGATCCATCACATATAAATCATAAAATAAATAAAATGAAGTCAGACCCCTATCTCAAACCATAAATAAGTCAGTTCACAATAAAGACTTGAATATCACACTTGAATCCGTAAATTGAGGAAAACATAACAGAACTCTTTTCCGACATTGAATCTAGAGATCTCTTTAATGAATCAATGATTTTGGCCAAGTAAAAAGAATCAAAGATAAACAAATCAAATTAAAATTGTTTTGAATTAAGAATCCTTTACACCACAAAATAATTTATGACCAGGAGAAAGATACCTACACAGATTGGGGGGAAATTCTTGCCCACCACTCATCTTTCATATACATCTAAATATCAAAGATATATAAAGCATTTTTAAAACTTTTAATGCATTCAAGAGATAAGAGTGATCCCTGGGAATCATGAGGTGTGGTGCAAAAACAAAAATATGAAGAACTATAGATGACCTACTGATGAATGAAAAAATTCTCTACCTCACTTCTTATCAGAAAAATGCAAGTCAAAATAACAATGTGATATCACCTCAACAGTAAGACTGGTGCATGTTTTTGAAAAAAAAGCAAGTAGTATTGTGAACACAAAAGGAGAAACCTTCATCCACTATTGGTGGGAATGTTGAGTGGTTCAATCTTTTGGAAAACACCATGAGCACTTTTCAAGTAAAAAATTAAACTCCCATGTGACTTAGCAATCCCACTTACTGTTTTCCCCAAAAGCACTAAAACTATTTCAAAAGACATTTGCAATCTTACTTTCAGCATAGTACTGTGCATAGTAATCAAAATCTGGAAACAACCCAATTATCTATGAAATTGACTAGATAAAGAAACTATATTACATACACACAATTAAATATTAATTGGTAGTAAGATAGTCTGAAACAACAAATTTGGCCACTGCGTGGATGAACTAGGGCATATCATGTTAAGTGAAGTTAGGACAGAAACAGACATAGAATGGTCTCTCTCATATGTGGGGGTATAATGACACAGATGCGTACTGCTGAATGGTTGGGTGCTGGAACGCTATGAACAAAGCCTAATCATGAATAGCTTTGTAATTATATATCTCATTGTGAAATAATAAAATAAAAAATGTTCAGTCACCATTGGGGACAAAAGAGATAAACAAAAAAGTACGGGGCGGAGCGACGGTCCAGTGGGTAGGGCATTTGCCTTGCACGCAGCCGGCCCATGTCGGCCGGCATCCCATATGGTCCCCGAGCATCACCAGGAGTAATTTCTGAGTGCAGAGCCAGGAGAAACCCCTGAGCATCGTCGGGTGTGACCCCCAAAAAAAAAAGAAAGAAAAAAAGTACTATAGGGGCCGGAGCGATAGGCCAGCGGGTAGGTCATTTGCTTTGCATGCCGCAGACCAGGGTTCAATCCCGGCATCCCATATGGTCCCCTGAGCACCGTCAGAAATAATGAGTAATTTCTGAGCAAAGTGCCAGGAGTAACCCCTGAGAGTCGCGGGTGTGACCCAAAAAAGCAAAAAAAAAAAAAGTACAATAGTAACAAATGTCCAAAAGGCAAGAGAGTAGGATAACTGATTTATATAACTGAGCTACCCTGGCAGCTAGGACGGAAGAGTAGAGAAGTCAGATGGAGGGAACAGACACTGATGAACATTTTGGTGTTGCAAAGCTGTATTCATGAACGCCTATCATTAATACTGTAAAAGTGATTATCAAAAAGAATTGTTCTAAAACAACAAAAAATTACTCCAACGAAAAAAATACCTACATGAAACATTTACTAGAGATTACATAAAAGATAACATCTTCATTTTTTGGACCAGAGAGGAAGCACAAAAGATAGGACTGCTGCCCTGCATACAGTTGAACTGGTTAGATCTCCAGAACTATTTAGGATCCCTCATCACTGATAGGAGAGCACCAGGAGAAATCCCTGAGAACTGCTCTGTATGTGAAACAGAAAGAAAAGGAAGGAAGAAGGAAGGAAGGAAGGAAGGAAGGAAGGAAGGAAGGAAGGAAGGAAGGAAGGAAGGAAGGAAGGAAGGAAGGAAGGAAGGAAGGGAGGGAGGGAGGGAGGGAGGGAGGGAGGGAGGAAGCAAGGAAGGAAGGGAGAAAGGAAGGAAGAAAGGAAGGAAGGAAGGAAGGAAGGAAGGAAAAAATGGTGGAAGGAAAGTAGAAAGGAAAAATATAACCTCCTTTCAAATATAAAAAGGTTTATTTGAAACATAAACTTTAAAAATGATAGTCATGTACATATTTATTTAAGAGAAATTGAAGTTTCAAGATATATGTTGTCTTACTATATGTGGTGGACAGTAGGTCATAAAATGAAAAAATCATCAATTAGTTTCTCTTGAGTGGGTATCGAATATAGATATATCAAAGAAAAAATGCATATCACTAAAATTAATAGTTTGGTAAAATTTAAAAAATAGTTCTTTATAACATTTGTACACTAAAAATAGATCAGTAAAAATGAAGAAAATCAGTAAATTTTCAAATACTTTCAGAACTATCTGGTGCTGATAGTTCTCTTAGTAAACTGAGGAAACTATTCCAAGAATTGTGTTGGAATGACCCTGGGAGAGCAAAAGCACTTTCTCCTGCCAAATCAAGAGTGTGGCTATTTGGAAACTGGCAGTTGCTCCATGCTGCACTTCATTCTGAAAATAAATGTCCACCTTTTGCATACAATGCTGCTTAATGTTAGAGACTTCTTGTTCAATTGGTGTACTATTTCTAACTTTATACGAAGTAGAAATAGAACAAAATGAATTCACCCCTATATGTTATATATGAAATATTATGCAACTTGGAAGCCTTGCATTTTTACATAAATTGAAACTGAACTGTAGAGTGGTAGGCAGAAACCCCAAATGACATTTCAGTATCGTTATTTACCAAAAGATCTTCTTTGAAATGTGAAAACCATTTTGCAGATGCCATCAAATAGACGAGAGTTTGAAACTCAAATAAATTCCCAGTATCACCTGTATATCAATTTAATACATTTACTATAAAGTACTATGTATAAACTGATAGACGATATGTGATCTAGGGTAGGAAAAATTGAGAGGTTATTAGTGCCATTTTTGAGTGAATTCTTCATACACAGTTTGTGGATTAAAATTAGGAAAGCATGAGTAATATTTAGGCATTTTGAATTATTTTCCACAGAACTGAAAACTACAGTTAAACATTACATTTAAGCATATATTCTGCTCCATTGATTCTGTAAGCCAGAATATTTTCTTTGTTTCTTTGAAACTGGGTGTAGGAAAAGAAACAAACTTTATTTTATAATATCACAGTTTCAGAGAAGTGGTACAGGCATTTAGAAATATTCCAATTTTATTTAGATGATTAAAGTTCACTTAGAAACAATTATGAAATATGTAGATATAATAAATCACAAAAACTTTTATTGTTAATGTATTCAAAAGGCAGACGCTCCTGCTTCTAAGAATAAAATGCTGATGATTGTGAGTTGCTGTAGTGGTTTGAATGTACTCAGAAAAGTTAAGTATGTAAAGAATGTCACCATCTTATTCAGCATATTAGTTCCCCAGTGCCATCAAGACATAGTCACTGGCTTTTCTCTCAAAATTTACACTTCCTTTAACTATGCTGTGGTACTACAGCTATGGAACAGTGAGCTGGCTTCCATTCTGCCTCATGCATCATCAACAGAACTGTCAGTAAAGTGCTAATTGCAGACACTTTATTACTTGAGGTGGTATTGAACCAGAGAGAACACAGCTTGATTTTTGTTATATTCCAAACTTTGCAATGTGAGCAATTAGAAAAAAAAACTTTCCTTTTTGTTTCAACTTGTAAGCTAAGCAAAATTGAAATGGATGTCACTGACAGTAAAATTAAAAAAAAACTTAAACTGTCATCCTAGATAACTTTATATCTCAGCATAAAAGTGCTCTATTAACCCATTCTTATCAGAAGGCACATTTTGTAACATAACAGCACATACGATTTTACAACATAATTGAATACCATTAATTGACTTGAGAACTCTACAATTTTTGTGATTGTCATTAAACTATTTTGCAAAGTGTACATATATACATGTACATATATGTATGTGTGTATACTTTCTAAATCTATACATTGCCTGTGGGATATAAAATGTTTAATATGTATTAAATATTATTTTAGAAAATGGCTTCTAAGGTAGTACAAAAAATTCACATAGAAATACAGAAAAAGATGAATGTGGTTTCATAGGAAGTTTATTAGAATAGATGCATTGAGAATGGATTAAGATCATTTTCAGGATAAATTACAAAGAGGGAGAATAGAAAGATTAGCAAATATAATTAAGCCTTGTTTCCTTAGAGAATAATAGTCGTTTTTTAGAACATATGAAAGGGCTGTTTAAATCATGTTTAAGGTTCTGAGGAAGCTAAAACAAACAATCACTGTATCACTGTCTTCCCATTGTTCATCGGTTTGCTATAGTGGGCACTAGTAACATTTCCATAAGTCCTGTCACAAGCAAGTGTAACCAAAGGGCATCTGCTTGCTCCAGGGACAGGAAGAGCCCAAAACCATTCCTCAGGTCATGGAACTGAGGTCCATAATTGTTATTAGTTTTGACATAACAAGTAATTAAAACACAGGTATCTTGCCAGGCTCTACCGTGTAGGTGGTATAGTCTCAGTAGAAGGCTCTCATCTCGAGCACTTACTGATGAAACTTAAAGGGGAAAGGTCAGGTTTTCTCTTGGACGGGTCTCTGAGGAACTAAGGAGTCTGGATGTTGAGAATGGTTGACTGCATAATGTGTGGTTTGCTCTGGCTTCATGCTAGGCTTACTGGTATCAATTAGAACCTGTCTAGAACTGTATACAATGTATAAATGTGAAATGTGAAAGATCTTGGGAAGGACCTTATCCTAAAATCAGCATTGTCTAAGAATATTGCATGGCCACAAAGCGGTAGCGTGCCAGGGAACTGTGGGTCTGGCGTGAGTGGGTCTCTCTCTTCTGGGACAACTGGCATGGAGGTCGAGGAAAGGGCAGGGCCCAAAAACTCCACTTTTGAGTCCGGCCAGCATGATCTCTCCCCGCACAAGAGAGCAAACCCTTGGAGCGATGTTGGACTTGACCAGGGGTTGGCCGAGCCTCTTACCGAGAGGTCAGCCCCAGGGAGCTGACAAACACACAATATAATCTAAAATAAAATAAATAATTTGGCTTATAAAGGTGCAATAGAAAAAGTTGACGAAAAAGAAAAGTTTTTATTATGGAATAAACTATATATGATATGGCTCATAAGTTACTAATTTTCAGGACCAGGAAGATGGTACAATAGGTTAGGCAATGACCTTGCATGCAGCAAACAGGATTCTATTCCTAGCAGCACTATAGCCTCCAAGCACTCCGGGAATGATTCCTGAGTACACAGTCTGGAGTAAACCCGAGTACTTCCAGTTTTGGCCCAAAACAACATTAACAACAAAAAAGGAAATGAATAATTTTCAAATCACAGAAGTCTGGAGAGCATATAGTTTACACAGAAGTAAGCCTGGAAATAGAAAAGTGACTGTGAATTAGAAGGACACTAGCCAATGAGAAGTGTAAGATCATTTAAAAGCTCAAAAGCCAAGCTAAATATAAATTTTTAAAAAATTGGAAGGGCAATAGAAAGTCATGTAGGGTTGTGCACTGGAATTTAGTATGATCAGATTTGTGTTTCTAAAAGGTCAGTCTTTTACTGCCCAGAAAATTTTCTGGTCTGGAGATAGCCAAGATTGAAAATTGGGAAACCACTTGGAAGGCTGGCTTAGAAATCCATGTAAATTATAATCTATGGTTCAATCAGGATACTGGCAATAGAAAAAAATGGGCTTCAGATTTATTTAAGTTGTGAAAACTACAATTTCAATGGTTAACTATGTGAGGAGAAGAGTGGAATAATTCAAGGATGACACAGGTTTCTGGCATTTGGGCAAGAATTACACAATGGAAGGTGACATTTATTATAATATAAAAAGAAAAGTATATGTGATAGTAACAAAAATTTTGTTGTAGAATTACTGAATTAAAATTTCCTCTGAAATAAACAAATTGAAATTGAAATAGTGCAATGGAATGTAGGTCAGAGGGGGAAGGAAATAGATACTAGAAGGTGTGGTAGACAGAAGGAATCTGGAAATCTCAGTGTGCAATATGAGATAACATGGAGGTAGATTGGGATGTCTAAATTTATGAATACATAAATTGGCATATTCTGGTGATAACCATATTCTGGTGATATTTTGTTACCTGAGTGACTATCAGGCAAGTATTCATGCTAATGTTTTAGGTGAAATTCAGATGATATTATAATTTGTGCTAGATTTTTATTAATGCCTCTATCCTAACACTTGTGTTCATATACAAATTGGGTGATATATGACAGTTTTTGGTTAGTGGTCCTTGACCAATTTATCATGGGTAGTATAAAGAAATATTTTGAAAAGTAATTCTTACTGGAGAAAATAATGTTGACTTTAAATAAACAATAAAATATAAACCTTTAACCAGAGAGTAGCTTAATTTTAATTAATTTAATTAACTTATTCAACTCACTAATGGATTGATTCAATTCAATAAAATCTGGTGCAAAGATGACTTTATATATAAAACTATGAGTATATAGAAAAGCACTTGGGAAACTGAAGGAAAAACTGATCACTGAAGACAAAAGGTTTAATAAATCTTATAAAACAAATGAAATTTGATATGAACTTTCAGGTATGGGTTACAATTTAAACTAACTACATTGTCCACTAAATGTTTAACTGGTTTGGGTTCAGATCCTAAATCTGCTTCTTTCTGGTTCCAAACATCTTATCAAATTTATTAGTTTTTCAAAATATGTGTTCTCAATGTAACATAGGAATATTAGTATTCTTGGTTACAAATGATGCCTAATTTAAATGATTGAAATAAAAGCACTGAAAACATTAAAATTATAATAGAACAAAGCTCTTAGAATGTATACATTATACAGAGAAAATACCAGTCTGTAAAGTTAAAAATTATTAACCAGAGACAAAATAAAATATGTAGTTACTGTAGTTCACATATTAGTAAAGTAATATCATTACAATAAGTAAAACGATACATACTATTTTCTTTATCCTTCTTTTATTTAAACACCATGATTTAAAGAGTACAAAGCTTTTTGCAATACAGTTAGAAAGACTCATTGTTCAGCACCAGTCCCACCACCAGTGTGCCCTCACCACCACCAGAGACCCACCCACCTCCCAACCCCAACAGTTTGTAGGCACCCTTAGTAAGCATCAATTATGTGATCATTACAGCCTGTATAAGGGAATGGTATTGACAAAGTTATGGCTTTCTTTTTTCTGGGTTGCTGTGTTGGAATCTGGCAAATTCTGTTCTTGGGTTTACAGTCTGGGTTTCCAGAACACAGTGGTTTTTCTACAGTCAACCCCAAAATCACCACCACTGTACCTACAGACAACAACTATCTCACATTTATCTCAACCTCTATTTGAGCTTGTCCTATGCATACACTGAATAATTTATTCTATATTGCTCATTGGGGCCACTTCTCTAAACACAATTGATGAATATGATCTTAGACAAAAGTCATTAAAATTCTTAAATCTCCATTGTGGGGCCGGAGTGATAGTCCAGCAGGTAGAGCGTTTGCTTTGCACGCGACCTGCCTGTGTTGGACCAGGTTCGATCCCTGGCATCCCATATGGTCCCCCTGAGCACCGCCAGGAGTAATTCCTGAGTGCAGAGCCAGAAGAAACCCCTGAGAATTGCCGGGTGTGACCCAAAAAGGAAAAAAAAAATCTCCATTGTGCCATCTGAGCTCACTGTATAGGAAATTTTCGATATGTTCCCACAGACCACACACCGTGTCCACACACTTGTTGTTTCTAGGAAATGTGATGGGATGCCTGTTAAATGAGTATACCCATTTTTAGGATATTGCATGGCTGAGTGCTATGGGGGTGGGGCTCTGTCGAACTGTGTAGTCTGGATCTTGAGAATGGTTGTGATTGTGGTTTGCAAGGTTTTTCTGACCTCTGAAATCTGTTGGGATGGGGCAGGTTAGGACCAGAACCTACTCCTCTTCCAGGACGCCCTATCAGCCAAGAGCAGGGCAGGTGGGCAGAAACCCCACCCTGTACCTGTGTACGTGGATTCTGGCCGACAGCACCAGCAGCCATCCTGGTCAGACCCACCAGGCCCTTGTGGAGGATAGTGAGGTGGGGGAAAGGGGCCCGAGCTTCAACTCCCTGGGAAGCCTGGTGAACTTGGCCATAGACTCCTACACCCCTGGGCTTGAAATCGGCTTTTCTCTTGGGTGGGAATCTGTCGAGCTATGGAGTCTGAACTTTGAGAATGGTTATGGCTGTGGCGTGTGAGATTTTCTGGCCTCTGAGAGTCTTGTACAGGGGGTTGCTGGGGGGGAGATGAAGGCAAGGAGCAGAACTTGCCCCCCTTTCCAGGACTTCCCATCAGACTAGCACAAGACAGCCAGGCAGAAGCTCCACCCCTACACCTGTATCAACAATAGATACTTTTCATGTTCAGCAGTAATTTTGTACTTTCCATTTCTTGGGGACAGGAAATAGTGTGTCTATGCCTACCAGTATGTTTCTTTATAATGTTACTGAGAGAATCCCTTGGGATAAAGCAGTTACTTAATTGTGCAAGTCTCCAACTTCTCCTGCAAGACTGGTATTGGGAGAAATTTGTCAAGTATCATAACTTTTCTTATTGATGTATTGAAGCCAAAATCTATAAACCAACTATATTAAATGTAATATCTTAAAATTTGTATGAGGTTTGTTATTGCAGCTTAGTCTAGATTATACTAACACACTATAAAGTCCCATAAATTATAGATTATGATAGTGGAAATTAATTTTTTCTAGACCTGAACAGATATTATACATTGATAAAAAAAAAGGAAGAATGGTGAGATCCTGGTGGTGAATCCGTAATACAGCTCACGAAGGATCTTGATGTATTGGGTTTGAACACCCTGCTTGGCTAGGGCTTCGATGACTGCTTCAGTCTCCACAGAATCAAAGGCTTTCTGTAAATCAATGAACGTGAGACAGAGCGGCATCTTGTACTCCCTACAGACCTCAATGAGCTTGGTTACTGTGTGGATACGATTGATTGTGCTGACTCCTTTCCGGAAGCCTGCTTGCTCGCATGGTTGTCCTTCATCTAGTGTTCTGCTAATCCTGTTCAGGATGACTCGTGTAAACAGCTTGTAGATGACGGACAACAGGCAGATGGGGCGATAGTTGCCGATGCTGTGAATGTCTCCCTCTTGAACAGTAGAACTGTCCTGCTGGTTTTCCATTGGCAGGGCACCTTGCATTCGGACAGGTAGTGTGTGAAGAGCCGAGCTAGTGTATTGATGAGTACCGACAGCAGATTCTTCAGGTGTTCGGTCTGACTTTGTCTGGGCCTGGTGTTGTTCCCTTCTTTACTAAGGAGATGGCATGTCGGATTTCAGAAGGGAGAACGTTGGGAATGACATATCCATCCTGTGGAATTTGGTATGTGGGCAGGTGGATTTGGCTGTCAAAGAGATTTGAGTAGAAGTCCTGGATAATCTTCTCCATTGCCTTTCTGGAAGATGTGCTAGATCCATCAGGGCGTCGGAGGGCAGTCATCTTGGTCTTATAGTTGGTGAAGGACAGGCCGGGCGGTGCAAATGCTTTTCCCGGCTTCTGCTGCATCTTCCAGTATTTCTGCCCTTCTGTCTTTGAGGTCTTCTTTTATGGCTTCTCTGCACCATTTAGCAAGCTTGGACATTAGCATTTGGTCTTCTGAGGCTCGGCGCCTTGACACGTTGGCGAATGAGCTCAAGAGTATCTGAAGACAAGCGTACTTTTGAGTCTTTCTCTCTCTTGGCATTCTTCGCACAATCATGGAGGTGCTGAACCAGTCGGTTGTATTCTTCATCGATGTCGTCAATGATGGTATCTTCCCATGGTGCTGCAATGGTGCCAAAGAGTTCCCAGTTGGTGGTCGTTCTGGGAGTTCTCTTCTTAAACTTTGCAGCCTTTTCTCCCCGTTGCGGGAAGTAGAATTTTGCACGAAGGGAGACGGTGGTCCGATCCTGTTTGGAATTTGGGGACGACAGCAAAATTGGTCAGACAAAACCATCGATTGAGGATGATGTGGTCAATTTCATTGTGGAACTGTCAGCCAGGAGATTCCCATGTCCAACAAAGAAGTGATCATTAATGTCAAAAATGGGGTTCGACAGGGTGATACCATTTCACCAAAACTCTTCAGCGCCACCCTCGAGAACATCATGAAACAATTAGAATGGGAAGGAATGGGAGTGAAGATAGATGGTCGGCAACTACACCACCTCCACTTCTCTGATGACATCATGCTAATAACACAAAACATTGGCCAAGCGGCACAAATGCTGGCTAACTTCGACTGAGAATGTGGAAAGTTAGGTCTACAGCTGAATCTAAAGAAAACCATGTTTATGAAAAATGAACTAGTTCCAGAGGCCCCATTCACTCTCAATGGAACAAACATCTCTGAATACAGCAGTTATGTGTACCTAGGTCGAGAAATCAACATGATGAAAGACCTAAAACATGAGCTGCGCAGGAGGAAGAGAGCGGCATGGAATGCCTTCAAAGGCATCGAAGAAATAGCTAAAAGAACAAAGAACCTCAGGTTCCGGGCACATATCTTTGACTCCACCGTTCTCCTTGCATTAACATACGCCTCAGAGACCTGGGCCCTACCAAAGCAGGATGAGAATGCTATTCGGGTCTCCCAGAGAGGAATCGAAAGAGCTATGCTTGGAATATCACGCCTCACTCTAGTGAGAGAAAGAATCTGGAGTTCTGACCTCCATCGCTATTCCAGAATCAGGGATGCTGTCTCATTTGCCAAGGCATCGAAAATAAGATGGGCTGGACATGTAATGCGATTTGGAGACAACCGCTGGACTAGAGCCATTACATACTGGATCCCACGGGATGTCAAAAGATCACATGGCCGCCCACCTACACGATGGTCAGACTTTCTTGTCAAGACCCTGAAGGAACGGTTTGAGGCTCTTCATATTCCTGAATCAACCAGATGCCATTGGGCTACATTGGCAAGTGATAGGGTCCAATGGAAATGTTACTGGCGCCCGCTCGAGCAAATTGATGAATAACGGGATTCAAGTGATCAAGTGATAAAAAAGCAGAAAATGACAAATTTGGTCTGTAATAAATCATAACATAATTAATTCTATGAAACCTATATGCAAAATTATTATAATAAAAATTTTATCATCTTAAACAATAATTTTTCAGGGATGAAAGAGTACTGATGGTGTGGTGCTTGCCTTTGTTCAACAAACCCATTTCATTCCTGGGCACCAAATATGGTCCCTCAAACCTGGCAGTTGTATTCCCTGGTACTGAACCAGAAGCTCTGCTGGTATGTCCCCAAAAGTAAGCAAAAATCAGTTTCTAATCTTTAACCTTTGTCACATAAATAGACCTTTCTTCTTTGCTCCATACGGAATTGGAATGGATGGTTGTATCTGTTTTGCAACAACATATCACATTCTTATTGCTTTGCACAGAAAATCTCTGGAAATCCAAAGAGAGCAAAGGCAGTCACTGAAAATTCTTATTTTCAGTGATGAAAAATTCCAAAGTGTAACTTTAAGATTGTAAAGAAAATATCACAAGGTCAATTATTTATTATTTACTATGTGTTACGAGGATATTTTTCCAAATTATATTAAAACAGTGTGATTTACAAAGTTACTGGGGGTAATCTTTGAAAAATCTGCATCTTTGGATGCCAGAGAAAATACAAGCTATACAGCACGTGCCTTAAGAGTGTCTAATTCCATTTTGAATTCTTGAGTCCACTTATTGTTCTCTGAGCACTTCCAGGGATCATTCCTGAACTGTCAGAAAAATATCCTGAGCATTGCTCGGTGTGTTCAAATCTCTATGCTCCTAAATCGAAATCTTTTTGCCATACTCATTACCAATTAAATTAGAGTATCTGGGCGGCAGGTCTCAAGTTCTAAGAATGAGGATTTTATTTTATAACTTAATTATGAGTTGTTGGCAGCTGAGGGCTTGGGAGGTTCCCCAGTAGTGTTCTATGGCTCAGGAGTCACTTCCAGCCACGTGGCTAATAAGAAAGCCTTGATGACTTTTGATCTGGCCCTGCAATGCAGGGCTGCCTGGCCTGTGGTGTTCAGAACCAGGTACCCATCAGTGTGCCTCAGAGAGTCCGTCATGCAATGCAGTCAGGGGATCAAACTCAGACTGAGTATATGCCAGCCTACACCATCTTAAGATATTCACCCAACCCCAGGTTTTTTTTCAAAAGACCCAAAACAATTACTTATGATAACAGGTGCAAGGCTAAAATGTTGATCCAGGAGCCAGATAATTAGTCCAGCAGGTAAGGCCATTACCTAAGGTGCATAACCTTATTATGTTAACCCAGTTGGACCCCCCAACACCTATTAATCCCGACTGAGACCTTCCTGAGTTTAGTCTGAGCACAGTCTGGGTTAAGTCATGAGCACAAAAAAAAAAAAACAACCAAAATGTCGATCTGTACATAGAACTCTTTCACCTTGCTGTTTAAAATTCTTTAGTAACCTTCCAGCTCATAAATTGTTTGTCCTTTTACAAAAAGCAATCAAGATTAAATGATAAAATATTAAATATAACATTACTTCTCTAATATTCTTTTACTTACCCAACTTAGTTCCCTTCCTAGAAGAAGTACCACTTTGCGCTTTTAAAAAAATGTTTTAATAAAGTAGTAAAACATTTACATTTTTATCCTTTTGAAATCTTTACCTACAACACCAATAAACATAAATAAATTCTGGTATTTTCTGTTTTTATTGGATGGAGACAAAAAATACAGGGGAGAGAGAGGCTAAAGAAGGTGACCTTTTTATTTTTTATTTCTCAAACAGGAAGTACTTTTTCAGTTTCTTCAAAGTTTATGCTCCCTCTCGCTTTGAGGCCTTGGTAAATACAATAACCTCTAATGAGAATATTTTTGCTTCCTTCTTAATCAGGTACCCCACTACTCAGATACATCTTATACATCACTTTTATTAGGTAAACCTAATAAAACCTAACCAGAACTTCTAGGTAGGTCAAGTAACAATAAACCTTATGTTAGCAGTAATTTTCAATGAACTGGATTTTCTTTCAAGGTCATAAATGAATGAAGTGAAATGAGTTATCATTTTGATGTCCATTTCATCTTGCAAGTACTTGTGGAAAGGGCTTAATAAAATTCTATTTAATTAGAATCCACAGGTAATATACCATTTTAATAAAATAAATATCACATTTAATAGCCTCTACATTTTTGCCATAGCTATAGAATACCTTGAAAAGTTTTAGCATTCTTTCCAACCTTAATAAACATGACGATAATGAACATTATTAACCTTTACTGATGATTCTGGTACTGTGATGTCTTAATGTCATGATTTTAATCATCATTTCTCATTATGTAGCACTACATGTAAATTTAGGAGATAGAGCATATTGGACTGAATGATCCTTGAATGTAAGCCATACATTTTATAGAGTTATTAAATAGCTTTATATACCTGCTTTATTTCAATATATTGACATCCTCATTAAAACATAGGATAAGAAAAATGAAGTTCTGTTTAATAAGTTGAAAACTTAACCTTCAGGGAATTATGTGAGATGAATTATAAATGTGACTTGTTTATAAACCTTACTTATGTCACTATATAAATTATCCCAAACTATCCTTGCCTTATAGTAGAAATCAAACCTAGCCATATGTGAATAATTTACTCTTCTCAATGCTAGAACATAAAGACAAACGATAAAGTTGACATATGAACACTACTTTTTAAAACAAAAAATAAAAATATTTCATAGAAATCTAGTTGATTGTCAAAGATAAATTGTCTTACTGTTATAGAGAAACATAATTTTGACATGCTAGTTTCATAAAACAAGGCATAAAGGTATTTCTCCTAAAATATCATATTAACAAAGTTTTACAATGATAAATTATATATTAAGAAAGAAGAAATTATTATTGCACTTGTAAATTTTTTAGAATGGTTTTTCAAATTTCTGCCAAGTATTTGAATTTTCAAAATTATTAGGGCTTAAAATGGTGAATATTCTTCCACCAATGGGAAAATATTTTGATATTTTATATCAGGGTAAGTACTATATTTATTTGCACAGGTAATTTTTTGCAAATGTTTCCTGCATTGAAAAATTATTTTCTCTATTTTAAAACAAATTGAAATTCTCCAAAATAAAAATTTTAAAACAAATTGAAATTCTCCAAAATAAAAATTTTAAAATATTTACTTTTGAAGGATAGCAAACAACATTATAATAAATGTATATTTGCACACTTACAGTTACCTTTTTTAATACTAGAGATGTTATTTCTGTTTGCTTTTGTTTTCTAAACTTTCACTCATATCACTTGTCTTCCCGTTGTTCATTGATTTGCTTAAGCGGGCACCAGAAACATCTCCATAAGTCCTGTGTAGCCCAAGGGCATCAGCTCACTCCAGGAACATGAAGAGCCTCAAATCATGGTAATAAGGTCTATAATTGATACTGGTGTTTGGCATATCAAATATGATATGGGTAGCTTGCCAGGCTCTGCATTGTGGGTGGGATACTAGTAGGCTCTCATCTTGTGCATTTATTGATGAACCACATGGCTGCAAAGCGACTGCACAAGGCAGAGAAGATGGGCTTTTCTTCTGGGTGGAGCTCTGACAAGCTGTGGAGTCCAGAGGTTGAAAATGGCGGCCCTCATGGTGTTGGGGTTCCTCTGACGTCTTGTGAGACTCTGCTGGAATTGCTAGCCAGGGTTAGACCTGCCTTCCCTCCTGGGTGCCTCATGGTTAGCTACACACAGGGAGAGCCGGTAGCAGCTTAAACTTAAACTTTCTTTACTCAAAAGAAATAATTGGGCATAGATTGTGGAAGAATTATTTATAAACACATTCTGCAGGGCAAAGGAGGAAAACCTTCCTGGGTTAAATCATACTTTTCCTAAGCATGTGAGTTCCTTACATTTTTGGTTCTTCTACTTGGGCATTATAGACCCAATTATAGACCTCATTCCCATGACCTGATGGAATGGTCTGAGGCTCTTTATGTTCCCTGGAGCAAGCAGGTTCCCTTGGGATCTACTTGCATGAGACAGGTCATATGGAGATGTTACTGGTGCCCGCTCGAGCAAATCGACGATGAACGGGTGAACAGTGATACAGTGATACAGTGATACTGTGATACTTGGGCATTATTACAAAAATCTTAACAGAACTCATAGTTGGTTAGTGTCTACATTAAAAGAATGTAAACATCGTATTATATCTTAATACAGAAATATATAGGAATCACTTTTTACCATCCCATCCACTAAAAACACCACACACTTCATTTTCCTTTAGGAACTATATTTTTTAAATAATTTTTATAACACCATGAGATAGACATTTACAAAGCTGTTCATGATTGGTTCTCAGTCATACAATGTTGCAGCACCCATCCTTCCACAAGTGCATGTTTCCAACCACCAATGTACCCAGTTTCCCTTCCTTGCCACTAGCCCCCTCTTGCTTCTACGGCTGGTACTTTCCTTCTGTCTCTCTGTCTCTGTCTCTGTCTCTCTCTCTCTCTCTCTCTTCTTTTACACATTGTGGTTTGTAATACATACACTGAGGGGCTATCATGCATATCTGTCTACTTTCAATACTGAGTTCTAGCATCACTTTACCATTTCCAACTATTACTGGCAAGCTGATCCCTTCACTATCTTATGTAACCTAACCTTTACCCCCCACTCATTGATTGTAGATGCTACCCTTGACATTTCCACTTCTGTTTTGCCTAGACTTGGATATTACTCTCTCTCTCTCTCATTCTCTCTCTCAATTTATTTATATCACACAAATGAATTCAGTCAGTCTGTATCTTTGAACTGTACAGGATTTTACTTTGTGATTCTCCAAAATAACTGTGTTAGCTCTGTGTCCATGAATTTGAACACACTATTTCCATCCTAGAAGAATCTGTTTCTCAACTTGAAAACTCTGGCTGTGAGCATTCCTCCATAAATCTCCCTCTTTAGGGCAAATCCTGGTCCTTCCTGGACTATTGCAATATCATCTATGTGAGAAAGGGAAACAGAAAATAAAAGTAACATCATTTGTTTTTAAATTTAATATACATAAAATATTTTAAAAACGTAATCAGAAGAAATATTTCACAGTGATAACTATAGAATTCTCTGCAAGTTGTTAATTTAAAAGCATAACTGGATGACTAATGAACACTATTAAACACATAATTTTTTCTCTCTTAAATATGTAACTAAGAAGTTATATTTTTTATTATTATTGTTTTTTGGGTCACACCCAGTGGTGCTCGGAGGATATTTCTGGCTCTGCACTCAGAACGTACTCCTAGCAGTGCTGCAGGAAACTGTATAGGACCCGGGAATCAAACTAGAGTTGGCCATGTGCAAGGTAAATACCCTAGCCACTGTACTATTGGTCTAGCCCCAGCAGTTACATTTTAAAAAGTATTGTCATATACAATTTTATACAAACACAGTACCAACCAACATGTAGTTTTTATTGTGATAAATGAAGTTTTTTCTTCTTTTTGACTTTTCCTTTAATAAAATAGTGTTAGATTGTCTACCTGTAGCTCCTTAGTTATTTGTAATAACTAAAGATTTATCCGTTATTGATTGCTCCAAAAGATAAGTTAATTTAATACTTTCAATTATTCCACTACTTAGATTTTAATTTTTTGTTAGTTTCTTAATAAAAAAAATTATCTAAGACCTCACTGGTGACTATCTTTAACTCAAGTATTGCTATTTACCTAAAAATCAATAATATTTAGTAATGATATTTGACTATTCCATCAGTAATGAAAATAACTTAATTGTCTTTTGACATGTTATAAAAGTCATCAAAGATTGACTTTGTCTTTTTGTTTGTTTGTTTCAGGCCACATCTTGTGTTCAGGGCTAACACCGGGATCTGTGCTCAGGAATTACTCCTAGTGATTCTGAAGATCAAACCAGGGTTGACTCTTTGCAAAGCAAATACCTTAACACCTATAGTATCTCTCTGGTTCTGATGGAAACGAATCTCATTCAGCCCCTACATAAAGCAGTATGAAGATTTCTCAGAGAAGAAAGTTCTCAAGTAACCAGAGATTCCACTTCTTGATATCTACCCCCAAATATGACAAGACTTATTAGAGTAGAGTTATGAATATCTTTGTTCATTGAAGTACTTAGTGTAAAAGCCAGGATGAGTGGATAATGAAGTTATGAGAGACATACACAATGGAAGACTGTGCAGACACAAGGGATAATGAAATTATGCAATTTGCTGAAACAGAACTAGAGGATGTTATGCCAAGCGAAATAAGTCTGGAGTTGTTCTCAACATCAAATGTTCTCACCTATTTTTTGATATATAGGATAAATAACAAGAAAAGAGGATGGAAGTTATCAAAGGTAGTTAAACACTAACTCTCAATTTCAGAAATGAAAATGACAAGAAAGGAGAGAAATGGAAAGGGCAATTAGGAGCAGACTGGCTGGAGGTAACATAAAAGCCATGGTTAGGGATCTTGGACACATTGGTGGAGAGAAAAGGTATCTGTATGCGTCTAAACTGCTAGAGGTAGAAGTTCTATAAAGCTAAGCCCAAAAATACAATTATCACGATCTTCCCTTTCATCATCTATTTGCTAGAATGGGCACCAGTAATATCTCCACATGTCCTGTCTCATGCTAGTAGAACCCAAAGGCATCCACTTGCTCCAGGAACATAAAGAGTCTCAAATCATTATATTAGGTCATGGGAATGACCTAATATAAATGTTACTGGTATTTGGCATATGAAATACAACACGAGCAGATTGCCAGGCTTGCCCTGCGGGTGGCATACTCTTGTAGTCACCTCTAAATAAAGCATTTATTGATGAACCGAGCAGCTGCTAGCGGCCCGCGGAGTGGGCTGTGATACTCTGGTCTGCTGGGTGGAGTTGTGAGGAGAGGGAAGTCTTTATATACCAAAGACTCATATGTGGAAAATGGCGGCCCCCATGGAGTAGGGGTGGGGTCGTCTGGCTTGTTGTGAGGCTCTGCTGGGGTGGCAGGCCAGGGTTAGAACCCGCCATGCCTCCCAGGCACCTCATGAGCGATTGGCACAGGGAGAGCGAGTAGCAGCTCTGCCCATGTCTGAGAGTCTCTGGTTCAGCATACCTGGGCCAGATTGAAAAAAAAAAACTGCTGCAGGGTGGGTGTCGGTGATCCGGGCTGTGATAGTCTGGTCTGCTGGGTGGAATTATGACGAAAGGGAAGTCGAGATGTGGAAAACAGTGGCCCCCATGGAGTAGAGGGGGGTCGTCTGGCTTTGTTGTGAGGCTCTGCTGGGGTGGCAGGCCAGGGTTAGAACCCACCATGCCTCCCAGGCGCCTCATGAGCGACTGGGCACAGGGAGAGCGAGTAGCAGCTCTGCCCCATGTGAGAGTCTCAGAAAAATACAAGTATTAAAAAAATACAATTATTATTCCTAAAAATGTATCTATTAAGGAGACAGATTTGATATGAGAGGCAATTGGGGACATTGGTGGATGTCAGAAACCTGTGCTAGGACTGAAGTTAAGGTATTATTTGCTTGAAAGTCAGATATTAACAGCGCTGTAAAGTACAATGCTTATATATATATATATATAAATATATATATATATAATATGATATTGTAATATAAATATATTTATATATATGCTGGAGTACACTATAGAATTTTGGCTACTGCATGTGTTGATATTTAGTCAATTTATTATTTATCTTATTTTACAAGACACTATTATAACAAGTGCATGTTTGTTTTATTGGACTTGAGACGTTGATGCCTTTTTTTCTTATTTTTCAGGAATTTAAAAATGTCGTATTTTAGTAATCTCAATATAAAAGCAATTTTTAATTTATATGCTAATGTATTGTGATGCTTTAACAGTTTAAATTTTATTACTGAGCAGAAATCTTTTTTTTATTTTTTATTATACCACCGTGAGATATACAGTTACAAAAGTGTTCATGTTTGAGTTTCAGTCATACAGTTTCCATCCACCGGTGCCCATTTCCCACCACCAACATCCCCTTATTCCCCCCTCCCTCAGACTCCATTTATGGCAGGCAACTTTCACTTTTCTCTCTGTGTGTCTTTCTCTCCTCTTACACAATGTATCACACATTGTACACATTGTATTGTACTTTTTGTTGACATTTCCCCACACTTTTGTTATCACTGCTCTGCTCTGCTTGTAATACATAGAGTTAGAGGCTATGTATATCCTCTTGCCTACTTTCAATGCTCAGGTCTACACTGGTATTATAACTTATAATAATTATTAGTACACTGTTCCTTTCTCTGTATTACCTAACTTCTGACTCCCACACATTTGCAGTAGGTTCTACCCACTCACAAGACATCCTGATCCAGAGGCCAGAGCGATAGCACACTGGGTAGGGCATGTGCCTTGTATGCAGACTACCTGGGTTCGATCCCCAGAATCCCATATGGTCCCCTGAGAAACACCAGGAGTAATTCCTGAGCAAAAAGTAAGGAGTAACCCATCAACATCGCTGGGTGTAACCCCCCTCAAAAAAAGACCTCCTGATCCATATTTGTCTGGCCATAGGTATTGATATCATGCTTATATTTTTATACATACCACAAATAAAAGCAGTCATTCTATATCTGTCCTTTTCCCTCTAGCTAATTTCACTCTTTATGATACTCTTCATGTCTATCCATTTTTTTTTTTATTATACCACCGTGACATATATTACAGGTCATAATTGGTTCTTGTAATACAGTATCCAGCACCCACCCTCCACCAGTGCCCCATTTCCACCACCAAGTACCCCCCTCCCGCCCCCCACCGCCTTAATGCAGTACCCCAGTTTCCTCTCTTTCTCTATCTCTCTCTCTGTCTCTGCACTCTCTCCCTCTATTTTACACATTGTGGCTCCCTGCAGATATTTAAGTTTACTTAAGTCTCTTTGTGTATATTCAGTGTGAGTTTTAATCTCCATACCATTTCCCATAACCTGTCATCCAGAGCATCCATATCTGTCCTTTCCTCTACTAATTCACTCAAGATACCCATCCACATTGAGAATCATCACCTTCACAAAGTATCCATATTATGAACACGTTCTTACAGTCCCTGCCGATTTATTGTTCACTAGAATACAGTGAAGAGACAATAGTGTTTCTATGTGTTTTCGGTCTAGGGTATTTCCGGTGCTATTCTGTTGGGAGCTCAAATCAGCCGAGGAAGCCCATTGTCCGGCTGACCAGTCCACCCCCCTGGTGCCCCCCACATCCCCGTCTGCCACTTTGTGTGATGGTACCCGTTGTTTTGATTTGCACTCCCGATGATTAAGATGACACTTTCACCTTTTGGCCATTGATTCTTTTGGGTTTCTGTCATTCTTCTCCCCATTTTTATGGGGTTGGCTGTTTTCTTCTTGTGGAGTGCACATGCCTGATCGAATACCTTGTATGGGTATTGTGAATATCCTTTCCCCCTGTATTCTTTTATCTTGGTCACCGTTCTTTTAGCAGAGCTTTTCATTTATATAACCCATTTGTTTATCTCTTCCATTTGGTCATTGTGTCGTCTTTAAAGATACTCGTAGAAGCCGTTTCTCCTATGTTTTCTTCGATGTACTTAGATCTCTGGTTAGATCCATTGATCGACTTTTGTGGTTAGAGAGGCTGTCTTTTACATGTAGTGCCCAGCCAGCACATTGTGAAGAGGCTTCTGCTCCACTTAATATTTTTGCCCTTATCGGATTGTGTTGTATATTTTAGTGCCAGATACCAGTCTATTCCATAGGTCTACGGTCTGTCTCTATACCAATACCACACTGACGAAGATAACCCAAAAGACAACAACAAAAGAGGCACAAACCAAACAAAAACAGGACAACACTGCCTACTACCCTTATCAACTAGATTGAAACTTACCAGAAAACTGCCCTAAAAAAGAAGTAGAGCTGGAGACAACAGGACATTTCATCCCCAAAAGCTATACATTCTTCCCAGGCATGGAACATACCATGTCCATCCATTTATAGACAAATTTCGAAACTCGTTTTCCTAACAGCTGCATAATATTCCATTGTCTAGATATACCACAGTTTCTTAAACCTGTCATCAGTTCTCAGGCACTCTGGTTATTCTCAGATTCTGGCTATCAAATCTGCTGCTATGGAAATAAAAGTGCAGATGGAGTTTCTGCTGTGTGTTTTTGGCTTCCCAGGGTATATTCCCAGAAGTGATATGGCTGGGTAAAATAGGAGCTCAATTTCTAGTCTTTGGAGGAAGGTCCATATTATTTTCCAAAAGGGCTGTAGCAGTTGGCATTCCCACAAACAATGGATGAGAGTTTCCCCCCTCATCCACGCCAGCATTTGTTCTTCCTCTTTTGAATATGAGCCAGTGTCTGTGGTGTGAGATGATATCTCATTGTTTTGATTTTTCTCTCTCTGATGATTAATGATGATGAGCATTTTTTTCATATGTATTTTGGTCATTCGAATTTCCCCCTTGTCTGAAGTTTCTGTTCATTTCTTCTCCCCATTTTTTGGATGGGGTTGTTTGTTTTCTTCTTGTAAAATTCTACCAGTGCCTGATACATCCTGGATATTAACCCCTTATCAGATGATATTGGGTGAATATTCTTTCCCCATTCTGTGGACTCTCTTTGTGTCTTGGTCACTGTTTCTTTTGAGGAGAAGAAGCTTTTTAGTTTCATGTAGTCCCATATGTTTATCTTTGCTTCTAGTTGCTTTGTTAGTGGTGTTTCATCTTTGAAAATGCCTTTAGCTTCAATGTTGTGGAGGGGCTTTTCCTATGCTATCTTCGATGGACTTTATGGATTCAGGTCTGATATTGAGATTTTTATCCATTTTAATCTGATATTTGTGCATGCTGGTAAGTAGAAGTCTGTGGGGCGATGCCGTTGGGGTCCCCAAAATGTACCGGGAAGCGAAGTTCCCTTCTACCTCTGAAGACGGCAGGGAATGGATAAAAAACTCAGGAACTCGATGCAGTTTTAAAAGGCTTTACTATCACAGGTTCCGATATACAATCGAAGAGCAGGGAAAACCTCCAAAATCTGGGTTCCCAGCCAGGCCCCAGCAATGTGTAGGCCAAGATGGCTGCCACCACGTGTTGAGGTCCAATAGAGAATGGAGAGGACAGAGAAGCAAACTGCCAAAGGAAGCTGAAATGGCAAAAGGAGCTTCTTTCCTTTTGTGGCTTATTTTATTGATAGAAATCCACCAAAAACTTCCCAGTCCAGCCCATTGTGGGCTGGGCTATCTAGAGATGAAGACAGGAAGAAAGATCTATAGAAATGTAGCAACTTCAGGAAGCCTTGTGGCTGTTTAGAAGAACCGGGAGCTGATTCGAAGCCTCCCTAGCAGAGCTGGGTGGAGCTGTAAGCTAAATTAACTTCCCCTGGGAGGGAGGGTCAAATGCCCTCAGGTAATTTCTCCCAGCACCTCACCTAGACCCTTTTAAATGCTAATGTATTGAACCAAGATATGCCTGGAAATGCCTTTATAGGGTAGAGAAGAGGGTTTCTGAGATGGCATGCCTCTGTACCAAAGACTATACTAATGCCAATTAAATATTTCTCCAAGCCTTCACAAGAGTCTCCTCTACTTCACGGTAGTTTTGTATTTTAGTTGCCTTTGAGTTATCAGGGAGCCATGCTTGCTTGCTTGGAGGCAAACAACATTTCTCTCTGGTCTAATTACTTAGAGGTCCAACGTGGCTAGGCAAATATGCTGATAAGATCTATCTAGTCCCAAGATGATTGTGGTAGCATGAGAGAATATTTATACCAGCCAGTACAGAATAATGGTCAGATAAACTGCCACATTTAGACTACCCCCTATATACGAAGTGACCTGCAGGAGGCAATCCAGGGCAGATGTAGAGGCTCTTAGGTGTCACGCAACAGAGTTCCAAATTTTATTAAATATAGCTGTCCAGTTTTCCCTGCATCACTTGTTCAAGAGTCTTTCCTTGCTCCATTTCTTTTTTTAAAAATAATATTTTATTATACCACAGTGAGATATACAATTACAACTGTTCATGTTTGGAGGTTTCAGTCACATAGTGTTCCAGAACCCTGCCCTCCACCAGTGCCCATTTCACCACCAATATCCCCAATTCCCTCACCAGTCCCATAGCCTGCCTAAATGGCAGGTTCTTTATCTCTTTTTTCTCTCTCTCCCTCTCTCTCTCTCTCTCTCTCTTTTCCTTCTCTTACACATTGTGGGTTGCACTACATACACTTAGAGGCCATCATGTGCCTTTTTTTGCCTGCATTTAATGCTCAGTTCTAGGTTGGTATTAGCCCTTTCTACATTTATTCACACATGTTCCCTTCTCTGTGTTACCTAACCTCTGACTCCCACCACGACATTTCCCTGCTCCATTTCTTAATGTTTGCTCGTTTATCAAAGATTAAATGATCAGTGTATTTGAGGATGGGTGACAGGATACTAAACTCTATTCCATAGGTCCACAGGTCTGTTTTTATTCCAATACCATGCATTTTTAATTACTACTGCTTTGTAGTGAAATTTGAAGTTGGGAAAGGTGATGCCTCCCATCTTCCTTTTCCCAAGACTTGCTTTAGCTCTCGCGGAGATTTATTATTCCATACAAACTTCAGGAGTGTTTGATCAGTTTCTTTGAAGAATGCCATGGATATTCTTACAGGAACCACTTGAATCTGCATAAAGTTCTAGGTAGTATAATCATTTTGATTATATTGATTCTCCCAGTCCATGAGCAGGGAATGTTTTCCATTTGTTTGTGTCCTATTTTATATCTTGAGCAGTTTCTAATAGTTTTCTTTGTACAGGTCCTTTACATTCTTAGTTAAGATGATTTCTAGGTATTTGATTTTCTGTGGCACAATTGTGAATGGGATCATTTTCTTAATACGTGTTTCTTCTTTTTAAATATTTTGTATATAGGAAAACCACTGACTTTGGGGTATTGATTTTGTACCCTGCCCCCTACTATAGGCATCAAGAGTACTTGGCTATGTTGGATCAACAATAATGTAATCAATTCTCCTAGTTCAGAGACATGACAGTGCGCCTCCTGGCAAACTAATATGTCTCTGACTCTAAAGGTAATGCCAAAGCGAATTATTCTGATGGATTTTGGACCTTAGTGGGACCCAGAGTCTGGGATATGCTAACTATATATTCATGATAAAGGTATTATGCCATACCCTACAAATTACATTTTGAACTGCTTTCTGGTTCAGAGATGCAGCCCCTCCTCACTCTGCTAGGGAGATTTTGCCTCTGGAAATCAGCTCTGGCTTTTGTGAAGCTTGAGCCAAAGGCTCACCGAAAGATTCACATTTCAAAAGGGTCATTTGCCTGGCTTCATCTCTAGATAGCCCAACCCACAATGGGCTGGGCTGGACGATTTTGGCGGGCTTCTGTCTATAAAAGAAGAAGGGGCCTTGTTGCCACTTTGACTTCCCAGTGTTTTCTTCTCTCCATCCTCTCCATTCTCTGTTGGGCTTCAACATGTGGTGGCAGCCATCTTGGCCTACACTTGGCCAGGGCTCCAGCCAGCAACCCAGAGTCCAGGGTTTTTCCTGTTCTTGGATTGTATGTCAGAACCTGTGATAGTAAAGTCTTTTTAAAACTGTGCACATTCCTGAGTTTTTATCCACTCCCCACTGGCTTCGGAGTTAGAAACGAACTTAGCTTCCTGGTATTGTTGGGCACCCCAGTGTCCCCAACAATATATATGTATATAAAAGTATGCCACCCACACAACAGAACCTGGCAAGCTGCCCATGTCATATTTGATATGCCAAAACATCAACATGACTATGACTAAATTGTTGTATTTCACTTTTTTAATAATTTTCTAAATTTATGTACCATGAACCTATTTTTATTATAACAAATCGAAGTTTGTTAAAATATAATTAGCTCAACTAATAATGAATAATTATTTTAATTTCAAGAAAATGCATGTAAAGTTTTTTTACGCATTTTGCTTTCTATATTTTTTTTTTTCAAAATGCAAAATGCATTTTGCATTTCATATATTTCTTTGGTATATGTTGTGTCCATATGAATTAATTACTTTCTCAATAGTAAATTGCTTATAAAACGCTTTTATTAAATAACTGTTTACTTAGTTGTGATCTTTTCACAATGTGTATTTGAGGTGGAGATAAATCTGTCCTTCCTATGTATGTTCTGTATTCTTCATCTATATCTATCTGTTACATTCATTTAAACAATTGAAATATATTCTTACATACCTATATTCATATAAAAACTAATATCTTATAATTCTTGCAGGTATCATGAAATTTTGCTATACTTGGTTATAATACTTGATTTGTAATAATATTTTTTCAAAACCACTTCAATGAAAGCCATTTCCAATATTCATGGCTAAAAAATAATTGCTATCTTCCTCTCTTTGCTGATCTCTCTATTTTAGAGGTAGCATACATTTGCTGATCTCTCTATTTTAGAGGCATAGCATACATAGCCTTAGGGAAAGGGATAAAGACCCAGAAAAATGTGATAAAACTTCTGTTATAGAGATAAAGAAGTACAAGAATGCTCTAAGAGAATATAGACAAAAAATGATTAGAAACCATAATTTGACATCCTGGCTTAAGGTGGAATGAGCTAAAATGCTTTACTTAGATATCTACAATGCAATGCAGTTGGAAATATGTGTTTAATTAAAATAATGAAAATTAAGTAAAATAGTAAAAATACTTAATATATATAATTGCTAGGAAATTGTAAGATTGAACATTATAATAATGTTACTTTACAATAATGAAGATTTTTATAATAACTTAAGACTTTGAATTCTAAGAAAATCCATGACATGCATAATCCTATCTCCCACAGACAAAATATTATAAAATCGAAGTGAACAAATGGGCCATATAACTTTATTTGGTGAACCAGGTATGATTTCTGTACATACCTGAAAGAAATGAAGGATTTCTTGGAATAGTACAGAGACAGGGTATACAGAAAGAAAGGAATGATTTATTTCTGTAAGTTCCAGGTATGAAACATCACAGTGACTTTAAAAACTCAAGAGTAAGGCCTGAGAGATGGGCAGAGCCAGCACAAAGACTAAGTACTGTCCATTGTGGCTCAATTATCGAAAATAGGTAAATAACTACATAAAAGAAAGCTGAGGAGTATTATGACAATGAAATTTAGTGTAAGTTCCAGCTGAGGGATGGAATAGGGAATCAGGGAACATCGGTGGTGGGAAATGTGCACTGCAGAGGGATGAGTACTGCAACATTTTACGACTGAAACCCAATCATGAACAACTTTGCAAGTGTCTCACAGTTTTATAATTTTTTAAAAAAAGGCAAATGGAAGAGCAGAAGGGAATATGGGTATACTAGTAAGGAAAAATGACCATGGTAATTGGAATGGTGTGTAACATTGTATATATAAAACTCAAATAATTACAATTAAATTTATAAGTCATTGTTTGTAAATAAAATTAAAATCAGGTAAACTAAGGCAAAATGTAGTATCGTATATGGGCCGAAACTCAAAAACCAATGAATACAGATGTGATATGAGTGTTCTGAACAAAGTCCATCTATTAGTCCACAGTACCAGATAATTTATCATTCAAAAATGGTTGATTTACTTATATAGAAAAGAGTGTAACTACAGGTATCTTTTCAATCCATTTATATTCACTTGCTTGCCCCATTTTTACCATAGATAACTTGTTTACCATAAAATAAATTTCATAACTGTTAAGGGAAATCAAATAGAATGTCTAGATATTTTATATATATCTTTTGGTAATAAGTCAACAAATTTCAACAGGTCAGACTTCATAGCTATATGTGCTAAGGGAGACTGTATTAATGTTTGACAAAGAAAAAAATCAAAATACTCAAAGGCAAAGCTTGTGAATAAGACAAAGGACAAAAATATATAGTGATGAAGTAATGGAATAGGAAGCTGAGGAAGATAGCATGTCAAGTAGCCAATATAGAACAGCATGAAACAAAGCAACTTCATTAATACATTGCAAGCACCAGAATGGTGCACAAGACTGCACTTAGTTTCCAGACCAAGTATAACCAGAGTTTGCCACCATTATTTTAATTAGCAGCTGCTTAATTGCTTGAAAGCAGATACTTGAGCTGTTGTCTAGATCTGCAAATGCAAATAAGCTTTCTCACATGTGTATCTTTATATCAGTCACCACTGCTTTTGCTTGAATCACACAAAATTTGTGACATTTAGTCATTATAGAATTGAATTTATAAAGTAATTAATAGTAAGAAACATGAAAATAGCTGTTACAAGGCTAGAGTCAAATAACTTTATAAAAAATGTGACAATTTTTGGTACTTTATTTCCCAATAAAAATAAGGTCCAATACACACTCACCTTATGATAATTCATTATGGAAAAAATTATAAATATTTATACATCATCATTTATATTAGGTATTTATGCTTCCAAAGTAGAATTTTATAGTAATTACTTTGTTGATGGAAATAAAATATCTAATAGAATAAATTAGGGCAAATTGATTAATGTTTAACCTAACAATGCTCTACCTTTTCCTAAGCAATATAAATCTAAGAAGATAATGTCATATTATTCAGTATACAAAGAAAGATGTAAAAACCTAAAATTAGTGATGTATTCTGTGTAGACAATTTGACACTACTGTACTGCATAATTTTCAAGTAATTATAATACCAAAAATATGACATGATTAGCCTTGTGTTGTGTTAAATTCAATCTAATTTTCTCTATGAATTGATAAATTATTTCTCTAACTTCAAAAACTTGGTCATGAAGGTTTATTGAATTTACTATATATTTAGATGGATGCTACAACTAAGCAGAATTTCTACAAAATGGAGAAACAACAAGGAATAAGATATTTTTCTATGATAAGCCTTGTGTAATTGGGAGAACAATTGAGAAGACACAAAGTGTATTTTGATAAATGTTGTAACAGGACCTCTGAGAAGTCCAAGGTTTTCTAAGGAACATTTCTTAAGATCTCAGAAGGAGACTTTACAACAAGAAAATTTGTTTATTTCAGAGTAATACCAGGAAACATTGCTGGAGGGCTCAGCGCTGGAATACTGTGTGACTGAAACTAAAACATGAACATCTTTGTAATTGTATAAATCATGGTTGTATAATAAAAAACATTTTTTAAATAAATGGATGACCTCAGGCTCAAGTGGATCCTACTATGCCTAACCTCAAATCTATCTTGACTGTTTTATAATAGTCCAATAATAAAATTTTAAAATGGAAACATGCTTCAGTTGATAGCTTTATCCTTATTTTAATGAGAAAACACCAGCAATCCTAAAATGGAAATTTCATTTATGTCTATAGGCTTGTTTTTTCCTATTATAATTGTCATAATTTCTCTATTAATGGGATAAACTCTCCAGTCAGACACTGTGCCACAAATTTTTATTCCATCTTATTAGCTTTCTTTCTAGAATTGTCCTTCTTTCCCAGAAAATACTCAATTTGAGCTTGGTACTGAATAATACCATCATGATCGGAAATATACTAGGAACTCCTATAGTAAATATGAACTCGAAAGCAATAGCATTTTAAAAGTGTTTCTTTATAGTCTATAACACTTGTATCTCTTCAGATTATTAGAATATTAAAGGAGATGAAGAATGTAACAATTAAAATATGTATTCTTAAGCATTTTTATTCACACAGTGTTGGATTAGGGTCCAGGAGCTTTATTAGGTATACTTGTCAATAAAATCTTGTGCTTTTCCTTTTGAACTTAAGAAGTATCCTAGCTGAATAAAGTATTCCTATTTATAATCTTATAATCTTTAGTGTGTTAGTCATATGAAGGTTGACCTCAAAAGTTTTGTTTTTAGCTTAACCATGATTCCTTTATTAATTACTTTTCTTTCTTTTTTTTGCTATTCATTAGAAAATCTCTATCTTTGGCTACTGTCATTTTGATTATGATGTATCCTGGAGGTGTTTCTTTCTTGCTAGAAGTTATTTGGTTTTTTATTCAGTGACCATCTTGATCTAAGTGTATGTGTTAGTGATCCTCATTTTAGGGAAGTTCATGGCTATAATTTCTCCCACCAAAATCTCTGCCCACTCTCATTCCTTTTTTGGCACTTCTATAATTCAGATATTATGTTTTTATGTTTGTCCCATTTTTATTATATTTTATTATTTATGATCTTTTCCCTTCTTTTCTTCTTTTGAATAGTTTCGAGCATCATATCAGAAACAAATTTGATCCTTTCATACCACTAATTTGATATTTCTGACAGAATATTTTTCACAAATTGTCACAGCAATCTTTATGGACATGCATTTTTCTGCTACAACTTTGACACTCTTCCATCAGGAAGTTGTCTTTCTGTTGTATGTAGGTGAATTCCAGACCTGAATGTCTCAACTGGTAGACTCTACCAGGAGATACATTATTTCAAGACTAGGGGAAAAAGATAAAGCATCAACCTGGCTTTCCTTCCCAACTGCCTCTTCAAATGCTTTTCAGTGGAAAGGAGACAATGTGACTCTGAGATTAGCTCTGAAAGGCCAACGTGACTTTGGTTTCTCCTCAGACATTTGCAATGGAAACATTTACTGCTATGTAAAACATATAGCTTCTTTGGGAAAGAAGGAAGAAAGTACATAACCCTAGAAACCGTAATGAAAGTTGAAAAGCTTTATTACCTTATTCAAAAATTAAATGAAATCATAATACTTTTGTCTTTTCATTTACTTCCTTCCTCTTCCCCTCCTCCTTCCATCTCTCCTTCCTTCCTTCCTTCCTTCCTTTATCCCCTTCCTTCCTCCCTTCCTCCTTCTCCTCTCCTTCCTCCTCCTCCTCCCTCCTTCCTCCCTTCCTTTCTCCCTCCCTCCCTCCTTCCTCCCTTCCTTTCTCCCTCCCTCCCTCCCTCCCTCCCTCTTTCTTCCCTCCCTCCCTCCCTCCTCCCTCTTTCTTCCTCCCTTCCTCCCTTCCTCCCTTCCTTCCTTCCCTTCCTTCCTTCTTTCCTTCCTTCCTTTTCCCTCCCTCCCTCCCTCCCTCCCTCCCTTCCTTCCTTCCTTCCTTCCTTCCTTCCTTCCTTCCTTCCTTCCTTCCTTCCTTCCTTCCTTCCTTCCTTATCTTCTTAGACACTAAGCAGCTAGTCTTAGGGCCTGGTTCTTTCCTACCACAAGGCCCTAAGGGCAGAACCCAGAATTGGGCCCTGTTTTCAAAGTAATAATATTTCCAAAAGCCCATGTTTACATCCAAAAAAGAAAAACATCTGTGTTTATAGGACAGGATGTGTCTGGCCTTCTGGAAACTGTTGCAATGGCTCAGGGTGGTATTTGTGCTTTGTATCCCCTCTACCCAGAAAATTTTGTATAAAAGGCCTAAGCTATGCTCAGTAAATGGGAACTGCTCTCCAGGACTCCCCTACCCCCACTCCCCACCCCCACATTGGGGTCTTCCCCCCCCCACCCTTTCCTTAGCAGCTGCAAGGCAGAAACTTCTCCCAAGTCCCTCTCCTTTTATGCAGTGATGAAGTCCGGCAAGATCTAGGTCTCCCTCACTCATGCTGGGGGCTGCTGACCAGGGCCCCGACACTTTCTTTCTCTCTCTTTTTTTCTCCCCAGCCAGGGGAAGACAAGCTGCAGTGCTTCACTCTTGTTTGGACTCCAGGAACATATGTGGTGTCAAGAATAAAGCTATGTGCAATACTAATCTACCAGACCTTTAGAACTCCTGCCTACATTCATCATTTTAGATGGCCTTTTTGTTTGTTTTTTTTTTAGGGAGGGGCAACACCTGGTGATGCTCAGCTGTTATCCACGGCTCTGCCCTCAGGAATTATTCTTGGTAGCCTTAGAGGACCACTCTATGTGGGTTGGCTATGTGCTAGGCAAACTTCCTCCATTGTGTACAACTCCTCTGGCCTTATTTTAGGTTAAATGCCTTTTCAAAGGTCTTACCTCCAATCACAATAAAATCATGAGGCTATGGAGAATAGTAGCTTCAACAAATAACTATTTCAGGGTGGGGAAGAAACAAATCATCTTCTTTCATTTTGTTTTTGAATTACATGTGAAGTGCTGGTGGCCTCTTCTAGCTCATTTCTTTGTAATCATTCCCACTTTAGTGGCCAGAGAACTGTAAAGCACAGGTGAGGAAACCTGAGCCACCATCATGCAACTCATATTCTGCGGCCTACTTAGCCTCTCTCTCCAGCCCCCAGAGTATTGTTTGGAGACTGTTTTGTTTCAGTTTTTTTGTTAATTGTAGATAACAGTAAAACTATCTTTATTCTGATTATATTCTAAAACTGTTTTCACATAAAGTGGCTCATTTGTAGATCCTTCTCAATTTGTATTAACTCTTTAAAGAACATTAATTTAGTGTTTTAAAAAAACATTCTGTAAACTAAATAGTGCACATGGGAGGTCTTCAGTGTGTGAGCGATGATTAGATGAAATTCTTAAAGACTACATTTGCTGTCTCTAACTTTCCTTAACACAAATCACTCATAGCTCTATTTACTGTCTTTCATGGTCAAAGAAATGACTCATGTTTTTCTTTCTCAATAGTGCTTCTCAACCTGACACTGAAGGTTACCAGCCTGATTCCAAACCATCTTCGCCTTATTTCCAATTTCTATCTATCACTAGCACTATGTTTTAGCAAGTATAAACTATACTTTTCTTACCATATTTTTACTATGCCCCATAGGCATGCTACCTGCATGGCAGAGCCTGGCAAGCTACCCGTGTCGTATTTGATATGCCAGATACCAGTAACAATTATAGACCTCATTTCCATGACCTGATGGAATGTCTGAGGCTCTTTATGTTCCTGGAGCAAGCAGGTGCCCTTGGGCTCTACTTGCATGAGACAAGTCATATGGAGATGTTACTGGTGCCTGCTCGAGCAAATCGATGATGAACGGGAAGACAGTGATACAGTGATGCCATATTTTTATCATGTTCCAAACTTCTTCACACTTACCTATAATTAAGTGGAGGAAGAATAGAGGTCCACTTACCTTTGGGTTTTATTTTTCTAGTTCTCTTTTAAGAAACTAAGATTATCTTTACTTCTGGTGGGTCTCTAGAATCATTTCATACTTTAGTATCTATTTTATCTCTCACCTAATTAATTCGCATGTGAGTTTTTCCTTAGTTTCTAATAATAAACTTGTTACACTTAAAGTATGTAATTCACATTTCAACTTTATTAAGTTCTTGAGATAATGTCTAGCAAAATAGACTTTCCAGGAATGCCTTTGCTGAGCTTGGGCACAGATATGTTGCCCAACAATATAGAGGAGTAGTATAGAATCCTGTTCAGGTCCAAGGGAACCAGCAGCCAACCAAGGGATAAAGACTTGAAATCCAGCAAAGTTCCAAAAAGGCTTTTACTCACACAAATTCTGGCATTACAATCCAAGGACAGGAAACACTAAAACTTTCAGTTCCTAGCAGGATTCAGTTCACATGGTGGACTTTGGATTCTCAAACAAGATGGCCACTGCACCCCAAGCCATGTACATCAGAGGTCTGACCGAAGCTGGAAGATGGTAAAATGGCTCACATACCAAAAGCCCTTCTTCCTTCTAGCTTCTTTTATAGTCAGAATATTCTACCTAAAAGTACAGGTCCAACCCATCGGGCTATCTAGAATTAAAGTCAGGTATAAGAAAACGATGACTGCCCTCTGACGTCCTGATGGATCTATCACATCTTCCAGAAAGGCAACAGAGAAGATTATCCATGAGTTCTACTCATCTCTTTGATAGCCATGTCCACCTACCCACATACCCAAATCTGCAGGATGGATACGTAGCTCTCTTCTGAAATCCGACAACATTTTTGTAGTTAAAGAAGTGAACAGCACCAGACCCAGAAAAAGTCAGACATGAGCACCTGAAGAATCTGCCGTCAGTTCTCATCAATACACTGGTTTGACTCTTCACACACTACCTGTCTGAATGCAAGGTGCCCTCCCAATGGAAAACCAGCAGGACAGTTCTATTGTTCAAGTAGGGAGACATCCACAACATTGGCAACTATCGCCTCATCTACTTGTTGTCCATCATCTACAAGCAGTTTACTTGAGTCATCCTGAACAGGATTGGCAAAACATTAAAGGACAACCATGAGAGCAAGCTAGCTTCCAAAAAGGATTCAGCACAATCGACCATATCCACACTGTAACCAAGCTCATTGAGGTTTGTAGGGAGTTCAAGATGCCGCTCTGTCTCACGTTCATTGATTTACAGAAAGCCTTTGATTCTGTGGAGACTGAGGCAGTCATCGAAGCCCTAGCCAAAACAGGACGTTCAAACCCAATACATCAAGATCCTTTGTGAGCTCTATTACAGATTTACCACCAGGATCTCACCATTCTAAAAGGAAGTGATCATTGATGTCAAAGAGGGGTTCGGCAGGGAGATAGCATTTCTCCAAAACTCTTCAGCGCCACCCTCAAGAAAGTAATGTGCTAATTAGAATGGGAAGGAATGGGAGTGATGATAGACGGTCAGCAACTATACCACCTATGCTTCGCTGATGACATCGTTCTAATAACACCAAACATTAGCCAAACGGCACAAAAGCTGGCTGCCTTTAACCGAGAATGTGGAAAGATAGTTCTATAGCTGAATTCAACAAAACAATGTTCATGAAAAATGAACTGCTTCCAGAGCCCCCATCCACTCTCAACGGAACACACATCTCTGAATGTAGCAGTTATGTGTACCTAGGTCGAGAAGTCAACATGATGAATGACCTAAAACCTGAGCTGTGCAGGAGGAAGAGAGTGGCATTGAATGCCTTCAAGAGCATTGAAGAAATAGCTAAAAGGACAAGGAACCTCGGCTCTGGGCACATGTCTTCAACTCCACAGTTCTCCATTCTCCTGCATTAACATACACCTCAGACACCTGGGCCCTACAAAAGCAGATTAGAATGCAATTCGGGTCTCCCAAAGAGGAATAGAAAGAGCTATGTTTGGAATATCATGCCTCACTTGGGTGAGAGAAGGAATCAGATTTCTGACCTCCGTCGACGATCCAGAGTCAGGGACACTGTCTCGTTTGCCAAGGCATCGAAAATCAGATGGGCTGTACAACATGCAATTTGGAGATGATCGCTGGACTAGAGCCATTATCAACTGGATCCCAAGGGACGTCAAAAGATCACGTAGCAGCCCACCTACAAGATGGTCACACTTCTTCGCCAAGACCCTGAATGAATGGTTTGGGGCTCTTTTGTATTCCAGAAACAAGCAGATGCCATTGGGCTACACTGGTACATGATAGGGTCAAAAGGAAATGTTACTGACCCCCATCGAGCAAATCAATGAATACGGAATGCCAAGTGAAGCGATCAAGTGATATGACTATATATAATGCAAATCATCAGGTGAGCCCTTTGGATGAAGCTTAACAAACGCTGATTGCCAGAGCTGATTTCCTGTCATATGAAACTCCTTGCACAGTAGGGAGGGGCTACATCTCTGAATCACAAAGCAGTTCAAGATATAATTTGTAGAGAATATCATTAAAACTTCTTTAAAATGAATATATTTTTTTTACATTTCCAGCAAACTAAACCCCCCACTTAGGTCCATAATCTGACAGAATAATTCACTTTGCTTTAGCCTTACAGAGACACATCAATTTGCCTGGAGGTTGACTGGCATGTCTCTTTGAACTAGCAGAACTGATTACATTATTGTTGCTTCAGCATCGACAAGTGTCTTTGGAATGACTAAACATGTGTTACCCGTGGGAACCTGTGGGGTCAAGAGAATAATTGAACTGAAGCAAGCAAGCTTCATGATAAGAATATTTTGGCATATAAAATTGTGAAATCAATCAAATTTTGTCCACACCCCCTAAGCCCTGAGATTCCTAAAAACAGGAAGCAGCTCTTGACATATGCAAAATTAGCAAGAGGCTAGAGCACTTTAGGGCTTGTCACCCAACAGTAGACTGTCAAGCATATGTTAAATAACATTATATTGGTTAAAAAATTAGTAAAGATGTGGATGATCAGGGGATCATCATTCACTACTAGTGGGGATGTCAACTGGACTAGCCTTTTGCTAAAACAACATGGACACACCTCAAAAAAACTAGGATTAGCTCCTATTCTCAGTATTATTTCTTTGCATTATCCTAATAGACCCAAATATGTATTCAGAAATGATATGTGAACTTCCCTGCTAATTGCAAAAAATCTGGAAACAACCTAAACAGAACTGATAAGTGTATAAAGAAAAATGGCACGCATACGCTAAAGAGCACTATTCAACTATAATAAAAATGAAATGATATAATTTGCTGCTACATGGATATATCTGGAGTGCATCTTGCTGAATAAGGTATACATACACAATTATCAGTCAGATAAGTACACATACAGAATGATCTCTCTCTTATGTGGTATGACCTAAGCAAACAAACAAATAAACAAACCAAATGTGATTTTTTAAAAAGTAACTTAAAAACTTCCTTTTTTTCAGAGAACATTACTGGCCCTGAACTCAGGAATTAATCCTCATGGTGCTTGGAGGATCATACCCTATCTGTTGTACTATCTTTCTGGCCCCCAATATCTTTTTTAAAATGATATTGAAGCTCACTTTAGGAAATCTCTTCTGGTTTTATTGATAAAAAAAAATTGTCGCAGAGATTACTATAGTTGAAGTTTTTAGTAATGCTTAAAATGGGACTTAAAAATTTTTGTCAATGTTATTTAATGTGAGTTAGGACTTAATTCAATCATCTGCATCTTCTGTAAAAATTGTCACTAAAAATCACACATTTTACTAATAAAGCAATTAGAGCAAAGTAAGCATATTGGACTACATGAAACTAAAAAGCTTCTGCACGTCAAAAGAAACAGTGACTAAGATACAAAGAGAGTTCACAATGGGAAAGAATATTCACCCAATACCCATCCGATAAGAGGTTAATATCCAGGATACAGGCACTGGTAGAACTTTACAAGAAGATAACAGCCAACCCCATCAAAAAATGGGGAGAAGAAATGAACAGAAACTTTGACAAGGAGAAAGTCTGAATGGCCAAAAGACATATGAAAAATGCTCATCATCAAAAACAATGCTCATCATCATTAGTCATCAGAAAGATGCAAATCAAACAGCAATGAGATGTCATATCACACCTCAGAGACTGGCTCATATCCCAAAGAGCAAGAACAAGTGCTGGCGTGGATGCAGGGAAAGGGGACACTCATCCATTGTTGGTGGTAATGTCGACTGGTAGAGCCTTTTTGGAAAACTATATGGAAATCCCTCTAAAGACTAGATATTGAACTCCCATTTGACCCAACCATACCACTCCTGGGACTATACCCTGGGAAGCCCAAAACATGCAGCAGAAACGCCATCCCTACTTTTTATTCATAGCAGCATTGTTCACAATAGCCAGAATCTGGAAACAACCAGAGTGCCCGAGAATTGATGACTGGATAAAGAAACTTGGTACAGCTATACAATGTAATACTATGCAGCTGTTAGGATAAATGAAGTTATGAAATTTTCCTATAAATGGATGGACATGGAGAGGATCATGTTAAGTGAAATTAGCCAGAAGGAGAGAGACAGAGAGACAGATATAGAATGACTACATTTATTTGCATGACATACACACACACACACATACATATATACATATTATGATACCAATATCCAAGATCAGGCTAAGGTGGTTCAGGAGGTCTAGTCAAAGGTGGAAATTACCACAAATTTGTGGGAGCAGAAGTTAGGCAAGACAGATAAGGGAACAGTGTGCCAATAACTGTTGAAAGTGCTATTACCACATAGAACTTAGAATTAAATATAGGCAAAAGATACACATGATAACCTCTGAGTGTATATATATATATATATATACATTATATATATATATATACACACATAATCCACAACATGTAAGAGAAGAAAGAGAGAAAAAGAGTAAGAGAGAAAAGAGATAAAAAGCCTGCCATAGAGGCAGGCTAGGGAGGGGGAAGGGAGGGAATCGGGGACATTGGTGGTGGGAAATGGGCACTGTTGGAGGGATGGGTACTGGAACACTGTATTACCAAAACTCAAATATGAACATTCTTGTAATTGTTTATCTCACAGTAATATAATAAAATATATTTTTTTAAAATTAATTAATTAATTAATTAAAGTAACATTTTCAATCACCTATAATTATCTATGAACCCCCAAACCATTAAATCCATTCATATTTTAATTTATATATCACCTAAGAAGAAAAAGTTCATTGAAATGCACTTTTAAATAAAATAAAAGAAAAAGAAAATTTAAGTCAGTATTTTTCATTAAAATTCAAACAGCAGACCAAATAATGAATAAAGTAAGTACTAGCTAGTGATACTTCTAATACTTGAAATAAGAAACAGTGGTTAAATTATGGCCATGTTACATGATCAAGAATCAACTAAAGTGCCCATAAAAATAGAAGTTGTTTGGTCTAAATTGACTTTTTTAAGTCCCAGAAAGTGTAGAATTCACTTAATTGGCACACTGATAAATGATACTCTAATTTAATTGGTATAATTACCAGAAGCAAGCACAATGTAATGTATTTAAACGACTCAAACCAATTGGCTCATGGATATCTTACCCATTTAAATAGAGTTATTTATATGCTTATTTACAGTAATATACACTACATATCACCATCTAACTCAAAATGTTTTTTGAATATATTTTACCTCCCAATCTATAACTAAGAAAGAATATAATATTAGGACTCTGGTTTTCTTTCATTTAGAAGAGTGAAAATTTAGCAAGGCAAACTTGTGTCAGCTAAAATTTATCATTACATTTACTAATTAAATGCTAAAATTTAGTAAATGATTATATTTATTGCATATCAAAATATGTAAAGCCTTTGTGTTCATATTTCACGTATAATATACATTGTCTTCCATGATACAAAATATTAAAAAAGAAAACTTATTTATATGAAGTCAGCATCATCTGTTTTTCCTTTGATTTAGAAAGAGAAATGTATATTTGACTGATGATGGTTATGAGCTAGATAAATAGCAATTCCGTTTTTCTTTTTCTTTTGACATGATATAAAATTTTATATAACCCTTAGACATACATAAGAAAAACAAAATAAATAGCAAAGTCTTCACAGAATACTTCTTCAGAGGAACATCATCATTATCATTATCATTAGCAACTTACAAATTTAATTGGTTTATCTCTTGCATTTTTATTGATAATTTTAATAATGCTAAAATATTTTATAATCACATGGTATTAAAATAATAAAATGGTTGTCTGATAAAATGTGAAACTACAGAAATTAGTTATTCATTTGTTTTTTAATAATACTTTTTAAAATGTGTTTGTGTTGTTCTAATTGTCTTTAGTTTGATTTACATCTCCTGAATCATTCAAAGTTATTTTGTTTGAATAGCTTTATGTACATTTTTGTGAAAACTAAAATTAAATACAGTGCATCCAGAGAATTTGCATTAATTTCAAATTTTAAATTATTGAGTTACTTGTGATTTTTTACCTCCTTTTTATTATTTGGATTTTACATTTTCATTGTTGATAATATCCATTTCATAACTCAGATAACCATTATTAAATTTTCTTTGAATGCCATCTTCTGATATAGTGATATTGGAAAACTAGTTTTTAAAACCCTAGTTGTAGGTACCTCTTTACATCCTTTTTCTGAACTTTGCCATTATAAGTTTGTTATTAATTTGTTAAAGTTAGTTAAGAATGATATTCTCCAGAGTTATACTGATAGGTGCTAGAAATCAACGTTAATTTAAAATAATTTGGTGTGGCTGTACTAGGTCGTGATACTAAACATCTATATAATTTAACATTTTGGAAAGATCAACTTTTCTAAGTTTTTTTCTCCAAAAGACATTGAAATTTTGTTTTTATGCTATACTTTGCACTTAGTGCTGCTTCTTGACATGGTTTTACACATTATTTGGTAAATTGGAATTCCCATAGAGACCCTATGATTAAGAAGTTCTGAAAGGCGTTCAAAATATATGATTATGCAAAAGTAAATTTTTAACTCTCAAGAATTTGGTAATAACAATTTTGAAATCTAAATTTCTCTAATTCACAGGTTTTTGAAGATTATATATAGTCATGAGGATAATTTACTTTATACCATACCAAGGGAACAATTTTGTAATTAGGTGAATGTTACATTTAAATTAAATATTGCTCTGAAAATCCACCCTTTTGTGAAATTATTTATAAAGTCTATTAGAAATTAGACATACAGGAGTGCAAAGTAATTCATACAAGAAATGGTTGCTTGTCATTTCTGAGATATTTTGAAGGAAGTTGTACTGAGGAAAAAAAACCTATAGTAGAGTGGGGCAGATGATTTCATGAAAACAAAAGTAGAATCGAAGCTACCAGTTGATCAGAGTAGAGACTGAGGTTTGTGATGGACTATCATCTCTTCCTTATTAGGTGGATTTTGTAAATTATGTATAATACGGGGACTAAATTTATTTTTTAAATAATTGTTATTTATTTATTAATAATTTATTATATGACTGTGAGATATGCAATTACAAAAATGTTCATGTCTGGGTTTTGGTCACACAGTGTTCCAGCACCCATCCCTCTACCACTGCACATTTCCCACCACCAATGTCCAATTCCTCCCCCTCCCTTAGCCTGCTCTATGGCAGGTTCTTTTTCCCTTTTCTCTCTCTCTCTCTCCCACTCTCTCTCTCTCTCTTTTCTCTTACATTGTGGCTTGCAATATATACATTCAGAGGTTATCATGTGTACCTTTTTGCCTATATTCAATATTCAGTTCTAGGCTGGTATTACCATTTTCGACAGTTTAACCAATTAACCTAAACATCATGCAGTCAGTCATTCTCAACTTCCAGACTCTGTAGTTCCTCAGAGCTCCATTGAAGAGAAAACATGATCTTTCCCATTTAAGTTTCATCAGTAAATACTCTAGAGGAGAGCATTCTACTGAGAGTATACCACCTACACAGTAGAGCCTGGCAAGCTACCCGTGCTTTATTTGTTATGCCAAAAACTAGTAATAATTATCGACCTCATTCCATGACCTGAAGAATGGTTTGAGGATCTTCCTGTCCCTGGAGCAAGCAGATGCCCTTGGGCTACACTTGCTTGTGACGGAATGTATGGAGATGTTACTGGTGCCTGCTCGAGCAAATCGATGAACAACAGGAAGACAGTGATACAGTGAAATATTTGCTAGTCAACATTGAAAACTAATAAAAATTGTACATATTACATTAAATCACTCTTCTATACTGTTGCATATACAGAGGAAAAACTGATAATACAATATAGTTATGATGGAAAAATAACAAAGGATACTTTCTTGGACTTTTTACTACTTGTCAAGCACTTTAATACAGGATCTATTTTTATTGTATTTTATGTAGGTAATATGTACAATAAACTTAAGGCAAATATAAATGCACAGATTGATTATACTTTTTTATTTTTAAAGTAGATTTTTAAATTTGTCCCTCAAGATGTTGCAGGTGTGGCTGCGGCACCCGGCTGTGTCGACAGGTGGCAGATAGGAGATAGGCTTGTCTATACCCAGGGCTCTGTTCCATGGGCCATGGATGGTTTATGGTCTGACACAGAAAAAGACTGAGCCCTCTGGGATGAACCCAGAGCCACAGCACAGCCTGTCAAGCTACCCATGCTGTATTTGATATGCCAAAAATAGTGACAATAATGTACCTCGTTCCCAACGGATGGAAACGTTACTGGCGCCCACTCGAGCAAACTGTGTTCAACCGGAAGACAAGTGATACTATGGTTAAAATAATTATGAAAACTTTATTTTTAAATGTATTTATTCACAAGTAAGATTTTCTTCAAAATTTATGGATTAAATTTTTTCTTTTAAGCTCACCATTAATTTAAATGTGTTCACTTTACCCTTGGGGTTTTTTCAGTGAATGCAAACTCTTTTCATGCATTTTCTTATTCACTGGTAATATTTCACATTAAAATTCACAAGACAAGAAGCCTATAATAAAAGTCACTCTTATCCAATCAGTTCTAATAAGAAAGATAATTGTAGACATTCCCTGAAATCAGTTAATAGAATTGTATTTTCAGCAGACATTGTTAACTCAATTAAACAGAACAGATATAAACTAAATTAATACATCCAATTATATAAAATAGATAAATTCAAGCAATAAAACCATCCCAATAATGTGCTTAGAAACTAAGATTTCCAAACAAGAACAGTTTGGACCAAAACAAAAGTAATAATTTAAATGCTTCAATTGCATCAACTACCTCCTAAATTCTAATAATTGAATCTTCATGAAATTCAATTTCACAATTGTACATGTATGAAGTAAACAATGTCAAAATATAATTCACGTATGACATTTGTTTTAATTGAAAAATATTTATAATTTATAAAGTTTTGATGGATATAAATATTATATAAGATTTGTTGATATGTGTTTTTACTGTCAGTGAAATGTTATTTTTGTAGGACATGTGAGTTTTAAGCTGATTGACATACAGAATTTCTTCAGATATAAGTTGTTTTCTTCTGATTCTCAGTAGCAATACCCAACATAACAGGTAATATATCAATAATAACAGGTGAATTAAAGTTCACCTGTTATTATTGAGAGATATTATAAGAGATATTGAGATATATTATTATTGAGAGATATTATAATACTCAAAGACATGGGGCATAGCTGCTACCAGCTCTACCTGTGCCCGGGAGGGATGGTGGGTTCTACCCCTGGCCCGCCATCCCAGAAGAGCCTCGCAACAAGCCAGATGACCTCCCACTCCATGAGGGCCTCCCACTTTCCACATCCGGACTTCCCCCTCATCAGAACTCCACCCAGCAGACCAGCCTACCACAGCCGGCTCATCGAAATCCACCCTGCAGCAGTCTTTTTTTTTAAATCCGGCCCAGGTATGCCGATCCAGAGACTCACAGACATGGGGCAGAGCTGCTACTGACTCTCCCTGTGCCCAGTCGCTCACAAGGCACCCAGGAGGGTTGGCAGGTTCTAGCTCTGGCCCTCCCCTCCCAGCAGAGCCTCGCAACAAGCCAGATGACCCCCCCCCCCACTCCATGAAGGCCTCCACTTCTTTCCACATCTGGACTTCCCCTCATCAGAACTCCACCCAGAAGACTAGTCTATCACAGCCCAGCTGGCGCTGCGCTTGCGACCGCACAGGTCATCAATAAATGCTGGATTTAGAGATGACTACAAGAGTATGCTACCCGCACAGCAAAGCCTGGCAAGCTAGCCGTGTTGTATTTGATATGCCAAATACCATTAACAATTATAGACATCATTCCCATGACCTGATGGAATGGTTTGAGGCTCTTTATGTTCCTGGAGCAAGCAGGTGCCCTTGGGCTCTACTTGCATTAGACAGGACATATGGAGATGTTACTGGTGCCCACTCCAGCAAATCGATGATGAACAGGAAGACAGTGATACAATTATACAGTGAACTAAAGTAGATATAGGATGAAATAGTATCCAATGTTTTTCTCATAACTTATTTGAAAAATGACTCATATAAACTCTGGTAAGAACTTAAGGAATATACATGATAATGTTACAGTGTCTGTATTGCAAATTTGAATGTGCAAAATGAGAGAGAGAGAGAGGGAGAGACAGAGAGAGTAATAGAGACTGCCATAGTGGAGGTTCTATGGAATTCGTGGAGGTGATGAGGGAACAAAGTGGTGCTGGGAAAAGTGCCTGGTGGAACACTGTATGACTAAAATCCAATCATGAACCTCTTTGTAATGGTACATGCACTGTGATTCAGTAAATAATAAAATAAATAAAACTGTTAAAAATAAGAAGTTAAGGGCTCTGGAGTACAGAAATTTTACTCCAAGATAGTACTATATCAAATCAAACGCAATCTTGATATTTACAAATAAACCAAACAGTTACTCAGGAATAGCTTAAAGAAATTTTATGTAAACTAAAGAGTTAATTACACACTAAATAATGTAAAGATTATGCAATTTTCTTTTAAGTTAAGGAGTTAAGGCACTTGCTTTTCTTTCAGCTAAACTTAGTTCAAACCCCAACAGGGAATAAGGTCCCTAGAGCAAATGCCAAGCCCTAACACTGCTGGGTGTAGTCACTATGCCCTCAGAAGAATGTATTTAATAAAAGTATTGATAAACAAAATAATTTAATTAATAAGATAATAATAAAAATTAAATAATAAAAGTATACATTACAAAAATAAAATATAAGTCAATGGCAGAAAAATACCACACAAGTTCTCAAATACTGAAAGTGTTTAAAGTTCTATTGCATGATAAAAGAAAAAAAGTTCCCCCCCCCAGGATTTAGAAAATATTTTGAAGTTTTTAAAAAAGTAACTCAGTGTATTAGATTGTTTTATTCCTTCCTTCCTTCCTTCCTTCCTTCCTTCCTTCCTTCCTTCCTTCCTTCCTTCCTTCCTTCCTTCCTTCCTTCCTTCCTTTCTTCCTTCCTTCCTTCCTTCCTTCCTTCCTTCCTTCCTTCCTTCCTTCCTTCCTTCCTTCCTTCCTTCCTTCCTTCCTTCCTTCCTTCCTTCCTTCCTTCCTTCCTTCCTCTTTTCCTTCCTCTTTCTTTTTTTCCCAAAGAAGGTCAAGCAGGTTTCCATGCATGGACCAAACTTCCTGACCCTTGTTTTTACTGTCTTTGAATATTGGCTTCATATTATGTATTTTTTACACCCCACAAATGAATGAAATCATTCTGTGTCTGTCTCTCTGTATGACTCATTTCATTCAGCATGATGCTCTCCATGCCCATCCATTTATAAGCAAATTTATTGATTTCATCTTCTCTAACAGCTGCTTAGTATCTCATTGTGTAGATGTACCAAGGTTTTTTTAACCAGTCTTCTGTTTGGGGGCAATAGGATTGTTTCCAAATTCTGGCCATTGTGAATAGTGCTGTAATAAACATAGACGTTCTGATAGTGATTCTGCTATGTGTTTTTGAACACCCAGAATATTTCCAGAAGTGTTATTGCTGGATCATACTGAACTAAATTTGTATGTTTTTGAGAAATTCTCATATCGTCCCTCCCAAAAGACTGGGCCAGATGGCATTCTCACCAACAATGAACAATAGTCCCTTTCTTTCCACATCTATGTCAGCACACGTTGTTCTTATTTTTTTGGATATGTGCCAGACTCTGTAGTGTAAGATGATATCTCATTGTTGTATTGATTTGCATCTCCTTGATGATTAGTGATATAGAGTATTTTCTCATTTGTCATTTGAACATTTGTATTTCATTGAGAAAGTTTCTGTTTTTTCCTTCTCCCCATTTTTTGAGGGGGAGACACTGGTAGAACTTTACAAGAGAAAAAAAATATATATTATATATATCTTTATCTATCTATATATCTGGGTTATTAACCCCTCATCAGATGGGTATTATAAATAATTTTCCCTGTTGGCTATCTTGGTATATTGGTGACTTCTTCTGAAGTGCAGAAGCTTCTTAATTTCATGTAGTGCCACTTGTTTATCTTTGCTTCCACTTGCATGGTTAGTGGTGTTTCATCTTTGAAGGTGCCTTTTGCTTCAGTTTTGCGGAGAGTTCTGCCCAGGTTTTCCTCCGTATAACTTCTGGATTCAGGTCTGATATAGAGATTTTAATCCATTTCATGAGATTTTTTTTGCCTGGCATTAGAGAGTGGCCTTACTTTATTTTTATGCATGTAGCTGTCCAATTTTCCCAGCACCATTTGTTGAACAGACTTAACTTTTTATACTTCTTACTCTTCTATCATAGATTAGGTGACAATGTATTTGAGTCTTGGTATTAGAATATTCTGATGAGCTGTGGGGTCTGGATGATGAAAATCGCTGTCAGCATGGTGTGGGATTCCTCCGGGTTCTTCTGAGCTCTATTGGGACTCAGAACAATCAACCATATCCACACTGTAACCAATCTCATTGAGGTTTGCAGGGAGTTCAAGATGTCGCTCTGTCTCATCTTCATTGATTTAAAGAAAGCATTTAATTATGTAGAGCCTGAGGTGGTCATCGAAGACATAACCAAACAGGGAGTTCAAACCCAACATCAAGATCCTTTGTGAGCTGTATTATGAGTTCACCACCAGGATCTCACCATTCTACAAGGAAGTGATTAGTGATGTCAAAAGAGGGGTTCAGCATGGTGATACAATTTATCCGATACTCTTCATCACCACCCTCGAGAACGTCATGCAAAAATTAGAATGGAAAGAATGGGAGTGATGATAGACGATTGGCAGCTACACCACCTCCACTTCACTGCAGACATTGTTTTAATAACCCCAACATTAGCCAAGCGGCACAAATGCTGGCTGACTTAGACAGAGAATGTGGAAAGATAAGTAAATAGATGAATATCAACAAAACAATCTTCATGAAAAATGAACTACTTACATAGGCCCCATTCACCCTCAATTGATCAAACATCTCTAAATGCAGCAGTTATGTGTATCTAGGTCGAGAACTCAGCATGATGAACGACCTAAAACCTGAGCTGTGCAGGAGGTAGAGAGCAGCATGGAATGCCTTCAAGAGCGTCGAAGAAATAGCTAAAAGGACAAAGAAACAAGGACTCCGGGCACATCTCTTTGACTCCACCATTCTCCCTGCATTAACATACGCCTCAGAGACCTGGGCCCTATGAAAGCAGGATGAGAATGCCAATCAGGTCTCCTAGAGAGGAATTGAAAGAGCTATGCTTGGAACATCACCCCTCACTCAAGTGAGAGAAGGAAGCAGAGTTCTGACCTCCTTCGATGATCCAGAGTCAGGGACACTGTCTCATTTGCCAAGGCATCAAAAATCAGATTTGCTGGACATGTCATGCGATTTGGAGACAACCACTGGGCTAGATCCATTACCGACTGGATCCCACGGGACGCCAAAAGATAACATGGCTGCCCACCTACGAGATGGTCAGACTTCTTTGTCAAGACCCTGAACAAACGGTTTGTGGCTCTTCGTATTCCTGAAGAAAGCAGATGCCATTGGGCTACACTGGCATGTAACAGGGTCAAATGAAAACGTTACTGTCGCCTACTTGAGCAAATCGACAAATAACGGGATGTCAAGTTATCAAGTGATCAAGTGATTAGGATATTTGACTCTGTTCCATTTGTCTGTAGTTTTGTCTTTATTCCAGTACCATCCAGTTCTTTTTTTTTTTCTTTTTTTTTCTTTTCGGTCACACCCAGCAACACTAAGGGGTTACTCCTGGCTCTGCCCTCAAGAATTACTCCTGGCAGTGCTTGGGGGACCATATGGGATGCCGGAGATCAAACCCTGGTCTGGCACAGGCGGCCACGTGCAAGGCAAACGCCCTACCCGCTGGACTATCGCTCCCGCCCCTACCATCCAGTTTTAATTGCTACTGCTTTGTAGTATAGTTAGGACCTGGGAAGGTAAGGCCACCCATATTTTTTCACCAAGGATATCTTTATCAGCATGTATTTTAAATGTCTCATGTTTTTTTTTAATTTGGCTATCAAAGCAATTCACCTATTGGGGCAAACATATTTATACTAGAAAACAGTAAGAACTATAGTATGTTAGTAAAAGAATGAAATATTGTAATGAATTCTATAAATTATGAAATGTTATGTAAGAAGTACTATAAGAATCTGTGTTTTACGAAACTAGACCCTTAATTTGACAATAAGTAGTTTATAAAAGAACAAAATATTTTCTAACCAATTCAATGTAATGATGATGCTAGATTTAACCTGCAATGAATATCCACTATTAAAAACTACAAAGTAGAAACAATTATATAGTTTACATGTATGGTTCCTCCAGGGTCAAAGACAACTGAATACTCTCTAAAAAACTAATTAATTTTTTAACTCTACTTATTCTTTTTATTTTACCATCAATATATTTAGAGAAAATAAGTAAAATGACTAAAAGGTGATTTTTCAGTAAAATTAAACTAATATTTGAATAAAATATTTCTTTAGATCCTCTCTAAGTTAATTGATGTATTTTAAATATAGTATGGCATGTTTTAAATATATTATGTGTTAAATATAGTAATATCACAGACATATCACAGACATAATATCACAGTAATATCAGAGGCTCACAGACATGGGGGCAGAGCTGCTACTTGCTCTCCCTGTGCCCAGCCGCTCACGAGACACCCAGGAGGGATGGTGGGTCTAGACCTGGCCCGCCATCCCAGCAGAGCCTTGCAACAAGCCAGAAGACCCCCCACTCCATGAGGGCCTCCATTTTCCACATCCGGACTTCTCTCTCATCAGAACTCCACCCAGCAGACCAGCCTATCACAGCCCGGCTCTGGTTCATCAATAAATGCTGGACTTAAAGATGACTATAAGAGTATGCTACCTGCACGACAGAGCCTGGCAAGCTACCCGTGTTGTATTTCAGATGCCAAATATCAGTAACAATTATAGACCTCATTCAGGAATGGATTGAGGCTCTTTATGTTCCTGAAGCAAGCAGATGCCCTTGGGCTCTACTAGCATGAGACAGGACATATGGGGATATTTCTGGGGCCCGCTCGAGCAAATCGATGATGAACGGGAAGACAGTGATACAGTGATAGTAATATATTTATATATTCATATAAATCAGATGGTCAGGACATGTAATGTGATTTAGGGAAGGACAACCACATGACTAGAGCTCTTATGGACTGAATTCCACGGGATGTCAAAGAAATGTATGGCCTGCCTACAAGATGGTCAGACTTCTTCATCAAAAAAAACTGAATGGATGGTTTGAGGCTCTTTGTGTTCCTAGAACAAGCAGATGCCATTGTGCTACACTTGCATATGACAGGGACAAAGGGAGATGTTACTGGTGCCTGCTCAAGCAAATCAATAAACAACGGGAAGATAAGTCATTTATATATAAGCATATATTTATATGTACACACATATATATTTATATATAAATATATATAACATATGAATATATTATAATATATGAATATATATTATATATATTTATATACCATATAAATATATATTATATTATATATTATATTATATGAAATGCATATATATTTATAATATATATACATTTCACACATATATGCATCATATATATTTATAATATTTATAATATATATTTACAAACTACCCATAGTGTATTCAATATGCCACAAACAGTAACAATAATGGATCTCATTCCCATTGAAAAGAGACATTAATGGCGCCACTTTAACAAATCGATGTTCAATGGGAAGACAAGTGATATATTGCTATATAAATATATATTTATATAGCAATATATAAATATATAATATAAATATCATATATTGTAATATAAATATATTATATAATATATAATACATTACATATTATAAATATGTATATTATATATTATATGCAATATATTTATATATTATAAATATATTATATAATATATAATATAATATATATTATTATATAATATATTATATTATATATTTCTATATTGCTATATAAATATATATATTTATATAGCAATATATCACTTGTCTTCCCATTGAACATCGATTTGTTAAGGTGGGCGCCAGTAATATCTCCTTTCAATGGGAATGAGGTCCATTATTGTTATTGTTTGTGGCATATTGAATACACCACGGGTAGTTTGTAGCCTCTGCCGTGCTCTCTGTTCATCCCAGGGTGCCCAGTCTTTTTCTATGTCACAGCAACAACCATCCAGGGCTCATGGGGCAAAGTATTGTTTTTAGACAAGCCTATCTCTTCTCTGCCACCAGCTGACACAGCTGGGTAGTGCAGCCAAACCTGTAACACCTCGTGGGGCAGAAGTAATATATAAAATATATTTTAAATATAATTGAATGGTATATTTTAAATCTTTTTTAAAAAATTACCAAGTGGATTTCATGGGACATCAAAAGAACGCTGTCCGCTCACCTACGAGATGGTCAGACCTCTTCGTCAAAAACCTCAACAAATGGTTAGAGGTTCTTCATGTTCCTGGAGCTAGCAGATGCCATTGAGCTACACTTGCACACGACAGGGTCAAATGGAGATGTTACTGGTGCCCGCTAAAGCAAATCAATGAACAACAGGAAGATAAGTGATAAGTGATTTTTCTCTGCCATTTGGATCCATGGGTCAGATTTCTGCTATGGTCATTATCGCATCTGCCAGCTTATACAGACTTGAACTTACTTGGACTTCTGCTTATGCACCTGGATTCGTGAAATTCTAGTTCTTCCCTCGGAGTTCCCTTAGACTCCCAGACCACTTGGTCTTCTATTCCAGCTCCCTGTTCACCCTTGTCTTGGATTGACACTGTGCAAATATCCACATTTCTTTCAACCAGTTGTAGCGAGGGCAAAACCATGTTATACTGAAGTTCCCCCTTAAGATTTTGAGTGAGATAATTTTTCCATGTTGTAGTATTAAAGAAAATGTTTCCACATATTGGGCCACCATTTTCCACATCCAGACTTCCCTCTCCTCAGAACTCCACCCAGCGACAGCCTATCATAGCCTGTCTCATCGTGTTCCACCCTGCAGCAGTTTTTTTTTCAATCCGGCCCAGGTATGCTGAACCAGAGACTTACAGACATGGGGCATAGCTGCTACTTGCTCTCCCTGTGCCCAGCCGCTCACGAGGCGCCCTGGAGAGATGGCGGGTTCTAGCCCTGGCCCGCCACCCCAGCAGAGCCACAAAACAAGCCAGATGACACCCCCCACTCCATCAGGCCACCATTTCCCACATCCGGACTTCCCTCTCGTCAGAACTCACCCAGCGACAGCCTATCACAGGCTGTCTCACGAGGCTGCTTGTGGCCGCACAGCTCATCTATAAATGCTATATTTAGAGGTGACTACAAGGGTATGCCACCTGCATGGCAAGCTTGGCAAGCTGCCCTGTTTTATTTGATATGCCAAATACCAGTAACAATTATATTAGTTCATTCCCATGACCTAATATAATGGTTTGAGGCTCTTTATGTTCCTGGAGAGAATAGATGCCCTTGGGCTCTACTAGCATGAGACAGGACATATGGAGATATTACTGGTGCCTGCTCTAGCAAATAGATGATCAACGGAGGATAGTGATAGTGAAAATTTTATTTTCAAAATTAGTATAAATCTAATTTTCAGTATCAGAGTAAGTTGTAAATTACAAAGAAAACAATAGATAAAATGAATATGGCACTGCCATTATATGACAGTATGAAGAGAAATTAGATATGCCAGAGCGATAGAACAGTGGGTGGGGCACTTACCTTGCCTGCAGCTGATGGTTTCATTCCCTGGCATCCCATTTGGTTCCCCAGCATTGTCAGGAGTAATTCCTGAGTGCCAAATCAGAAGTAACCCTGAGCATTGCTGTTGTGACCCCAAAAAAGCAAAAAAAATAAATAAATAAATAAATAAATAAATAAAATCTGAAAAAAGAAAAGAAAAATGAAAAGAAATTAGGAATTTATAGATATCAAGATCCTGTGCTTTTAAAAGTTAACAGAGTCAGACTCTGTGTTTATTGTCTGTCCATTAATATATCTACAATTTGCATCTTGAATTCTTACTCAGAGAAAGAATGATATACCCTGAAATAATGATGAAAAGTGAAAATAACTCTGGTAAAATGCAGTATATCTGATCTGACACTAACTATATTTTAGTGTTTATCATGACTAAAATTGTCTATATCTCAGCTTTCTCTTATGGGTCAATTATCTTGAAGAGCACAAAACATACTTGAGGAGTTCATCACTTGGTTCCATGTACAATGGATTAGATGGGAAAATACTCTAACTTAAGGACTTAGTCTGTATATATCAAATGTAAATCGAATGAACAAATTTTAGATTATTTTGCATCTTCTAACATATGGAAGCTAACTTTTTCCTGAAAAAATTAATTATTTAACTATGGAAATGATTTTTGCCCTATTGTCAAAACAATGATTAAGTTATAAATGCCTCTAAACATTAGCCACACAACTAAAATTGTACTTGAATCATTCTCAGTATGAGGGCTCCAAAATATGCCATGTTTGTGTTTATAAACAATCTTCATTAATTCTGACAGGCACTGTTGATCCAAGCTAAGTCCCTAATTCTGAGCATCCAAGGCCTCTGTCCTTACTTTCTTCATCTCTTATTGTTTTCATGATGAGATGAATTAAAATTCTTATTTGTTATGCATTTGGTGTACCATATCCTTCCTGCTCATCTGTGCTTATAAGATTTTACTCTGCTTGCATAAGTGTTCATGAGCCCTCAATTTTGAACAGCTGTGAAGAAGGCTGGTTAACTATTTGTAAACACCACCCAATGATCCTTGACAGTAATGGCAGTCTTGTAGAATACTGAAGTGCAATTTTATTGAGAGTGATAATGAGACTGTCTTGTCCAGGGGTCTGATTATTACACCAAAACTGAACGTTATCATTTAGTTGTGAGGTGTAAAATAGTCACTTTTTTTGAGGACGTATTTCCAGTGGGGAAAAATGGCATGTATAGCTATGCTCTATATTGAGATATTTCAAACTTATACCTTTTTGAATTCTGTTATCTGCCTTGAATATTTTTGTGAACAGCTACAGATTTTTATTGTATATTGCCCCATCATCATAAGAACAAAATCATATTTGATTGAATAAATAAGATTACAATATAAGTTATATAGTACAGTACATAATATGTGTATTAATAATATACAAATATGCTATCATAAAGATCCAAATATTTATTCCATATGATCACTGAACTCCCAATATTGGGAGTATCCAAAATATTGAGGAGGAAGAGAATTTTAGTTGAGATTTAGTGAGAATATTGTTTTCCCAGAGAAAACTGGGATGCAACTATCTTGCAAGCAAAGACATTACTGTGTTATCCCTCAAATATTTCCCCAATGAAGTTTCATAATGAATAACTATGGAAGATATAGATATGGTCAAGATTGGGACAATCAGTCCAAGAAGAGAGCATTTAAAATCCTGGAACATCTATATATCTTATGGCGGCAAAAGTAGGGCTTTACTAAAATGCAAATGTCAGCTCTTTAAGTTTAGAATTACTCTCGGTAAAGCATCTTACTGCATGTATAGGTTGTTCTGCAACATGTTTTGCATCATTCCTTGAGTATTGAGGATCAGAATTCCAGAGTAAATATTGAAACTCAACTACTTCAATTACCATAACAAAAAAGCTTTTGTCCCTAACAGACAAGTAGCCTTCTGTTAGTGTCCATTAAACAGTCTAATTCTCTAACTTAAAAACAGTGGTCTGGCCCTTCATAACCATATATTCCACAATTCATAACAAACAGCAAAAGTCAAATACAATATTGTAAAGTCATGGCAGGATAAAGGTGGGAATATAAAAGAATACAATGCGATGAAAGAAGTTCACTGTAGGTCATAGGAAGTTTTATTTAATATTGCAGAAATAAATCCATGATACACAATATGATCATGGGGCAGAGCTGCTACTTGCTCTCCCTGTGCCCAGCTGCTCATGAGGCACCCAAGAGGCATGGCGGGTTCTAGCCCTGGCCTGCCACCCCAACAGAGCCTCACAACAAGTCAGATGACCCCCCGACTCCATGGAGTCCGCCATTTTCCACATCCAGACTTCCCTCTTGTCACAACTCCACCCAGCAGACCAGACTATCACATCCCGGATCATTGACACCCACCCTGCAGCAGTTTTTTTTTCAATCTGGCCCAGGTATGCTGAACCAGAGACTCTCAGACAGGGGCAGAGCTGCTACTTGCTCTCCCTGTGCCCAGCTGCTCATAAGGTGCCCGGGAGGCATGGCAGGTCCTAGCCCTGGCCTGCCACCCCAACAGAGCCTCACAACAAGCCAGACGACCCTCCCGACTCCATGGAGTCCGCCATTTTCCCCATCCAGACTTCCCTCTTGTCACAACTCCACCAACCAGCAGACCAGAATATCACAGCTCGGCTAGTGGCCGCGCAGTTCATCAATAAATGCTTTATTTAGAGGTGACTACAACAGTATGCCATCCGCACAGCAAGCCTAGCAAGCTGCTTGTGTAGTATTTGAGATGCCAAATAGCAGTAACATTTATATTAGATCATTCCCGTGACCTAGTATAATGGTTTGAGGCTCTTTATGTTCCTAGAGCAAGCAGATGCCTTTGGGTTCTACTAGCATGAGACAGGACATATGGAGATATTACTGGTGCCCGCTCTAGCAAATAGATGATTAATAGGAAGATAGTGACAGTGACACAATATGAACAGAAAGATTCACATATGATCATAGACAATTTATTGAATGCTATGCCTTAACTATTTTACTTGGCACTCTACATAATGCATTATTTAATATTCAACAACCCATCACATCACACATATATAATTGCTATTTCCATTTTGGAAATGAAGAAAGAAATAAGTCAAAGAACTGATAAGGAGCTTGTTCAAGTTCACATAATTCTTTAATAGAATCTATTTCAAGAGGGTCTTGGGTTGAAGCCACATCATAAAAATCTTTGTAAAGTATACCATGTATGGCAAATTTTCTGTTAGGAAAATTGGTAATGGCCAAAGGGCAAGATAATGACTTTATTAACAGTACAGTGTAAGAACTAATAATAGGCGAAAAGAGGAAATTAAAGAATGTTCACATAGGCAAGTCTAAAAATTATAATAGAAAGAATTTTTAAAAGGGTTGTGATCATATTTAAGACTATTTTATTTTATTATATTATTCTTCTTGATTTTTCGGTCACACCAGGCAATGCTCGAGAGGTTACTCCTACTCTGCACTCAAGAATTACTCCTGGTGGTGCTTGGAGGACCATACGGAATGCTGGGGATAGAACCCAGGTCAACTACATGCAAGGCAAATACCCTACCACTGCGCTATCGCGCTGGCACCTATTTTATAACTTTTAAACATTTTTATGTTTTCATTTCTGCATATGTCTTACAAACACTACACACAAAAACTATATTGAATATTTAAATGAATTGCTTTTATGTCTGTTGAGTTCAGTAGGGTCCCCAACATATATTGGGCTTTGGCAGGGTCTTCTGGTGAATTTGAGGCTGGCAACCACACTCTCACCCCCCCATACCCCTGACTGAGGGATAAAGAAACAGGCTTGTTGGTAACTAGTGGAAGTTTAATTCAAGTTTGCTAGTTATAGAAGCATTATGAAAGTCTGGGGGTTCGGTGTTTCAGAGAGGTGATAGAACTTTGATCCTAAAACAATAAGCAGGTATAAAAACCCCTTCTGGGAACAATCTATTAGGGGGCTGCCCCCCACCGATGGAATATTGCCCTGGGCCTATAGACCTGTCCCAGGACATTGATGCAATTTCGTCTAAGGACATATTGCTTTCTCTTTCCTTTACTGGTAATCCATATCATCTTACTAGATTTCCTTCTTAATAATATTTCTAGTCATTTTGCATAAATATAGTAAAAGATATAGACTTTTATCTACACCTGAATTATGCTTAAAATGGTCTCTTTGGACTCATGGTAAAGGATGGCTTTTCCTGGAAACCTCATCATATATTTTTAGACTATAGGTCTGAGACCAGGTTAGTTTTTCCTAAACCCAACAGGGTCCTAAATCAGTAACTTGGTTTGGGGTCATGATAGTTTTTCCATGACCATGTGTTTAACTTATTAATCTTCTTATGACCTTCGCCTGTCCCAGGTTGTGGCCAGGCTATCTCACTCACAGTCCTGGGTCCAACCAAGTCCCGTGATGGCACCCTCCTTTTGGGGTATAAGGAACTAAGATTAATCTAAGAACAACCGATGTTTATGTCAGTTAAATATGATGACTGCCTTAGGGTAAGTATTTCAGAGTCAATTAAGTACTATATTACAAAAGCATAGCATTAACTGTCTTCTTGTATCTATAAAAAAGAGAGATTGCTTTTATATAAGATTATGCAGAGGGCACAAAGGAAAGAGAAAAGCAAGATTTCACTTACAATACAAAACCCAAGGTTATTGGAAGGCTAACTGCAAATCACAGTGCCTGAGTAGAAGACTGACCCCTGAGTAGGAGACAGAAGGATATAACCAACAGGGAAGAAGAGTACAAAGGAGAGATCAAAGTTAAATGCTGAAGAATGTGTGTGCCAGTGGTATAGGATGTGCCCGTTAGCACTAGAAGGGGTGCAGTTCAAATACCCTAAGTTCCTAGAGGAGAGGAAAAGACAGCCTCAAAGTTAAATCTGACATGCTTAGAATTGTAGCATTAAATGTTACCCATGATGAAAACTTAAAAATTTATAAATATTTCAAATATCTTCTCATAATTTTACCTCACCCTCCAATTTTCATCATTCATTTTATTTCTAGCATTATTATGTGACTACATTTAATGAAATTGAATTAAACAAAAATTCATTTTGCTTGTGTTAATTTACATAAATATAAAGCTTATACCTCTGGAAGATGGAGTTTTCAAGCTTTGTCTATCTCTTGGTTTTTCTTTTTGGGGTTGGGGGATACTTATCCTGCTGTACTCAAGGCTTACTCCTGGTTCTGTGCTCCTGAGCACATCACTGTCCTTGTGGGGCTGGTAACTGATCCACGTCTGCTCTGTACTAGCAGTCCCCTTCTGTTTTACTTCTCAAGTTCATCAAATATTCTCCATAAAAGGCCAGACTTTCCTCTGCAAATTCATATCACTTCACTTGTCACTTGTCTTCCCGTTGTTCATTGATTTGCTCGAGTGGGCACTAGTAACTACTCCATACTTCCTGTCACATGCTAGTGTAACCCAATGGCATCTGCTTGTACCAGGGACACAAAGATCCTCAAAACAGTCCTTCAGGTCATGGGAATGAGGTCTATAATTGTTACTGGTTTTGTCATATCAAACACAACACAGGTAGCTTGCCAGACTCTGCCATGTGGATGGCATACTCCCAGTAATAGGCTCTCAGTTCATGCATTTACCATGCAGCTGCATGAACCATGCAGCTGTACAATTAGGAGATATCTGCTTATCTCTTGGGTGGAGCTCTGACAAGTTATGGAGTCCAGATGTTGAAAATGGTGACCCTCATGGTGCGGAGGTTCCTCTGAGCACAGGGACTGCAGGCAGCAGCTCTGTCCCATGTATCAGTGTCTCATAGAAAGTCAGAAAAACAGAAAGCCAGAATAAAAGAACTACAATCCAACATGAAATCACTCAATGCAAAGCCAGAATATGAAAAGAACTACAATGCAATAATGAAGTAACCCATGGCATAGTGTATAAAGGACTGACATTTCTCTAAAAAAGAAATTCAAATGGCAAATAAGTATACAAAGATGCTCAACTACTGTGACGGAAAAGTGAGGTAAGTTGCAACAAGCTTGTGACACCCGTTAGGACACCAATACTGCAAGGAAAGGACAGCCCCATAGAGGCTGGAGAGGGCTGGAGAGGGCTGGAGAGGGCTGACAGACAGGCTGAGAGGACAGGGCTGAGTAATATAACCAACACTATATTTACTTAAGTTTGCTTTTCATATTCTCTGATGGAATAGCTCAAGTCTGCTTCTGGTGGGAAAGCAACCATAAACAGGTAATAAATATATTAATTAATACAGTAGTATGAAATCTTGGTATTTATAGATAATTTGAGTCCTGATAAAAATATATTGGTGAACTATAAGGTTGAGTATTCTTAAATATTGATTATAGACAATTAATATTCTTAAATATTGATTATAGACTTGCAGACATGGGGCAGAGCTGCTACTGGCTCTCCCTGTGACCAGCCGCTCATGAGGCGCCGGGAGGGATGGTGGGTTCTAGCCCTGGCCCACCATCCCAGCAGAGCCTCGCAACAAGCCAGAAGACCCCCCACTCCATGAGGGCCTCCATTTTCCACATCCGGACTTCTCTCTCGTCAGACCTCCACCCAGCAGACCAGCCTATCAGCGCCCAGCTCACGCAGCCGCTTGAGGCTGCGCAGTTCATCAATAAATGCTGGACTTAGAGGTGCCTACAAGAGTATGCTACCTGCACGGCAGAGCCTGGCAAGCTACCCGTGTTGTATTTGATATATGCCAAATACCAATAACAATTATAGACCTCATTCCGGAATGGATTGGGGCTCTTTATGTTCCTGGAGCAAGCAGATGCCTTGGGCTCTACTAGCATGAGACAGGACATATGGAGATGTTACTGGGGCCCGCTCGAGCAAATCGATGATGAACGGGAAGACAGTGATACAGTGATACAGTGATAGACATATCTTAGTAATTAAAATATATTACTAAATGTATTTATTCTACATATATTAGATATATGAGTATAACAATAAGTAATCATTGTCCTAATGAGCCTTTCAGTACAATAAGAAGATGTAATTTCATTTCAACAATTTATTTTTTGGGGGTATATGTGACATATTTATTATGGATCAGTGGGAGAATTTTCTAAATTCTTCAGCCTTTAAAGTACCTAGATGTGTCAGAGCATATTTTATTTGATTTTACTAAGTCACTGGAATGGAAAATTAATGATGCATAATTTTAATCCAGTTGATAATATTATCTCATAATTTAATGTCTTGTGATTCTGCTTCTCTTTTTATTTAATCATAAGTACTTTGAATATTTATAATAAAGAAAACAAAAAGATGGAAAAATGTGAGCGAACTTGATGAATCTAGGACCAGAGAGCTAGTATAGGTCTATGCTTCTCTTGCACATAGCCAACTTTGGTTCAAATTCCCAGGACTGCATATAACCCTGAGCATCACAAGGAGCGATCCCTGTGCAGAAAGCCAGGAAAAAGAATTGAGAACTCTAAGATGTGGCCCTGAAACAAAGAAATAAACAAAATGAATCAATTTTTTCTGGAATCAAAATTTTAATTACAGAATCTTTCCCTCACAAATTAAAGATGTCTTGAATAATTAAAACAAAACATTTTTAAGACTAGTTAGCAGAACTTTACCTTTAAACAACAGTCACTAACTCCTACCTAGGAAAAATTATTATGTATATATGTTGTGGGGTATGAAAGGATAGGGGTAATGAGGAGGGCGTGAGCATTTCTAAACAGGTATGCTTTCCTTAGTAATTTTAATCTTGAGTGGGCCACCCTTTTATGGTTCTTGAGAGCCCAAGGCCTGCCTGCTCCCAAAGTTATTTCATTCAGCACTCCAGTCCTAACTTTTCAATGCTCAGTCTCACAATAAGGCACTTTAGAGACTACGAAGTCCACGTTACCTGTCCTAAATCATGTATTAAACCTAGTAACAAACATGGAACTTTGTACATGTCTTAAAGTTCTTTGAAATATTTCCCTGGCCTTCAATATTTCTTTAATATGAGTCTCAGAGATGTTAAATAATTTGCCTAGAATTTTGCAACTAGTAGGTGTAATGTAGAAACTTAACAATAAATCCTTGTACCCTCTTTGAAGTACGTTCAATCTATGACAAACTGTGTTGTCATCAACTATTTAATTTGCTGAACTTGCTTTCAATATTTTAATCTTTATATTAATATGCAATGATCTAGTTTCCCATTTCATTTTAATAATTTTAAAATAAATGTTTATACAACTATACAAAATGAAATTATATAGAAAATATTCCCGTCAGTGGTCCAACAGGAACACAACTGGTAGTAGTAAAAGGAATAAATACTTTCAACGTATTACTTTCTCATAAGCACATGGAAATAAACCATTCCCTATTAGGAGGCCTGAGCATGACTGAAAACTCCCTCTTCCATTACACTCGTAAGCATACTCTAGGACATGTGTTGGCATTCCTGATGAAAAAGAGAGACACATCCTCCATCTTTTAAAAAGAGTTGAGGGCATAGATTAAGGATAGTCAGGGTCTATGGACAGTAATGAAAATGAGGGTATGGTCTTCATATTTTGCACATTTGTTGGGTCTTGCTGAGACAGTTAGGACCCAGGTAATAATCTCCATTGTATAACAATATCTGCTTAGCAGGGCTTTGCACACTCTATGTATGGGTTCTTGAAAGATAAGTTTAAATAGTGCCCAACAGTAGTCACTGCAATGGCTTTCATAAATGATTTGGGTATGTTGATGAATTAACATCAACTTCGCTGATGACTAAAAATCATTTTTTCTGAAAGTTGACTAAAATTTCAAACAGCAAGTTGCTGTTTTGGTTATAGAAATAATCCAGAATCAAATCTAATTCCTATCCCATTAATTGTCTCCTTTTTTCAAAAATTCCACTTTTAAAATAGTTTTGGGACACAATCTTTTTCAAAATTGACTTTATTATGTCTGCTATTATATCCACACAGTAACCAAGCTCAATGAGGTTTGTAGGGAGTACAAAATGCCGCTCTGTCTCACTTTCATTGATTTACAGAAAGCCTTTGATTCTGTGGAAACTGAAGCAGTCATCGAAGCCCTAGCCAAACAGGGTATTCAAACACAATACATCAAGGTCCTTCTTGAGCTGTTTTACGGATTCACCACCAGGATCTCACCATTCTACAAAGAAGTGATCATTGATGTCAAAAGAGGGTTTCGACAGGGGTGATATCATTTCACCAAAACTCTTCAGCACCACCCTCGAGAACATCATTGGACAATTAGAATGGGAAGGAATGGGAGTGAATATAGGTGGTGGGCAACTACACCACCTCCACTTCGCTGATGACATCGTTCTAATAACACCAAACATTAGCGATGCAGCACAAAACTGGCTGACTTTGACCGAGAATGTGGAAAGATAGGTCTACAGCTGAATCTAAAGAAAACTATGCTTATGAAAAATGAACTAGTTCCTGAGGCCCCATTCACTCTCAATGGAACAAACATCTCTGAATGCAGCAGTTATGTGTACCTAGGTCGAGAAGTCAACATGATGAACGACCTAAAACATGAGCTGAGCAGGAGGAAGAGAGCAGCATGGAATGCCTTCAAAGGCATCGAAGAAATAGCTAAAAGGACAAAGAACCTCCTGCTCCAGGCACATCTCTTTGACTCCACCGTTCTCCCTGCCTTAACATATGCTTCAGAGACCTGGGCCCTACCAAAGCAGGATGAGAATGCTATTCGGGTCTCCCAGAGAGGAATCGAAAGAGCTATGCTTGGAATATCATGCCTCACTCAAGTGAGAGAAGGAATCCGCAGTTCTGACCTCCGTGGCTATTCCAGAATCAGGGATGCTGTCTCGTTTGCCAAGGCATCGAAAATCAGATGGGCTGGACATGTAATGCGATTTGGAGACAACCGCTGGACTAGAGCCATTACCGACTGGATCCCAAGGGATGTCAAAAGATCACGTGGCCGCCCACCTACAAGATGGTTAGACTTCCTTGTCAAGACCCTGAAGGAACGGTTTGAGGCTCTTCATATTCCTGAATCAACCGGATGCCATTGGGCTACATTGGCACGTGATAGGGTACAATGGAAATGTTACTGGTGCCCGCTTGAGCAAATCGATGAATAATGGGATTCAAGTGATCAAGTGATGTCTGCTGTTAATTCTTTATATAGTCTGAAGCATTTAATCTAAAACCTGTAGGATTATATAACTTTTGTTTGGCCAAAATGTCCTGTAATTGTTTTTTTTTAGTATTGCATTTTTATGCTAATATATAATTTGGTGACTGACTGTGATTTAAATATAGACAATTAGGCTGACATTCACAAGCATATATCTGAGTTTTTGGCTCCTCTACTGAGAGTATGTGCTTGCTTTGTGGAATTACTAAGATGTCTCCCTCTTCTTTTATTTTTCTTTTAATTCTTGTGAGAAGATATAGAAAACACAGCATGCTGCAATCTTTATCCTATTATTGCTTGAAATATTAAACTCATATTCTACTAGAGAAATTAAATGACTCCAGGAACTTAAAATAGTATGTAAGCATCATACCTGGTTCTCTTCGCCTTTTATACATTTTCCACCATATAGCCTTCCTACGACTCTATACATTTTATGTTACATACCAAGCTCAAAACAGGAAGGTCTCAGAGGCCTAGGATATATAATACGCATGCAAAAAATTCAACTCTATTATGGCAATGATAGATATTTTTATTAAAAAATGAGAATAAATCCAACTCAGAACTTTCAGCTCAAAGTAACAAGGGAATTTGTATCTACAAATATTAACTTATTGCCGCAGTTGGGTTATGTATCATGTTTTTCTAATTATTATGTTTTATTAGAAAAGAAAAATAACTCTTAGTGATGACAGTGTTGTAGGTGTAAAATGTTAAAAAAAATTATATAAAAATTTAGAATGAATAAATGTATTGAACAAGGTCACTGGATAGAAGGTAAATATACAAAATTAATTATATTTCTAAATACTAGAAACAAATCATAGGCAAAGATTTATTTTTAAATTGAAATACCATGGTTTACAAAATTGTTCATAATACAGTTGTTTTGTGCATTCAATATTCCAACACCAATTCTACACTAGTGTCACATTTCCTTCAATACTGTATCGTTTCCCCACCAACTCTCAAAGCTTGCCTCTTTGGCAAGCACAAAATAATTTTTTGATATTGTTTGGTACAATAAAATGGCAACTGGTGGTATAGAAAATAGTTCAATAAAAATTGTTAATACTATTGTATTTCACAATGGGTTTACTCAAGTCTTTCCCCCCCCCCCCCCCCGAAGGCTTACTGAACTGTTTGCTCTTAGTTGAGCTTTTGTATTCTGTTTTGGTTTGTTGAGCTTAGTTGGCTTCTCTGCTATTTTCCATCTAATTCTCTGTGCTCCTATGGGCTGTCAGTATTGTCTGTCCACCCACTGAGGGACCCCAGGGTTTTCAGCCCAAAGACCTGTGTACCCTTAAGTTGCAGCAGCAGGGCTTGCATTTCTTCCAAGGTTAGTAATGAAACCATGAAGCCGGGCTTATTTATGCATGATGGTGGTTGAGGCCTGTGAGTTGTGCCTATTGGCAGTTGGGGGGTGAGGGAAAAGGGCAAATAATTTTTAATATACTTTATAAAAATAAATAAAAAGAAAAATCAAAGACTTAAAACATTTTTAGATGCATACATGGTAATTTCATAACATGATAGACTTAATGTTTGACACTTTTTAGAAAAAAAGTTTACTTAGTTATAATTAAACCTTCTATATAGTGATCTTGTCCAATAAACATTAATTCTAATAGTTTGTGAATTTTTGGAAATTTTTATATCTACAATTATGACATTACTAATATAGTTTTGCTTCTTCTCTAAAATAACATTAACATTGTTAATAGTTTTGTACTTATTGTACACAATTTTCTATACTATCACCAGCAAACTTCCAAAGAACCTCCACTACTGACCATCCATTTCTTCTATCTTAAAGTCTGCATACTATTCATTTTATCCAATTTATTACAACATCCCCAGCATACAATAATTTTATTTCAATAGTACCAAGAAATTATTGTTAATCACATTCTCTAATACATTCACGTATAATTGTTGTATTGTGAAATCTATGTAAGCTTAGAAAAGGGTGGTTGACAGTTCCTAATTACATGTAGTCAATTACATAGTGATAAAAATTTTTAAACAACCTATGGTTTGCAAAGCTATCCATTCTGTTGTGACCATGTTGCTACCATTCTTTGGGAATCCCAAAGGACCTTATAAAATAAACACAATAAATAGCCACACTACCATATAGAGATTTACGTATTATTTATTATTAAGGGAAGGCTGAGATAGACATCTCTGAGGTGTCTATCACTCTTGTTTCCCATAGCAACACAGTTTTTGGATCAGTCAAAACCCCATAGAGACATATATAAGAGTTCACATCTTTTATGCTGGACCTCCTCAGGATACACTAATTTGCGACAGCTGTGCCCATGCCCATTCTCTCCTAGGTTTCTGGCATGCCAGACCTTGATGGTTGACAGGTGTGGGAGCTACTGGCTTTGGGAAAAGGAATTAACCCTATTTCTGCCAGGTCCCTTTATGCATAGATGGGAACAACTCCACTTCTCAGCGTGATCACCCAGTAAGAATTTTTTTTAATCAGTCAGAAATCATTTTGGGTCCTAAAAGCACTAGGACACACTAGAGATATTATCCTGAGTTGGAAGGTAAAGATAGACAACAGCTGGTTGAATAGGCATACAAAGAGACCCTTTAATATTCTTAGCAAATAAAATATTTAGCATGTCCTGGCTCATTTTGAGAAGATGAGAAAACCATTGCTCTGCTCCTCTTTCACATTCTGACCCCCTAAGAGAAATAAAGGCTGTTATCTATGTTTTAAGTCAACCATTTTTTAAATAGTACAATTTTGATTATTTGATTTTTTTCCCATTTTCTTTTGTGCAGTCAGAGGTGAACTGAAATTACTTGTGCTAATAGTTGGTCATCATTAAAGCTCAGATAAAAGTATAAAATTGCTTTAGTGATGAAGAGAAACACTAATAAAACTCTCCTGTTTACCTATTGAAATTGGTCTGTAAGATTTTTTTTTTAAACAAACCTATTGACAGTGGTTTGCTTTTAAATAAGTTATAAAATGTTCTGTGTCTGTAGGTGGTTGTTGAGTTTAGCAGAGTCTCCATTTTTCTGATCTGGTTTGGTATGCCATTGAAGTTTTGTTTAAACTTTCCATCCACTTGAGATCTGTAGAACAGTACATCTCCATCCATAAAGGAATGGATGCATATTAGGAAAGCATCACAGATTGCTTCTTATAAGGCTTAATAATATATGCTAAGAATTATTATATAATTTTAACTGTGGTTTTAAAACTTCAGTATACATGCACAGGTAACTAGGATTTTTGTTTTTAACTATAAAAGAAAAAAACAAATCAAAATCAAAGTTTGTCTTTTTATCCGTGAGTTTCCTGAACTTCCCCAGATTCAACCAAACATTTGTGATACTAAAGAAAGTGCATTAAATAAATTTTATAGCTCACTTGGGGAGTCTTTCAATCGAGTCAGAGAGTAAGAAAAGATTCATGTAGTTCAGCTGTCTAAGGGTTCTCAGCATGAGAAACCGCTGCAGAGTGAAGGCTCCCCTAGGATGACCTATCTTATTCCCACTGTTGTGCCATTCCTTAATGCTTGTCTTCTCACCCTCAACAGCATGACAGGTGCTGTGCTCACGACATCTGCAAAGGCAGTTAGTAGAAGACAGGATCTCCTATAGAAACTCAAATACCCTCCTTGGAGGATTCAGTAGATAAGGGTATGTTTGATCTCTGGAAGAATTCTATTTAACTTTATTTTTAGTTTTGAATCTTCAAATTTTCTCTGGTAAAAAGGTAAGGGAGAGGAATATATATGTGTTCAATATATACTTAGGGTCACATATTTTCATAAATTTTTAATCATATATAGTTTTTCACTGAATCTATATAAAACATAAATATTTATCCTAATTTTGTAGATGAAGGTCATGTAACCATATGGGAATACGAATATTTAACCTTTTTCTGATGCAATATCATCTCATATATATATATGAGATGATATTGCATCAGAAAAAAAAATAATATATATATCTGATAAGCTTAATGTCACTGTAGGGTTAATATGGGTTTTTGTGAAGTTTAGTGTGTAGGAGATCATATAGTATCCAACTTTAGCTTATTCTAATACTTTTGATAGCAATTGTTTGTTTGTGGTATAATCATGTAATCTTGTTTTCAAAGTGCTGAATTGTATCCTTTTGTCCCAGAGCCACTTGGGTTCCCAACAGTATCAGGTCAGAAGTTCTCTTCTATCTCCAAGGCAGCCAGGGAACAGATGAAAACGCATGAGTCTGGTACAGTTCCAAAACTGTTTTTAATAGTAGAACAATCTCTACCACCACAATTCAATATAATGGAAGACCTCTAGCTCTGGTCAGAACTTAGACCATGCACGAGGGCCCAAGTCTCCCACCAAAGAGGATCCCACCAGAAAGAGTCCCAGTCTCTGGGATCCAGTACCTTAAGTCAGTCCTCTTATATACACAAACGTAATTCTAACTTCAGGGAGAGTGTTATCAACAAAGATCAACTAAACATATTCTAGAGTATAGAAGAGTATTTAGTAGGGTGGTGCGACACACTACTACAGGTCTAAACAAATGACTATGCCAAGGACTAATCCCTTCTTCTGAGATTATTTCTTATGTCTAAACATTGGAGGGGAGGATTGTTATAAAGTAATGTATCTTAATTTTATGGACTTCATGTAATCTAGATGGTGCCCACAAGGTCCATCTTATTTATTATCTGCACCAAGCTGATTCTGAGAATCCTGTTCTCTGTATACTGAAAGGGTCATGTTCGCCTGCTTGAGGGCAAACTAGTATGATCCTTCCGATAATTTTAAAAAGATAGTCTCAATAAGCCAGGGTGGTAATCTCCTCGTAACTTCTAACTGTTCCACACTGGGACCAGTGGGTATAAAGAGGAGCTGAGCCCAATCTAGATAACATGGAAGTCATAGTAGATATATAATGATAATTCAGAAGTTACTCATTAGAGTCAAGGTGACTTCTGTAACTGCCACACCCTCTATCAGTGTTTACTCAGAAGAGATATCTCATTAGCATAAACCCTGGCTTCACTTGTCACTTGTCTTCCCGTTGTTCATCGATTTGCTTGAGCAGACACCAGTAACATCTTCATACATCCCTGTCACATGCTGGTGCAGCCTAAGGGCATCTGCTTGCTCCAGGTACACAAAGAGCCTTAAACCATTCCTTCAGGTCACGGGAATGAGGTCTATATTTGTTACTGGTTTTTTTTTTTTTGGCATATCAAATATGACACTGGTAGCTTGCAAGACTCTGCCATGAGAGTGGTATACACTTGGTAGTAGGCAGTCAGTTGTGCATTTACTGATGAACCATGTGCAATGGGGGAAATTGGCTTTTCTCTTGGGTGGAGCTCTGATGAGCTATGGAGTCCAGATGTTGAAAATGGCTGCACTCTTGGTGTGGGGGTTCCCCTGGCTTCTTGCAAGGCTCTATTGGGATGGTGGGCCAGAGCTAGAACCCACCTTCCTTCCCAGATGCCTCATGATCAGCCGAGCACAGGGAAAGCTGGTAGCAGCTCTGCCCCATGTATCTGTCTCTGGTTCAAGCACAACTGGCTTGAAATAGGCTTTGCTGTAGGGTGAGACTCTCATGAGTAGGGCTTGAGATTGGTTTTTCTCTTGGGTGGACTTCTGATGAGCTGTGGAGATGGATGTTGAAAATGGCCACACTCTTGGTGTGGGGTTTCCTCTGGCTTCTTGTGAGGCTCTATTGGAATGGCGGGCCAGGGCTAGAACCTGCCTTCCCTCCAGGATGCCTCATGATCAGTTGAGCATAGGGAGAGCCGTTAGCAGCTGTGCAATGAACCCTGGCTTAAGAAACATGTAAATAGATTAAACTGTGAGTAAATAGATTAAATAGATTAAACAGCAAAGCTCTCAGGCTAGTTAGGCCTGTCATCTAACATCCTTTTATATGAATATTCTGTATGGTGCCCATTCACTGGCTGATAAACATCTGGATTATTTGCAGGGTTTTTTTTGTGCATTGTGAATAAAGTTTCATGAACATTCAAATTCAATGTATTTTACATATTTGGGTAAGTACAAATAAATTCAATTGATTATATAACAAAATTGCATCCCACATGACTTACAATTTTGTATTTCTGCTAGTAATGTATGGGACTGCAAGAAGTCTAACATCTTTTAACACTTATCATTTATAGTACTTTAATTTTAGTTATTCCAGAAAGAATATAGTTACATCAAAAGGTTTTGCTTAAAAATTAAAAAAAAAATAAAGTATTTAAGTTTAAATCTTGTATTTCCTTGAGATATTGACACAATATCTTTTGATAAATGTGTTTTGCCATTTATAAATTATCTTTAGCAAAATATGAACACAAATATTTAGCTCACATTTAAAAAAACTGCATTATTTATTTTATATTTCAGTCATAAGAATTTAGCTGTAAGAATTATTTTTATATTCTGGACATAGCCTTTGTGAAATATCAAAACAAAAACACGGTATGTAGTTTTATCGGTCATTTATTTAATGAAGATCCTCATAGAAAAGAACTGTTAGTTTTATAAAATGACAAATACATCAGTTCTTTTACACATACTCTATTTGCAACTGAACAACAGAAATCTTTCCCCAAATAAAGTTGTAATATTTTCTCACTTATTACACTTAATTCTAACTATGTTAAAGTTTAAGTGGTATTTTTTCGAATTTGTGTGCTATGGGATATTTTCCTATAGGGAAAATATACGTGTATTTATTAAGTAGGGTATTTAATAAAATATTTATTTTATAGGGGTATTTATTAAAATATTTTTCTTGTTAAATAATTTTTAAGATATATTGAATTGAATAATTTAATTTTACTTATTCCTAAACACCATTCTGATGCTATTCCTGGACATTAATTGGAACCATCAATATCCATATCTCCTTACACCAGTACTACCCTGTGATGCTTATGTTTAGCTTTTTAACAAAGTTACAAGTTTATACAGTATAGCCTAATTTTTAGACAATGTAACCATTGAAGTTAGACTGTGTAACCTAATTTTGTAAAAAATACTTTTGATCATTTTAGGTTCTTTGCATTTGCATACAAATTTGTAAATCAATTTGTTGACGTGGAAGAAAATGAATATAATTTTATACGGATTATTGGGGCTGTTAGGGGTCTCCAACAGTATCGAGTCTGTCAGATAGATTCCCTGGCCATTTTCAGGAACGATGACTGCCGATGGCCGTCCCCTAAGACCAATGAACAAAGAGCCACAAGTTCAGTTTAGAAAATTTAAAAACTTCACTTCTTCCTATTTCACTGCACACCAATTGCTATACACACTCTGCACACCACACTGGTGGACAGGCTATACATACTCCTTGACTCCCAAAACTACAAGAAACTAAAATCTCTGCAGAGGCTGAGGACAGGGAGTAACCAAAGGTCTAAACTGGTTTTTGAGGAATAAACTGGTTTCCTCTTACAAAAATCCCCAGGGAGCCTGCTTCCCAGGCTAAAGAAATGCGAAGGCAGAGCACTGCTCTCCTCCTAGTCTAATAAACAATCATTCCTATAACACATCTAGTACTTTTATGCAAAGACAGTACACCCAAGGTATAGGGTAATATTTCATAAGGAGATCACCTCATATGATCCAAACTATGATTCCTGTGCCAGATCGAACTTTCCCCTTCTGGGTCCTGTCTCCAAAACAACAGTCTTGCTCTGCTCTAAGGCGAATCTTAAGTGCTCTGCTGTAAGGTCATTCATAGCTTATCTAGGTCAGAACAAACCTGATAATGACCTTGCTGGGTCAGAACAGGGCTATTCTGAAAGTTGTTCTATTTTGTAGCCCGGTAGGCTGTTTCTCTGCTATCATCCAGTCCCACATAGCAGACATCCCTTAGGGGTGAGATCAATCTGAAAGATACTGGAGTTCATAGTTTGAAAATATGACAAAAAACCTAGGAATAAATAATTTGAGTTAAAATAACTCACCACTGAGCTGCTGGAACATCTTTATGTTTTTATAGAAGAAACAAATCCCTTGGCCCAAATATGCAAAAAGCTATATAAATACTGTGATCCAACAGAAAAGCGGAATTTTGTATGGGATGCTGGGAATCGAACCTGGGTCAGCTGCATGTAAAACAAACACCCTCCCCACTCTACTATCACTCCAACTCCAAGAGCTGCTGGTAGTTGGACCCCTCAGGCAAAGTTGGGCTCAGGCAATGGGAACATCTGAGCGGCGGGTGCCCAGTGCTGTTGGCATGTGTTGGCAGCCACACCTTGAATGGGGACTTGCCCCCAGCAGCCATGAGGAGCAGGAAGGAACACAACTGATGCAAAAGGCTATAGAAAGGAGAAAAATAATCCCTCATTAGCAATACAAAAATCCAGGGTTATCAAGTAGGGTGTGATCCAACAGGTATTATTACATAATGCCTCAGGCAAATTTTGACTAAATTTATTATGGGACTCCCATAATGGGGTGCCTTCAATTTCCCTGACAATGCTTCAAATCATAAACTATATATGATTGAACACATTTTGCTAAATATATCCCTATCTCATATTTTAGTAATTATATATGATCTTTACAAATAGTATACATTATTTAAAATGTTTCCTAATTATCCATTTTTGCCTTGAAATACACTAGACTTTTTCTATTGGCTATAACTTTTTTTTTCAAGTTTCTTTCTTTCTTTCTTTTTTTTAATTTTTTATTTTTACAATTACAAAGATATACAATTAAAAATTTCATATTTGGGTTTCGGTCATACAGTGTTCCAGCACCCATCCCGCCACCAGTGCCCATATCCCACCACAAACGTCCCCGATTCCCTCCCCCTCTCCCAGCCCTCCTCCATGGCAGGTTCTTTATTTCTTTCCCGTTTCTCTCTCTTTCTCTTTTCCTTCCCCTCCAGACTATGGATTACAGAACATACATTAAAGGGTTGTCATGTGTATCTTTTTGCCTCTATTTAATGCTCAGTTCTAGGTTGGCATTAGTACCCTCGACAATTGTTAGCACACTGTTCCATTTTCTGTCTTACCTAGCGTCTGACTCCCACACATTTGTGATAATTTCCACCTTTGACAAGACCTCCTGATATATGTTTCACTTGACCTTGGATATTGGTATCTTAATATGTACATATATATTTATGTTATGCAGATAAATGCAGTCATTCTGTAACTGTCTCTCTCCTTCTGGCTAATTTCGCTCAACATAATCTTCTCCATGTCCATCCATTTATAGGCAAATTTTATAACTTCATTTTTCCTAACAGCTGCATAGTATTCCATTGTGTAGATGTACCAAAGCTTTTTTATCCAGTCATCGATTTTCGGGCACTCTGGTTGCTTCCAGATTCTGGCTACTGTGAATAATGCTGCTATGAACATAAAAGTAGGGATGGTGTTTCAGCTGCGTATTTTTGGTTTCCCAGAGTAGATTCCCAGGAGTGGTATGGCTGGGTCAAATGGGAGTTCAATTTCTAGTCTTTGGAGGAATGTCCATATTGTTTTCCAAAAGGCTGTACCAGCCGGCATTCCCACCAACAATGGATGAGTGTCCCCTTTTCCCCACATCCACGCCAGCACTTGTTGTTCTTGCTCTTTTGAATATGTGCCAGTCTCTGTGGTGTAAAGTGGTATCTCATTGTTGTTTTGATTTGCATCTCTCTGATGATTAGTGATGATGAGCATTTTTTCATATGTTTTTTGGCCATTCGAATTTCTTCCTTGCTGAAGTTTCTGTTCATTTCTTCTCCCCATTTTTTGATGGGGTTGTTTGTTTTCTTCTTGTAAAGTTCTACCAGTGCCTGATATATCCTGGATATTAACCTCTTATCAGATGGGTATTGGGTGAATATTCTTTCCCATTCTGTGGACTGCTTTTGTATCTTAGTCACTGTTTCTTTTGAGGTGCAGAAGCTTTTTAGTTTCATGTAGTCCCATATGTTTATCTTTTCTTCTAGTTGCTTTGTTAGTGATGTTTCACCTTTGAAGATGCCTTTAGCTTAAATGTCGTGGAGGGTTTTTCCTATATTTTCTTCAATGTGCTTTATGGACTCAAGTCTGTTATTGAGATCTTTAATCCATTTTGATCTGATTTTTGTGCATGGTGTTAGACACAGCTCCAAATTCATTTTCTTACATGTCGCTGCCCAGTTTTCCCAACACCACTTGTTGAAGAGGCTTCCCTTATTCCATTTTAGACTCATTGCAACTTTATCAAAGATTAAATGATCATGTGTTTGAGGTTGGGTGTCAGGATACTCAATTCTATTCCATAGGTCCACAGGTCTGTTTTTATTCCAATACCATGCTGTTTTAATTACTACTGCCTTGTAGTACAGTTTGAAGTTGGGAAAGGTGATGCCTCCCATCTTCTTTTTTCCCGAGGATTGCTTTAGCTATCCTTGGGGGGTTTATTGTGCCATACAAATTTCAGGAGCATTTGGTCAATTTCTTTGAAGAATGTCATGGGTATCCTTATAGGGACTATATTGAATCTGTACAGAGCTCTAGGGAGTATTACCATTTTGACAATGTTGATTCTCCCCATCCATGAGCAGGGAATATGTTTCCATTTCCATGTGTCCTCTTTTATCTCTTGGAGCAGTGTCTTGCAGTTTTTTTTTGTACAGGTCCTTTACACACTGGGGTAAGTTGATTCCTAGGTATTTGATTTTCTGTGGCACAATTGTGAATGGAATTGTTTCCTTAATATCCCTTTCTTCTCTTTCGTTATTTGTATATAGGAAAGCCACCAACTTTTGGGTGTTGATTTTGTATCCTGCCACTCTACTATATGCATCTATTGTTTCTAGGAGTATTTTGGTAGAGAGTTTAGGGTTCTCTAGGTATAATATCATATCATCTGCAAATAATGATAGCTTGACTTCTTCCTTGCCTATCTGGATGCCCTTGATGTCCTTTTCTTCTCTGATTGCTATGGCAAGTACTTCCAGTACTATATTGAATAAAAGAGGTGAGAGTGGGCAACCTTGTCTTGTTCCTGATCTCAGGGGGAAGGCTTTCAACATTTCCCCATTAAGAATGATGCTCGCTGTGGGCTTTTGGTAGATGGCTGTAACTATCTTGAGGAAAGTCCCTTCAATTCCCATTTTCTGGAGGGTTTTAATCATGAACGGGTGCTGGATCTTGTCAAATGCTTTCTCTGAGTCTATTGATAGGATCATATGGTTTTTATTTTTTCTTTTATTGATATGATGTATTATGTTGATTGACTTGTGAATGTTGAACCATCCTTGCATTCCCGGGATGAATCCTACTTGGTCATGATGTATAATCTTCTTGATGAGCCTTTGGATTCTGTTTGCTAGTATTGTGTTGAAGATCTTAGCATCCGTTTTCATCAGGGATATTGGTCTGTAGTTTTCTTTCTTTGTGTTGTCTCTCCCTGCTTTGGGTATCAGGGTGATATGTGCCTCATAGAAGCTGTTTGGGAGTGTTTCTGTTTCTTCTATTTCCTGGAAGAGCTTGAAAAGGACTGGCAGTAGGTCCTCCTTAAAGGTTTGGTAGAGTTCACTAGTGAATCCGTCTGGACCTGGGCTTTTGTGTTTGGGCAGACTTTTTAATTACTGTTTCAATTTCCTCAATGGTGATAGGCTTATTCAGGTATTGGAGGTCTTCTTGTTTCAGCCGTGGGAGGTTATAGGACTTCAGGAATTGATCCATTTCTTCTAGATTCTCATGTTTCACAGCATACAGGCTCTCAAAGTAATCTCTGATGATCTTTTGGATTCCTGTGGTTTCTGTTGTGATGTCACCATTTTTATTTCTGATTCTGTTTATTTGGGTTCTCTCTTTCCCTGTCCTTACAAGTCTTGCCAATGGTTTGTCAATCTTGTTTATTTTTTCAAAAAACCAGCTCTTGGTTTCATTAATCTTTTGGATTGTTTTTTTTGGTTTCCAACTCATTGATTTCCTCTCTAAGTTTTATTATTTCCTTTTTTCTGCCTGGGTTGGGCTCCTTTTGTTGGTCTTTTTCTAATGTCTTCTGCTGTGTAGTCAGGCTATTTATGTGGGCCCTTTCTTGTTTCCTGATGAATGCTTGCAGAGCTATAAACTTCCCTCTTAACATGGCTTTTGCTGTGTCCCACAAGTTCTTATAGTTGGTGTCTTCATTTTCATTTGTTTCCAGAAATCTTTGGATTTCCTGTTTGATTTCTTCTATGACCCATTTCTTGTTCAGGAGTGAGCTGTTCAGTTTCCACGTGTTTGGTTTGACTCCCTGTTTCTGTGTTTCAGTGCATCATGGTCTGAAAAGATAGTTGACACAATTTCTATCTTTTTATTTTATTGAAGTATGCTTTGTGGCTCAGCATGTGGTCTATCTTGGAGAATGGTCCATGTGCACTAGAGAAAAATGTGTGTTCAGCTTTTTTGGCATGAAAAGCCCTGTATATATCCACTAGCTCTCTTTTTTCCATTTCTTCCTTCAGGGCCAATATTTCCTTGGTGAGTTTCAGTCTTGTTGATCTATCCATCCTTGATAGAACAGTGTTGAAATCTCCAACTATTATTGTGCTACTCTTAATGTCTTCATTGAGGTCTCTTAGCAGTTGTTTTATGTATTTTGCTGGCCCCTCGTTGGGTGCATATATGTTTAGTAGTGTAATTTCTTCCTGGTGTACATACCCCTTAAGTAATAAGAAATGGCCTTCATTGTCCCTTCTAACCTTTTTCAGCCTGAAGTCTATATTATCTGATACTAATATGGCCACACCAGCCTTTTGGAGGAGTTGTTTGCAAGGAGAATGGTCTTCCAACCTTTGATTTTGAGTCTGTGTTTGTTCTGATTATTCAGATGTGTTTCTTGTAGACAGCAGAATGTTGGGTTCAATTTTTTAATTCATTTTGTTACTCTTTGTCTCTTAATTGGTGAACTTAGACCATTGACATAGAGAGAGATTATTGTCATCGGATTTTGTGCCATCTTTCTGTTTGTGCTTGTTGTGCTTATGGGTTTGGTCGTATTACAGTAGACCCTTCAGTCCTTCTTTTAAAGTTGGTTTTGAGTCCATGAAGTTCCTGAGTTGTTGCTTATCCATGAAGTTGTGTATCTTTCCTTCATATCTGAATGTGAGTCTGGCCGGGTAAAGAATTCTTGGGGAGGCCTGCAGTTCATTGGGCCTTTTCACAGTATCCCACCATTGTTTTTGGGGCTCGGAGTGTTTCATCAGAGAAGTCTGCTGTAAATCTTAGAGATGTTCCTTTGTATGTGATTTCCTTCTTTGATCTTGCTGCTTTCAGTATTCTTTCTCTATCTATAGTTTTTGTCATTTTAATTAAGATGTGTCTTGGAGTATTCTTTTTTGGGGTTTCTTTTAGCTGGTATCCTACAGGCCTCCTGGATCTTGAGGCAAGCGTTCTTTAGTTCTGGGAACTTCTCAGCAATTATGGTTTTGACAGTTTCTTCTTTATCAGGGTGTTCTTCTTGCCCTTCTGGGACCCCAATGATCCGTATGTTGTTTCTTCTGGCTTCATCCCGATTATCTCTTGTTGTCTGTTCAGTAATTGTGTGTCTTTTTTCCTATCTTCTGGTGTTGTGTACAGAATATTTGGAACTCGTCTTCGAGATCACTAATTCTTTCTTCAGTAGCTATTATTCTGCTATGATGGCTTTCCATTGTGTTTTTCATTTAATTTACCTCAGTTTTACTATCTGTCATTTCCATTTGCATTTTCCTCACTTCTTCTATCATGTCCTCTTGTATTTTATCCATTTTGCATTCCATTGCTTCTTTGAATTCCTTATGAATCCTTAACATTTCTTTCCGAAATTCCTTATCAGAGAGGTTATACAACTCATTGGTATTGCTTGGCTCATCTGGACTAGTGACTTCACTCACAGAGCTTGATGGAATTTTGCGTTGCTTTACCATTATGACTATTGTAGGTTGCAAATGTGGGGTCTTGGGTGACTAGATATTACAGTTCAGTAGGTGTCTGGTCTGTTTGCAGAGTTTGGGTGGGTAGCAAGGATGTAGGAACCAAGGTTCACTGGTACCTCATGCATTATAGGTAATGTAATAGGGTCGCGGACGAGATAGCGTCCACGTGGTTTTGAGTTTTGGGATGTTCCCAGAAGCGCAGGGCCCAAGGGGTCGGGGTGAAACCAAGGCAGTTTGCCTTGGTTCCAGTTGATGGAGTTTCTGCTCTTCCCTGGGGCAACTTGGCTCCGCGGAGACGCAGGGGGTCACCACACACACACCTGTGGGGGAGATTGCAGCCCTATTGTCTATAACTTTTGACCCTATTAAGCCTGACTCGTTTTTATCTATTTATTAATCTATTTATTTATTTATTTATTTATTTTTTTTCAGGACACGTTAGGGGGACAAGGCTTACTCCTTACTCTACACTCAGGAGACACTTCTAGTAGTGCTTAAAGGAATATAAATGGTGCTGTGAAAGACAGGTGGGCCTCCTGAAAGACAAACAATTTTTCTGGCACAGCTCACTTAAGTTTTGAAGCCATTAGAATAATGGATTTCTTAGGCTATCCTATATGCACAGGATATCCTGTATACACAATCATGTTATATGTTAAAGTTTATTCTTTTCTTTTAAGTCTTTGTATATCTTACCTTATATCATTATATTTGGATTTTTCCTTTTTGCAGTCAATAATTTCAAGTAAATATTAATATATACCCTCTTGTTTCCTATCTTCGGAGAAGAATTCCGGACTTTATTATGATGTAAAGAAACGTAATAAGGCATAACAAACAGTCAATGGTAACAGAACCTGAAAGTCAGCCTAAGGGACTGAATTTAAGAGGACTGGATGAAGGTGGATGGGTGTGAAAACCCATTGGGAGGGACTCTGAAACTCGGAGGTAGGTGTAGTATTAGAGCATTTTATGCATGAAATTTTTGTCACTAATAGTATTTTAAAGTATGGTGTCTAAATTACTCAGAGACATGTGGTAAAGCTGCTACTGGCTCTCCCTGAGCCCAGCGATCATGAGGCTCCCAGGAGGGAAGACGGGTTCTAGCCCTGGCCTGCCATCTCTACAGAGACTTACAAGAAGCCAGAGGAACCCCACACCCTGAGGGCTGCCATTTTCAACCTCCGGACTCCACAGTTTGTCAGAGCTGCACCTAGCAGAAGAGCTGATCACAGCCTTGCTCGTCAGAGTCAGAGCTGTCTATTTCAAGCCCAGGTGTGCCTGACCCAGAGACTCAGAAACACAGGGTAGAGCTTCTACCCACTCTTCCTGTGCCCAGCCAATCATGAGGCACCCAGGAGGGAAAGCAGTTTCTAGCCATGGCCTGCCATTCCAGCAGAGCCTTGCAAGAAGCCAGAGGAACCCCCACAACATGATGGCTGCCATTTTTAACATCCGGACTCCACAGCTCGTTAGAGTTCCACCCAGCAGAAAAGCTGATCTTTCCTGTTTTGTCATACATGCACAAGTTGAGAGGCTACTACAAGAGTATCCCACCCACACGGCAGAACCTGGCAAGCTATACCTATCATATTTGATATGCCAAAACCGGTAACAATTATAGACCTCATTCCAATGACCTGAAGGAATGGTTTGAGACTCTTCATGTCCCTGGAGCAAGCAGCTACTCTTGGGCTACATTAGCATGTGACAGATGTATGGAGATGTTGCTGGTGTCCACTCACACAAATCCATGAACATGGAAGACAAGTGATACAAGTGATACAAGGTGTCTAAATAAAATTTGAAGTCAAACCAACAATAAATAAATATGATGTTTACAGTGCATTTTCCTAAGCTTTTTCAGATATAGAAAGTTCTTACCTAATCTAATAGGTACACATTTTTAACATAAATTGTGGGGTGTTTTCCCAAGTATTTTTTTATGTTTATTTTAAAGTGATTATTTTTATGTTTACTGTTAATAAGATTACTTTATAAAACTATCCTTTATGCATTTCCAAATTTATTAGCTAATATTTTAATAGTTTTGGGGGCTATATTCATGTATGATGTTTATAGTTTCCTTCAATATATTTGGCTTTGGGAACAGCATGTACTTATAAAATAAGTTGTCTCTATTTTCTGGAAAACTTTTCTTATAAGTGGCTTTGGTTGTAAATAGTTCTAAATCAATTAAGTTTAAGATGCAGTGTGAGGTAAGAACTTACCAAATTTTGTTTGTTTGTATTGGGCTCATTGATTGTTTTTTTAAAGTGTCTTTTATTAAGTTTGTTTCAGAAAGAAAATGTCAAATTGGGGAAATAATTTTACTTATATTACTCATCTATCTTCCTTTAACATACGGACTATAAGAAAGTTCTCTCTTACAATCTTCACTTTGGTTATTTCCTTTTTCTATTTTTTGGGAGGGGAACTCCAGGCTGTGTTGAGAGTTTAATTTTAGATCTATGTTCAGGGATCAGTCCTGGCAATTCTCAACATACAGTATGGGATGATATGCCTACCTGCCAGACTATCATTCTAGTCTCCATTTTGATTTTTTTTTTCTGTCACCTATTCTTAATCAGGTGGTCCTCTGATATACATTGTAAATCCATCCCAGAAAAATTCTTTGGGACATATGCAAACTGAATTAAATTTTATGCAACCAAGCAAACTTCTCTGAGTTAATCACATAACATTCACATCAACAGGGTCAGATTTATAAAGAGTTTCTTCTGGACCTAAGGGTAATTCAAAATCTAAAACTTTGAAATAGTTGGAGGAAAAGTGAACATTGAATATAGAATATACAGAAAATTACAGTTAAAGATAAAGTAGTCTTATCATTCTGGGTTGAGCACATCAGACTGTGCTCAGGGCTAACCCTGGGTAGGATCATAGTGACTGGGTTCTAGTGGTGCCAGGATCAAATTGGGATCACAGCATGCAAAGCAAGTGCTTAAGCCCCTGTAGTTTCTCTATGGTCCACTTTTGTAAAAATCAGTCAAAAATTAAAAAATCAATTTACAGGAGAGGCAGATATTGTGCATGCCTAGCAGACAGTCAAACCAGGTTTAATCCTTGGCATCCCATATGCTCCACCATCCACCAACAAGAAAATTTCCTGAGTGAAGAGCCAAGTGTAACGCCTCAGAATCAGTGGGTATGGTCCCAGAACAAACAAAACAAAACAAAAGTAATAAAAATAAATTTACATTGGTGTTATCAAATGAATGCATTGCCCAGTTAAATTTCAATTTTAGACAAATAATGATTGAATTTTAGCATATGTCTCATGAAATAATGCAATTAAAATCTCATGTGATTTAAGTACCTAGAATGATTTATTTAAAAAAAAAAAATCTAAAATTGGCAGGAGTGATCCCTGAATTTAGGGCTAAAAGTGAGGCCTGCCTTTGACAGGTGTGGCTCAAAATAATTGATCAATCGATTAATTAAACAATTTAAAAGGATGCATAAACTAAAACAGACAATATTTTCTCAAATGATTTATTTAGTCAATGATCATGCAACCCGGATGTGTGTCAAGGAGGATAGCAGGAGAAGATTTGTGGTTTTAATGATCATATCCCTGGCAGATTCTCTCTCTGCCTCCTTACTGCTGCTGAATTTGACAGTACTCAGTTTTGTGCTATTACTTTTAATAATTCCTTTTAAGAAGGAACCCTTACTATTCACTGAGAACACATTCTCTTCATGCTGCTTCACTGGATAGATCACTTGATCATGTGATCACTTGAATTCCATTACTCATCGATTTGCTCGAGCAGGCACCAGTAACATTTCCATTGTACCCTATCACGTGCCAATGTAGCCCAATGGCTCTGGTTGATTCAGGAATGAAGAGCCTCAAACCGTTACTTCAGGGTCTTGACAAGGAAGTCTAACCATCTTGTAGTTGGGCAGCCTCGTGGCGTTTTGACATCACGTGGGATCCAGTAGGTAATGGCTCTAGTGCAGCGGTCATCTCCAAATTGTATTATACGTCCAGCCCATCTGATTTTCTATGTCTTGGCAAACGAGTCAGCATCCCTGATTTAGGAATAGTGATAGAAATCCATATTCCTTCTCTGACTTGAGTGAGGTATGATATTCCAAGCATAACTCTTTTGATTCCTCTCTGGGAGACCAGAAAAGCATTCTCATCATGCTTTTGTAGGGCCCAAGTCTCTGAGGCATATGTTACCGCAGGGAGAATGGTGGAGTCAAAGAGATGTGCCCGAGCCGGTGGTTCTTTGTTCTTTTTAGCTATTTCTTTGATGCCTTTGAAGGCATTCCATGCCACTGTCTTCCTCCTGCGCAGCTCAGGTTTTAGGTCGTTCATCATGTTGACTTCTCGACCTAGGTACACATAACTGCTGCATTCAGAGATGTCTGCTCCATTCAGAGATGTCTGCTCCATTGAAAGTGAATGGGGCCACTGGAACTAGTTCATTTTTCATAAACAAAGTTTTGTTTGGATTCAGCTGTAGACCTATTGTTCCACATTCTTGGTCGGGGTCAGCCAGCATTTGTGCCGCTTGGCTAATGTTTGGTGTTATTAGAACAATGTCATCAGCGAAGCTGAGGTGGTGTAGTTGCCGACTATCTTCACTCCCAATCTTTCCCATTCTAATAGTGCATGATGTTCACGAGAGTTGCTCTGAAGAATTTTGGTGAAATGGTATCACCCTGTCAAACCCCTCTTTTCACATTAATGATCACTCCCTTGTAGAATGGTGAGATCCTGGTGGTGAATCCGTAATACAGCTCACCAAGGATCTTGATGTATTGGGTTTGAACACCCTGCTTGCTGGCATGGTTGTCATTCATCTAGTGTTCTGCCAATCCTGTTCAGGATGACTTGTGTAAACAGCTTGTAGATGACGAACAACAGGCAAGTGGGGCGATAGTTGCCGATGTCATGAATGTCTCCCTTATTGAACAGTAGAACTGTCCTGCTGGTTTTCCATTGGGAGGGCACCTTGCATTCAGACAGGTAGCGTGAAGGGCTGAGCTAGTGTATTGATGAGTACCGATGGCAGATTCTTCAGGTGTCCTGGGTGACTTTGTCTGGGCCTGGTGCTGTTCCCTTCTTTACCAACGAAATCACATGTTGGATTTCAGAAGGGAGAACGTTGGGAATGACATATTCATCCTGTGGAATTTGGTATGTGGGCTGGTGCGTGTGGTTATCAAAAATATCTGAGAAGTCCTGGATAATCTTCTCCATTGCCTTTCTGGAGATGTGACCAATCCATCAGGGCATCGGAGGGCAGTCATCTTGGTCTTATAGTTGGTGAAGGACAGGCAGGCGGTGCAAATGCTTTTCCCAGCTTCTGCTGCATCTTCGAGTATTTCTGCTCTTCTGTCTTTGAAGTCTTCTTTTATCACTTCTCTGCACTGCTTTGCAAGCTTGGACGTTAGCATTTGGTCACCTGAGGCTCTCGCCTTGCCACATTGGCGAATGAGCTCCAGAGTTTTTTGAAGACAGCCGTCCTTTTATGTCTTTCTCTCTCTCGGCATTCTTCACACAATTATGAAGGTGCTTAACCAGTCGGTTGTATTCTTCATCAATATCGTCAATGATGGTATCTTCCCATGTTGCTGCAATGGTGCCGAAGAGTTCCCAAGCTCTCTAACTCAACTATGGATTTCAGATGTCTATTTCATACAGTCTAAGAATTATCTTAATCTCATATTTTAATAATAAATGTGATAATTTTATCCCTATCTACCTTTCCTTTTCCATCTTGATGTGCATGACTTGATAGATTATTATGTGGTGTCGGGGAGCTCACCAGGGTCTCCAACAGTGCCTGGAAGCGAGTTCCCTTCTACCTCTGAAGCTGGCGAGAAATGGATAAAAACTCAGGAATCTGATGCAGTTTTAAAAGGGTTTACTTATCACAGGTTCAGGCATACAAATCAGCAAAAGGAAAAGCCCGGTGCTTAGGATTCCAACTTAGAACCCCAGCCACGTGTAGGCCAAGATGGCGGCCACCACGTGTAAAGGCCCGGTAGAGAGGAGACAAAGACAAAACTCCCAAGAAAGGTGCAAGCTCACAAAGGGAGTTCTCAAAAAGAAGTCGGCGTGAGAGGAAGCAGGCTAGTATTATACCCCTGCAACTCAGACCTCCCTCCACTGTTATGGAAAGCAGGGAGGGTCAAATGCCCTCAGGTAATCTCTCCCAGCACCTCACCTAGACCCTTTTATATGCTAATGTCTTGAGCTAAGATCTGCCTGGAGTTGCCTTTATAGGGTAGAGAAGGGGGTTCTGAGATGGCATGTCTCTGTACCAAAGACTAATACTAATGCCAGTTAAATATTTCTCCAAGCCTTCACAAGTCTTTTTACTTCACGGTAGTTTTGTATTTTAGTTGCCTTTGATTATATCAGGGAGCCATGCTTGCTTGCTTGGAGGCAAACAGCGTTTCTCTCTGGTCTAACTACTTAGGGATCCTACGTGGCCAGGCAAATATACTGGTAAGATCTAGTTAGTCCCAGGATGATTGTGGTAGCATGAGAGAATATTTATACCAGCCAGTACAGAATACATGGTCAGATAAGACTGCCACATTCAGACTACCCCCCTATCTATGAAGTGACCTGCAGGAGGCAATCCAGGGCAGATGCAGAGGCCTAGGCTTTTAGGTTTCCTGCAACAATGGGGCATACATAGAAAGTTCAACCCAAATCATGTCTCTAATATCTTTGCACTGACACTAAGAAGTTTTCAATATATGCAACATATTTAAATAGTTATTTACATTTTTGATTGTTTTATACAGAACTTTAATAATAAACGTAAACCTTATTGTAGAGTATTAAACAAATATATTTTAGTTGTGATTATTATAATAAATTTCATATAATTTGATATAAAATTCGGTTTTCTATAAAATTGAACCTGGAAGTGATAGGGGTACCATATAAGATGCCTGGGATCAAATCTGGGTAACCTACATGCAAGGAAAATGTCCTATTCGTCATTCTAATTCTTTGGTTCAATTCGTGGCACACTTTTGATGTTATGCTATTAAAAGTGTCTATCTTTTTAGCTTATAGATTTTTTGTTTATCAAAGTAACTGATTTACAAGACTATAAGTATTCACAGATTTTAGAGGTACAACTATATACACCACGCCCACCAGAATGCTAATATCTCTAACCATTGTCTCAGCCATTTCAATTCTCCAACTTCCCACCTCTTTCTATAGTGTGGCATGTTTCCATCTTCATGAATTTGTGTTTTTGACTCCTTTAAACAGATATGTAGAAGCAGAATTGCTGGAGCATGTGAACTTTTTTTTTAAGGTTTTAAGAAATCGTCATACTACTTTACTTAAAGTTTGGACCATTTTCATTCCCAACAACAGTGAATGATGGATCCACTTTTATCCTCATGCTGGCCAGCACTTGCTTCTGGCATCTTTAATTCAGGATATGCTATAATTTGAAATTCTACCTTGATCAGATTTTATTTTCCTTATCACTGTGGAGTTAGATGCCATGTGGAGGATGTTTCAAAATAAACAGGAAAAACAAAGTATAAAATCTGAATCATGCAGAATCTTCCAAGGGTATTCTATTCTCAACATGGTCTTAAGAAGCAGACCTCTCTTATAAGTGGGAAATTAGAAAGGAAACAATTGTCTCAAAATTTGGTAAAAAGTTTATGAAACAAACAGCACTTTTGAATCACTGAATCACTGGGTCTAACAAAGATCAACATATCAAAGCCTCTTAACCAAATTAATGTGTAGCTTATCCTTCTCCCCAAGGTCTTTCCCTTGGTTTTATTATGACTGACAATATTGTAAGAGCAGTGTGAAATGGCCAATTCACACATGTGCTACGGTTTGCACACTGACTGAACCTGCTGGAACATGGTTTTCCTAAGAATGATGACAGTAATAAACATCTTCTGGCAGAGGCTTGCAAAATCTGCACCCATTTTAGTCTCTCAGTAATGGCCCATAAAATTCTTTGAAAACTGCAGGAAAAATACAATGTACATGCTCATGCATAAATTAAAACAAGAAATGCCAGCTCAATGGAAATGCACTTCTTATACTCTGGAAAAACTGTGGAGCAATTAAATAATAAACAAATCCATAACATTGTTGCAGCCAATGGTCATCAGAGAAGGTGTTCTCTGTTGGAGTTCAAACCATTACCCAGCACGTACATTGGATAGTTTCCCTGTCCGGTCTGTGAAAATTATCAGAGTAAATTACATAATCATTACTGATGAATTGTTCTTAAAATGCAGGAACAGAAAGACAGTACAAAGGGTAAGGCATTTGCCTTGCACACAACCTACCTGAGTTTGATCTCCAGAACCATGATGGTCTCCTGAGCATAGCCACGATTCTTATACAAAGCCAGGGGTAAGCCCAGAGAAAAGTCAGGGGTGGCCCCCAAACAATCACAAACAAACAAAAAAAAATTTTTTTTTTGTTTGGATGACATTTTTTGGGAGGGTGAGAGAGGAAATATTTGTCTTCATTTCTCTTTCTATTAAGACTAATTTATTCTATAGAAAATATGATGTAAGAGAGAAATTTTCTGATTTTTCTTAGTTATGTGAAGGAACTTTAAATTTTAAGTTGTGAACTTTGTGTTTGTCAGGGAAAATTTTTTAGAAAATCCTTTATTTACTACAAAAATTGAATTGCTTTGGGCCATACTGGGCATTTCCACACTCAGAACTGATTCCTGCTGAGCACCTGGTACCTGGGATTAAGTAGACAATCCCCTACAGACATTATTGCAAAGCTATGATGGATCTACTGTCTCTCCAGACTAGAAAATCACTTATTTAATTAAAATTTAAAGAATTAAGTAATCTGACATACCTAAAAAAATCTTCATAAGACTGAAAACGGTTAATTCATAGACTATTTCAGAATTATTTTTTCCTATCCTCCTCACTGGGTTGAACTCTCCAGAGTATCTAAATTTGAAAAAGTAATTGGGTCTATTGTCTGGTTTCCATATTTGTCTTAGCAATTAAAATTCTTCCCTGTAGTTATTTGTAAATTTATCAGAAAAAAGGAATGACGAGTGCAGATTTTTCTGTGCTCTATCATAAGTGTCAGTAGTCAATACGGTATCACTGGATTTATATCTCTTCGAATATATATAACATGTAACTAGGGAGATTGATGCTAGATCCAGAGATGATTTTAACTGATATCAGTGTAATTACAATATATATATACATATACACATATGCATGTATATATACATATATACATATATACATATATACATATATACTTATATACATATATACATATATACATATATGTATTATAGACATATTTTTCTGTGCTTACTGGCCACCTGTACAACCTTTGTAATGTATGTTTTCAGAACCCTGGAGCATTTTTGTTTGTGTTGTTCAGTAGCTTTAAGTTATTTATATATTTGGGTATTATTTCTTTGTTACATATATGAATTTTGAACATCTTCTCTATTAGGGTGTGTTGTCTTTTGATTTTTATGCCACTTTTTGATGTTGTTGGGAAGAAATTTTTTTATTTTGTCATGCTCTTATTTATTTATTTTTACTTTAGTTTCCTTCATCTATGGAGTAAATTCTCTGAAGAGATGCTTAAGGTTGGTGCCAAAAGATTTACTACCTAAGTTTTGCTTGATGTATTTTACTATTTCAGATCTCATATGCAATTTTATCCACTTTGAATTAATTTTCCATGTGGAAAAAAATATTTTTATTCCTTTGTAGTTCAGTATGACTTTTATTCTATCCAATTTTTTAATCCCATTTATTGAAAAAAAATAATCTTTCCATTTATGCTTCAGGTTTCTTTATGGTAAATTAGTTACTCATTTGTATGTAGATTTATATATGAACTCTAACTTCTGTCTCATTGATCTGTCTGTTTTTAATTTATTAAATATATTAAATTTTTAATAATACTGTCTCAAATTATTAAGACAATGGTTTGTTGTCTTAATAATTTCAGATATGTAATTTAGTTTGAAGTTAGAAAGTATGCTGTCTCCAATTCTGTTCTTTTTCCTTGGAATTACTTTGGCTACATGGGGTCTTTTGTGGTAATTTACACATTTTATTGTAGTTTGCTTTACTTCTATGAAATCTTTTATTGGAATTTTGATAGACATTAATCCTCACCATCCTGCTTTCAGAGTTCACTCATAGTAGTGTTCAGGGTTTCATCTTTGGCACGAGAGATCAAATTGAGTTAGTACATACAAGGCAAGTTCGCTAACCCCTATACTATTTCTCTGACCCTCAGGTGGGAACACTTTCAGCAATGTTATTCACGGTTTTAAATTATTGAATTTCATTTTAAATTGTTTTAAAGCACCAAGGAAGTTTGCAAATATGTTTTGCTTTCACATATGTCTGCTTATCAAGTCTATTTTCCTATTTTTACAGCCAGCTCTTCTGCCACTTTGTCATTTATTGCACATCAATGATTTTTTTAGATCAGGTGCTTTAAAAAGAAATTAACTTACAATATATAAACTACATATAAGATCTGCCTTAGCATGAGCAACTGGTACAGATACGTTTATTTTAGGCAGATTAGACCAACTGATGTCCCCCTTAGGAATTTTGCTCCAGCTAAATATTTTTTTAAGTTTTTTTTTTCTGAATTGTTAGCAAGGAGTACACAATGATTTTTAATTTTTCAGAGGTCATTTTGCCATTTTTATAGAGTGAGACTATTAATGAATGAAGATAAATGAAAGGGATTATAGTTAGGGAGAGAGAAGAGAGAGAGAGAGAGAGAGAGTGAGAAAGAGAGAAGCCTCTTCAAGTATATGAATCCAAACATCTTTAGTCTTTTAATTTTGCATCAGTTAATAAGGTTTTCTTTTTGTTTTCAAATAATTTCCCTTTGATTTCTATCATTAAAATTCAAAAGATTGGGCTGGAATAATAGTATTATTCTTGCAGCCTGAGTTGATGTCTAGCACCGCTTATGGTCCCAACAGGTCCCCAGAGCGATACCTGAACACAAAGCCAGTTGTAATCCATGACCACAACTCCTTGTGACTCAAAAACAAAAGATAGAAGGAAGAAAGAAATAAATAGAGGAAAGTAGGAAGGAAGGAAGGAAGGAAGGAAGGAAGGAAGGAAGGAAGGAAGGAAGGAAGGAAGGAAGGAAGGAAGGAAGGAAGGAAGGAAGGAAGGAAGGAAGGAAAGAAGGAAGGAAGGAAGGAAGGAAGGAAGGAAAGAAGGAAGGAAGGAAGGAAGGAAGGAAGGAAGGAAGGAAGGAAGGAAGGAAGGAAAGAAGGAATGAGGAAAGGAGGGAGGGAGGGAGTGAGGGAGGGAAGAAGGGAGAAAAGGAAGGAAAGCAGTTTCAAAGGATTTACCAACATTCTTAAAATATACTGAGGGGCCAGAGCGATAGTCCAGCAGGTAGGGCGTTTGCCTTGCATGCGGCTGGCCAGCGCCAGCCAGGGTTCGATCTCCGGCATCACATATGGTCCCCGAGCACTGCCAGGAGTAATTTCTGAGTGCAGATCCAGGAGAAACCCCCTGAGCATTGCCGAGTATGACCCAAAAAGCAAAAAAAAAAAAAAAAAAAAAACCTGAAAACATTTAATGAAACAAAATATGCATTAGCGTTATGCAAATTTTATTATGCAAATAATTATACAAGTTTTAACCACTACTATTACTTTTCATTTTTCTATAGTAAAATGTAGAAAACACTAATTTAAAAATAAAATGCAGTATGAGCACTATTATCTAAATAAACATAGCACTAATCGGTGTGCACTCTTTCTTGCTATTTTAGAAGAACTTATTGATTTACGTCATGTTCAAGAAACTTGTTTAACAGCTATGAGTCTGACTGCTAAATAAGAATTTGGAATATATAGCTTCCCCTTATAAAACAACTTTACTATCTTTTGTTAAAGTTTTATAACATTTTGTGCTTTAGAAGAAAGATGATAAATGTCAAAAATTATATTCAAGTGACTTAATAAGAATGAAAATACAGAGTTTGTGAAGTTTACTAAGTCTACAAGATTTTAAATGGTTCTGAAATCATTAATCCACAACTTTTGCACTAACCCACTTCAATAAAGAAGAGTTCCAGAACCTAGTTTGCAAAATGATTATATGGTTAATGCAGGATTAAATTTTCTTTCAATTATAAGACCAAGTCTGGAAAATGCTTTAAAGAGAATGAAGGAAAAAAATCCTGTAAGAAGTACATTTAGTTTAAAGTGCTTTTAAATATGCTTCTTAATTGCTGGGGGGCTATTTTGCTCTTCATCTAATCATTGTCTGAATTACTGAAGCTCAACTCATCTGATAAAATAGGTGAGCTTAGTGGTAATGAAGTCAGATAATGTCTTATCTGAATGTCAGTCTAGGCATCAAATGGGCAGTGTTTTTAACCATTAGTAATGAGTTTATAGACTGAAATATTTTCATCCAAGTTACATGTCTCAAGCCAATTCATTGGAATAAGGAAAGGTTTAGGGATGGAAAAGCACTTGAGAAGCTGTGCCTTTAACTGTTTAATAAAATTGCTTGTTATTTAAATAAAGGTAATTAAAAGCGTAATGCTCTGGAACGATTAGGCACCTACCCCAAACAGAAGATTTTTGGTTTGTGAAAGAGCCAATACCTTGAAAAGACAGTTTCACAATGAGAATCCCATAGATACTTTTAAAGAGCTGGAGATTAACTCATTTAAATAAACAGTCATTTTATGGGTTTTTTTTTCACCAGGGAAGCAAACATTTCCTTGGGGTTCTTGAATTAGGGAGTTCCACACCAAGGTTCTGTAAATTAGCTGTGTGGGCATTCATATTATCAAAACCTTTAGCTCTGCAGGAGACCTACATGGGCAAAGATCAGAGAAATGTAGCAATCTTTTGACAACTGAAATCTGTCTTCTACAGTGCTTTTGGCATCATAGTGCATAAGTTTTGTTTGTCTGTTTATTTTTTTTTTAATTTTAAAATCACTATTTGTTTAATTCTAATGAGTACATGTGTTGGGTCATCTGAAATGTTTCTGACATGCACATTACATTCATAAAATTTTATGCAGGTGGGTTTTGAATAATACAATGTAAAATATTGCACAACTACTCAGAGCAAGTTTAAGGGCAGATTTATGTAAAACAGAAATATATTTTAAATTTAAATATATTGAATCTCCCATGTTTTACATGAACTAATGCAAAATTATTTTCACATATGAAAAACATACAATTTTATCCCATTTCTCCCCTGCACCCCCCCCACCCCTTCGCCACACACACAAGCAAACAACATATGTTAAGTATTTCCTTGGTTTCTAAATCTGAAGAATTTCCAAATACACTTGGGGAAGGAGTGTAACTTACCATATTCACATCTAATTTCGAACATATCTAACATAAAAAGAAATTTGTACAATTTTAGTTTTACAAAATGAATGAGTTTTATTAAGAAGAGTCTTACCTTGCAATGCTTAAAAATCTGTGAAATTGTAGGCCATCAGAAAGAAACCATGATACTATTTTCTGACTTTCTGTCAACAGCAAACTTTCCAGACTTATATATGTTTCTGCAAACAAGCGTAAATTTTTAGTAGCCATGGTCCAGAAAAAGGAAATTGGCTGCCCTGGATGTCTGGGCCACCAGGCTGGTTAATTAGAGAAGTTTATTGAGTCATGTATCTCACTTTACCTTGCTTCCTTTTTTTTTCCTTCTATGAAAACTAACCCCTACCCCACCTTCCAAAAAACTTGACACATTGTCTTTTAAATTTAATTGTTTGAAATTAGTTTTCAAATCTGCATAGTTTCATGAGCATAGTCTCTCACCTTTATGTGTGTATATGCTCTACCAATTCTCTACTAAGTGCCAGTGTAATAATACTATTAATGCGATACAAGTGATACAAGTGATATTCTAAAAGTATCAGTAACCACTGACATGTCTGTAGACATTTCTTCTCCTTGAGTTAATGCAGCAGTCTTGCTGCTTGTTTACTAAATATACTAGTTTAAATTCCTGCTAAACATCAATGTTGTCATACTATATGTTGCTATTTACTGCAGGTTGAGCTGTCATAGACTTGACAGGGAGTGAAGCAGTGTAGATGTCTGGTTCTTCTGCCTTAGAACTCAGTGTAATACTGAGAGTATTTAAATAGGGAAATCACCATTGACTTTGTAATCCCCTGTGTGATGCTTGTTCTATGTACAGATAGTAGAAGTCAAGTACAGCATTTGTCAGGAAGTCTCCACAGTCTCTTTTGTCTCCATAGGCAGCAACTGTCAGCATTTGTGGCTTCAAGCTAGTCCATGTTCTGATATTATTGCACACATTCCCAGAGGGGGTTCTTTGGAAGGACTTTTGCACTCATGTGACAGGAAATATTTCAGCTGCTTTTCACAAAACTGATTGCTGGGAACAAAGTGACTGACTGCTACACATGCTGAAATTGAAGGACATAAACTTACTATAACATGTTTTGTCATAAACAATCACAGATTAAGACTTTTTCACAGGTGATTGAACAAAATGAATAACAGAATGAGGATTTGTATTCTGATGCTTGTTGTTCACATAAACTCATGTTCTGCATTCTAAAATTTGTTGAAGGCATAGCTTCTGCCATGGGAATAAACCCTATTAATCAGGTCATTCCTCAAGGTGTATTCTGAAGTAGGTACTTTTGGTGATTAAACTTCACATATTATATTAAGCAACAGAGCATGCTGTTAACAGCATGGTATCACTAAAGGCAAAAGAGAGCATTCATTTTAGATAAGGCAGGTTAATGTGTGTCAACTCTAATACTGCTCTTTGAAATTAAACGTAAGTCAAAGAATACCATCAACAATGCAAACATTTGTTGAGTACCTACTATGTGCTGAATACTATGTCATATAGCAAGACCGAATTTATCGATAATTTGTCAGACTTCAAAATTATATAGTTACCATCCGGATTTCCCCTCGTCAGAACTCCACCCAGCAGAGTCACCTATCACAGCCCGGCTCATCAATAAATGCTGGATTTAGAGATGACTACAAGAGTATGCTACCCTCACGGCAGAGCCTGGCAAGCTACCCGTGTCGTATTTCATATGCCAAATACCAGTAACAATTATAGATCCCGTGACCTGATGGAATGGTTTGAGGCTCTTTATGTTTCTGGAGCAAGCATGTGCCCTTGGGCTCTACTTGCATAAGACAGGACATATGGAGATGTTACTGGTGCCTGCTCGAGCAAATCAATGATGAACGGGAACACACTGATACAGTGACTGTAAGTGAATTTACACTTCACTTACAGTCACTTCACTATTTCAAATTTTTACGTTTGAAATACATGAATACTAATCCATTTAAGAATCAAAACAAATGAGGTCCTTGTCAATTAAAAGGCTTTTTAAAGAATACAAAATCTGTAGAGGTTTGTATGAGGCTGTTTAGTCTATCAATCAAAGCTGAGAAAAGAATCCAAGAGATTTCAGATATTTAATTCAGGCAATATCTTAGAGTTTAGGATAAACACCTTTCAGCTTAATTCTTGTGAGCGTAGTTATATTTTTACATAAAATTGTTAAGAACCATTTTTAGAGATAACCCCAACTCTCTTCTTTAAACTATGATAAAGTATCAGTTTTTTAGACAATAAGTATCATGAGTTTTTTAACTTATTCATGGGATCGAAAGAGTCAAGCACACACAGAGGTCTAGTGATTTCGTTTTAGTAGAGGAAGATTCAGGAAAATAGCACTTTAATGACTTTCTTGTCTAATGACTTTCTAAAACCTATTTTTCTGGCATGAGAGGTCTGCTCGGAGTTAAAGTTAACCCTGAATTTAGTTATTATTCCATTATTCCCTCAATAAATTACTGGATATAGAAATCATTTAAAGAGAAAAGGCCTTCTTTCTAAGGAAACAGTTCCAGACTTCTTTTATGAGTTTTCTCTAGCAGACCAACTTGAAATTGTGAGTAAAATAACCCAATCCATGTCAATGTACTGAAGTGAGATCTCTAGGAAAGTATGACTTCTTAGTTCTACCTTCATGCCATTTGTGCTGGGTGTGGAGTAGAAGAAAATTGTGGTTTCAACAAAATTCAAACATTATTGTATCAGATCTGAAAACATTTATTCATTAAGACTAAAATAGAGGAAAACATTTTGAAAAATAACTGTCAGTAATTTAAAATTGAGTTCTGGCCATTTTCAAGTGTGCTTTCATAAGTATTTACCGTGACAACATCTGCACAGCATTACCTACTCACTTCTGAGTACTTAATGTAGGTACTCTTAAGAAACATGTTCCTTGTGGTCTGTTACATATATTTTTAAGACCACATTAAAAGAATTGGAAGAGGAAAAGATGTTGCAAAACTTAAACATGGACAAGTCTCATATGGATTTTCAAAAATATGCAGTATTTGTTTTTAGAATCAGAAGCCATATGATAAAATGTCTGTAGAGAATTTAAAGTGAATATAAAAGTCCCCAATCTTAATGGTTACAAGCAAAGTGTCAAATTTTGGGAAACAATGAAATAACTCCCATGAATTTAATATGGGCTTAGGTGAAGTATAAGTATGTTCCTCATTTGATGGAGTGCAGCCATTTTTATGTGAAACAATGTAAAAGAAGCCTTAAAGTGAATGGTCAAATAAAATATGGGTGCCATCAATCTCTCATAAAATTACTTTAACATTAAAATGAAAAATCAAACCTGAAAGACTACTACAAGAGTTGGCATAATAGTGTCTGATATAAAAATAATGTGATGTCAAAATTCATAAAAGAAAAAGCTTCCAGAATTTCTTGTAGTTTCAATAAAACAGAAAGGAGGGTAAACAGATGTCTATATCAGACTGAGAGAATTCTAGAATAATGGCACCAACATGATAGAACTATGGCATCTTTCTTTACTTTGAAATTTTCTTCATGGAATGTAGTTATTGGGGATCTGCTTCATTTATAGAATTACAATTCAAACCATTCTTTTCCACTGGCAATATATGTCACAGGAAGTTTTTCACATAGGAAAGCATTTTGTTAATAAACATTTTTTTAAATCATTGACGGTCCCTTGCATGAAACTAACTGGAACCAGGCCTTTGTCAAGGTTTTAGGCAAACCATAGACTTTGAATTCTTCAGACTTGACATGTCATTGCAGAACACGTCTCATTTCATTATGTTGTCGCTTTCCATCCCTTGGTATTTCATTGACACATTGCAGGCTCTTGTTCTACTTTTTGTGCTTTCCCCACCCCTACATTGCCTTTTAAAGATCTTGTGATGCAATAGTATTTGCAAGAATCCATAGGTGTTTTTGTTTAAAAAAATATATCCTTATTTGAATGAACCGAACTAAATCTTGGTTCTTAGTTCATTAAAAGAATAAAATAAAGATCATTGTGAATTCTTCAGCCCTTCTGAAACACCAACATTCCTGTTTTCCAAGATGAAATGGGTCCAGATTCTGCAGAAAGAAATGATGCAAAGTATGTTAAATAAGAAATTTTAAGTTCACTTAGAAATAGGCCACAAAAATAAGCTAAGACAAATGTATGAAATGGATAAAGGTATAGCTTTTGTATTTTTAATTACAGTTACTCATTTTTCTACTACTAATGATTGTAAGGGAAAAGAAGTAGGCAGAACAAAAGTAATAAAGGTACTCTTACCATTCAGAGAAAGGCTCTCATACTTGTTTAGTTTATATATATATCCAGAGGAATATGCTTTAAAAAATCAACATGTACATTGGTGTCATGAAATATACATATGTGAAGGGATTGGTGCTAGAATGTCATATAACAAAAGCATAGTCATCAACAACTTTGAAATTGTGTGTCTCACACCTATTCAATTAAAAATCAATATGTACACACGTATCATATAATGAAGAACCATTTTTCAAATCAGTTGATCACTTGACATCCTGTTATTCATCGATTTACTGAAGCGGGCACCAGTAACATTTCCATTTGACCCTAACATGTGCCAGTGTAGCCCAATGGCACCTGGTTGCTTCAGGAATACAAAGAGCCTTATACTGTTCATTCAGGGTCTTACGAAGAAGTCTGACCATCTTGTAGATGGGCACGTAATCTTTGACATACCGTGGGATCCAGTTGGTAATGACTCTAGTCTAGTGGTAATCTCCAAATCGCATTACATGTCCAGTCCATCTGATTTTCGATGCCTTGGCAAATGAGACAGTGTCCTTGACCCTTGAATATCGACACACAGGATTCCTTCTCTCACTTGAGTGAGGTTTGATAATCCAGGCATAGCTCTTTGGGATAATCCAAGCAAAGCTCTCTCCTCTGTGGGAGACCAGAGCAGTGCTCTCATCCTGCTTTTGTAGGGCCCAGATCTCTGAGTCATATGTTAATGAAGGGACAATGGTGGAATCAAAGAGATGTGCCTGGAGCCAGATTTTTTTGTCCTTGTGGCTATTTCTTAGAGACTCTTAAGGGTGTTCCACTTCGCTCTCTTCTCCTCGTGAGCAGCTCAGATTTTAGGTTGTTCATCATGTTGAGTTCTCGACCTAGGTACACATAACCACTGCATTCAGAGATGTTTGTTCCCAGTGAGAATGAATGGGACACTGGAACTCTTTCTTTTTTCATGAATATTTTTACGTTGAGATTCAGTCGTAGGGGGCTGGAGTGATAGCCCAGCAGGTAGGGTGTTTGCCTTGTACTCAGCTGGCAGATGATGGCCCAGGTTCTATCCCCAGCATCCAATATGGTCCCCAAGCACTGCCAAGAGTTATTCCTGAGTGCAGAGTCAGGAGAAACCCCTGAGCATTGCCGGATGTGACCCAAAAAGCAAAAAAAAAAAAAAACCGAGATTCAGCTGTAGCCCTGCCTTTCCACATTCAGGATGGAAGTCAGCCAGTATTTCTGGCCCTTGGCTAATGTTTGGTGTATTAGAACAATGTCATCAGTGAAGCAGAGGTGGTGTAGTTGCCAATTATCTTCACTCCCATTCTTTCCCATTCTAATTGTCACATGATGTTCTCGAGGGTGGCACTGAAGCATTTTGGCGAAAATGGTATCACCCTGCCGAACCCCTCTTTTGACATCGATGATCACTTCCTTGTAGAATGGTGAGATCCTGGTGGTGAATTTATAATACAGCTCACAAAGGATCTTGATGTATTGGGTTTGAATGCCCTGTTTGGCTAGGGCTTGCTTGATGACTGCTTCATTCTCAAGAGAATAAAAGGCTTTCCTTAAATCAATGAATGTTAGACAGCAGCATCTTGAACTCTCTACTGAACCTCCATGAGCTTGGTTACTGTGTGAACATGGTCATTTGTGCTGAATCTTTTTCTAAATTTAGCTTGGTAACATGGTTGTCCTTCATCTAATGTTCTGCCAATCCTGTTCAGGATGACTTGAGTGAACAGCTTGTAGATGATGGATAATAGGCAGACTGGGTGATAGTTGCAATGTCATGGATATCTCCCTTCTTGAACAGTAGAATTATCCTGCGTTTTCCATTGGGAGGGCACATTGCTTTCAGACAGGTACCATGTGAAGAGCTGAGCCAGTGTATTGATACGTACTGATGTCAGATTCTTCAGGTGTTTGATTCTAACTTTGTCTGTGCCGGGTGCTGTTCGCTTCTTTACCAATGAAATGGCATGTTGCATTTCAGAAGAGAAAACATTGGGAATGATATATTCATCCATCCGGAATTTGGTTGTGTGCTGGTGGATATGGCTATCAAAGAGATCCAAGTAGAAGTCATGGATATGTTGACATTGACGAAGAATACAACCATTACAGCACCTCACTGATTGTGCAAGGAACGCTGAGAGAGATAGCCACAAAAGGATGCCTGTCTTAAAAAACTCGTAAGCTCATTCTCCAATGTGGCAATGGTATGAGCCTCAGGCAACCTTATGCTAACATCCAAGCTCACAAAGCAGTGCAGGTAAGCAATAAAGTAAGACCTCAAATAGAGAAAAGCAGCAATGCAGGCATATGCAGCAGAAGCCTGAAAAAGCATCCACAACACCTCCTGTCCTTTGCCAACTATAAGACCAAGATGACTGCCCTCTGACATCCTGATGGATCTATCATATCTTCCATAAATGCAATGGAGAAGATTATCCATGACTTCTACTTGGAAGTTTAGGCTACTTGTAATTAATTGCTTTTACCTTAAAAGGTAAGCTATACCAAAAAAACCCACATTTTCCTACAGTGGACGGTTTTAATAAAAAAAATAAAAATGTGCAATTTCTGTAATCAGACTACTTCTAATTAAGCATTTCACATCAAGTCTTCTGGGAAGTTATGAAGACATTATTTGAACTAATAATTTTTCTGCCACCCAAATGTTTCTTAGGTGTTTGAACAATGAAAAGAATATACTATTCCTTTAGGACAAACTCTCTAGCTTGGGGGGTAAAAACAACATCAGAATTATTTAGTATGTCTCAATCATAGCATTAACCACCCTCTCCCAGATGTTCATGGTCTATTACTACTGTCCTTTCTCCATTGTCTGTTCTTCCCTATTTTGAGTTTCCTTTGTTTATCTCTACTTTTATTCTAAATCTCAGGAGTATCATGAGGTAAAGACAAGTCTTGCTTTCTTATATTAAGGACTTCTGAATTATTTTCCATTTAATTTCAGTTCTTGTTACCAGGGAAAGTAGAAACAGCAGTTTTAAAAGAGAGGCCCAGCAGCTCCCCACTCTCACCACCAGGTGCGTTCCCACGGCGGACAGCCCCGAGGCACCCCCTTCCAGCATAAAGGGCTGGGACTTTGCAAAGCGGACCAAGCCACACCCAGCTTTTATGGATAGTCCACTGGACTACCTCCACCCTGACCCTCTGACTCCAGAGCATCCATGCGAGTAATATCTATCTACCTGAGATACTACTGATCATTTGCCCCTACATACTTTGTTATACATCCCTAACTGCAAAGTAATTCAGGCACCTACTAACTCTATTTACTAGACACCCGAACACACATTTTCAACCTATGATAGTCAATATGGTAAAGCAACACAGAATTCCTTCAAGCTCTACGATTAAAGTCACTAATACAGATGAGTCAAGCAATAACGATGAGCTATATAACCTCTATGAAAAGGAATTTCTGAAGGAACTGTTAAAGATCCACAAGGAACTCAAAGAAGCAATGGACTACAAAGTCAATAAAATACAAGAGGACATGAGAGCAGAATTGAGTAAATTTCAGAACAAAGTACAAGCAGAAATGACAGATATTAAAAATGAGGTAAGTGAACTGAAAAACACAGGGGAGGCCTCCAAAGCAGAGTAACAGCTACTGAAGAAAGAATTAGTGATCTCGAAGACGAAGTTCAGAGATTCTGTAGACAACACCAGAAGATGGAGGAATCAACGAACAGACTACCAAAGAAAATCGGGATGAAGCCAAAAAGGAACAACATACACATCATTGGGGTCCCAGAAGGGCAAGAAGAAAACCCTGATGAGGAAGAAACTGTCAAAGCCATCATGGCTGAGAAGTTCCCTGAACTGAAAAAGCATGCTCCCAGATACAGGAGGCCCATAGGATACCAGCTAAAATAAACCCCAATAATAATACTCCAAGACACATCCTTATTAAAATGAAAAAACGATAGACAGAGACAGAATACTGAAAGCAGCAAGATCAAAGAAGGAAATCACATACAAAGAACATCCCTGAGATTTACAGCAGACTTCTCAGATGAAACACTCCAAGCCTGAAAACAATGGTGGGATATTGTGAAAAGACTCAATGAACTGCAGGCTTCACCAAGAATTCTTTACTCAGCTAAATTTACTTTCAGATGTGAAGGAAAGATACACAACTTCACGCATAAACAACAACTCAGGAAATTCATAGACTCAAAACCAACTTTAAAAGAAGGATTGAATGGTCTATTGTAAAATAAGACAACCCAAAACCACAACAAATTTAAACAGGAAGATGGCACAAAATCCAAGGACAATAATATCTCTCAACGCCAACGGTCTAAATACACCAATTAAGAGACATAGGGTGGCAAAATGGATTAAAAAATCTGAATCCAACATTCTGCTGCCTACAAGAAACACATCTGAATAATCAGAGCAAACACAGACTCAAAGTCAAAGGCTGGAAGACCATTCTCCACGCAAACAATTCCTACAAAAAGATGGGTGTGGCCATACTCGTGTCTGACAATATAGACTTCAGGCTGAAAAAGGTTAAAAAGGGACAATGAAGGCCATTTTTTAATAATTGAGGGGTATGTATACCAGGAAGAAATCACCTACTAAACATATATGTGCCAAATGAGGGACCAGCAAAATACTTTAAATGACTATTAATAGACCTCAAAGAAGACATTAACAGTGGCACAATAATAGTCAGAGACTTCAACACTGCCTTATCGACTATGGATAGATCGAGGAGACTGAAACTCACCAGGGAAATACTGGACCTGCATGAAGAAATAGAAGAGAGCTGGTTGTTATATATAGGGCTTTTCATCCCCAAAAAAGCTAAATACACATTTTTTTCCAGTGCACATGGAACATTCTCCAAGATAGACCATATACTGAGCCACAAAGCATACCTCAACAAAATAAAAAAGATAGAAATTGTGTCAACTATCTTTTCAGATCATGATGCACTTAAAATAGTAGTTAACCATACACAGAAGCAGGGAGTCAAACCAAACACCTGGAAACTGAACAGCTCACTGCTGAACAACAAATGGTTCATAGAAGAAATCAAACAGTAGATCCAAAGATGCCTAGAAACAAATGACAATGAAGATATCAACTATCAGAACTTGTGGGACACAGCAAAAGCTGTGTTAAGAGGAAAATTCATAGCTCTGCAAGAATTCATCAGGAAACAAGAAAGGATCCCATATAAATAACCTGACCTCACAGCTGTAAATATTAGAAAAAGACCAACAAAAGAAGCCCAACCCAGGCAAAAAGGAAGGAAATAATAAAACTTAGGGGAGGAAATCAACGAGCTGGAAACCAAAAAAAAAAATGAAAGATTAATGAAACCAAGAGCTGGTTCTTTGAAAAATTAAAAAAGAATGACAAACCACTGACAAGACTAGTAAGGACAGGGAAAGAGAGAACCCAAATAAACAGAATCAGAAATGAAAATGGTGACATCACAACAGAAAAGGCAGAAATCCAAAAGATCATCACAGTTAAGAAACTGTATGCCACGAAACATGAGAACCTAGAAGAAATATATAAATTCCTGAAGTCCTATAACCTCCCACGATTGAAACAAGAAGATCTCCAATACCTGAATAAGCCTATCGCCATGGAGGAAATTGAAACAATAATTAAAAGTCTGCCAAACAGAAAAGCACAGGTCCAGATGGGTTCACTAGCGAATGATACCAAACCTTTAAGGAGCACCTACTGCCTGTCCTGTTCAAACTCTTCCAGGAAATAGAAGAAACAGAAACACTTCCAAACAGCTTCTACGAGGCACACATCACCCTGATACCCAAAGCAGGGGAGAGACAACACAAAGAAGGAAAATTACAGACCAATCCCCTTGATGAACACAGATGCTAAGATCTTCAACAAAATTCTATCAAACAGAATCCAAAGACTCATCAAAAGATCATACATCATGACCAAGTAGGATTTATCCCGGGAAAGAAAGGATGGTTCAACATTTGCAAGTCAATCAACATCATACATCATATCAATAAGAGAAAAAATAAAAACCATATGATCCTATCAATAGATGCAGAAAAAGCATTTGACAAGATCCAGCACTCATTCATGATTAAAACCCTCCAGAAAAATGGGACTTGAAGGAGGTATTCTCAAGATGGTCAAAGCCGTCGACCAAAAGCCCACAGCGAGTATCATTCTCAATGGCGAAAAATTGAAAGCCTTCCCCCTAAGATCAGGAACACTACAAGGTTGCACTCTCTCACCTCTTTTATTCAACATAGTACTGGAAGTACTTGCCATAGCAATCAGAGAAGAAAAGGACATTAAGGGAATCCAGATAGGCAAGGAAGGAATCAAGCTAGCATTATTTGCAGATGACATGATATTATACTTAGAGAACCCTAAACTCTCTACTAAAAAACTCCTAGAAACAATAGACATGTATAGTAGAATGGCAGGGTACAAAATCAATACCCAAAAATCGGTGGCTTTCCTATACAAAAATAACAAAAGAGAAGAAAGGGATATTAAGAAATCAATTCCATTCACAATTGTGCCACAGAAAATCAAATACCTAGGAATCAGCTTAACCAAGTGTGAAAGGACCTATACAAGGAGAACTACAAGACAATGCTTCAAGAAATAAAAGAGGACACGAGGAAATGGAAACACATTCCTTGCTCATGGATGGGGAGAATTAACATTGTCAAGATGGTAATACTCCCTAGAGCTTTGTACACATTCAATGTGGTTCCTATAAGGATACCCATGACATTCTTTAAAGAAATTGACCAAACACTCCTGAAATTCGTATGGAATAATAAACCCCCACGGATAGCTAAAGCAATCCTTGGGAAAAAGAATATGGAAGGCATCACCTTTCCTAACCTCAAACTGTACTACAAAGCAGCAGTAATAAAAACAGCATGGTACTGAATAAAAAACAGACCTGTGGATTTTTGGAATAGAGTTGAGTTTTCTGACACCCACCCCCAAAGACATGATCAGTTAATCTTTGATAAACGTGCAAAGAATCCAAACTGGAGTAAGGAAAATCTCTTCAACAAGTGGTGCTGGGAAAACTGGACAGCTACATGTAAAAAAATGAATTTGGACCTGTGTCTAACACCTTGCACAAAAATAAGATCAAAATGGATTAAAGATCTCAATATCAGATATGAATCCAAAAAAGTACATTGAAGAAAATATAGGAAAACCCTCCACGACATTGAAGACATCTTCAAAGGTGAAACATCATTACAAAGCAACTAGAGGAAATGATAAACATGGAACTACATGAAACTAAAGAGCTTCTGCACCTAAAAAGAAACAGTGACCAAGATAGAAAGACAGTCCACAGAATGGGAAAGAATATTCACCCAATACCCATCTGATAAGGGGTTAATATCCACACTATATCAGGCACTGGTACAGCTATGTAAAATAAAACAGCCAACCACATAAAAATGGGGAGAAGAGATGAACAGAAACTTTGACAAGGAAGAAATTCGAATGGCCAAAGAGCATATGAAAAAATGCTCATCATCACTAATCATCAGAGAGATGCAAATCAAAACAATGAGATATCACCTCACACCACAGAGAATGCCCATACACAAAAGGTAAAAGCAACAAGTGCTGGAGTGGATGCAGGGAAAAGGGGACTCTCATACATTGGTGGTGGGAATGTCTACTTGTACAACCTTTCTGGAAAACAATATGAACAAAGACTACAAATTGAGCTCCCTTTTGACCCAGCCATACCACTCCTGGGAATATACCCTGGGAAGCCAAAAAACACACAGCTGAAACACGATCCACACTTTTATTTTCATGGCAGCACTATTCAAAATAGCCAGAACCTGGAAACAACCAGAATGCCCGAGAACTGATAATGGATAAAGAAACTGTGGTACATCTACACAATGGAATACTATGCAGTTGTCAGGAAAAATGAAGTTATGAAATTTGCCTAGAAATGGAGGGACATGGAAAGGATCATGTTGAGTGAAATTAGTCAGAAGGAAAGAGAGAGACATAGAATGACTGCATTTATTTGCATGACATAAATATGTCAGGTGATCTTACCAAAAGTAGAAATTACCACAAACATGAGGAAGTCAGAGGTTGGGTAAGACAGAGAAGGGAACATGTGTGAATAAATGTCGAAAGGACTGATACCAACATAGAACTGAGCATTAAATACAGGCAGAAAAAATGCACATGATGCCTTCCAAGTGTATGTAGTGCAACCCACAATGTGTAGGAGAAGGAAAGGAGAGAGAGAAAGAGAAAGAAAAGAGATAAAGAACCTGCCATTAAGGCAGGCTATGGGAGGGGGAGGGAATTGGGGACATTGGTGGTGGGATATGGGCACTGGTGGACGGCAGGTGCTGGAACAGTATGTGACTGAAACCTCCAAACATGAACAACTTTGTAATTGTATATCTCACGGTGGTATAATAAAATATTTAATTAAAAAAATAAAATATAAGAGAGTTAGAGAGTGAAAGATGGTGTTTAATCTAAATTCACAGACATATCTCATTTAATGAGTAAAATAAATATTGAATATTTTTCTAAAATACAAAACAGAAAATCCTTTTTGCAAAAATGGTGTTTCTCATCTTCTGGACAACAAATAATACTTTATTTAACACACACAAAAGTGTTTTTGATGTAATTCTCTCTTTTTTAGAAATCAGGGACAGGTAAATAGAATCAGATACAGGGAAAATGGAAGTAGTATGTAATCTCCAGGCTTTTCTACCAAAGTTTGAAATAGTTTCATGGAAAGAAAGTTATATTCAAGTGATGCTCGCTGTGGGCTTTTGGTAGATGGCTGTAACTATCTTGAGGAACGTCCCTTCAATTCCCATATTCTGGAGGGTTTTAATCGTGAACGGGTGCTGGATCTTATCAAATGCTTTCTCTGTGTCTATTGATAGGATCATATGGTTTTTATTTTTTCTTTTATTGATATTATGTATTATGTTGATTGATTTGCGAATGTTGCACCATCCTTGCATTCCCGGGACGAATCCTACTTGGTCATGATGTATAATCTTCTTGATGAGTCTTTGGATTCTGTTTGCTAGTATTGTGTTGAAGATCTTAGCATCTGTGTTCATCAGGGATATTGGTCTGTAGTTTTCTTTCTTTGTCTTGTCTCTCCCTGCTTTGGGTATCAAGGTGATATGTGCCTCATAGAAGCTGTTTGGGAGTGTTTCTGTTTCTTCTATTTCCTGGAAGAGCTTGAAAAGGACTGGCAGTAGGTCCTCCTTAAAGGTTTGGTAGAGTTCACTAGGGAATCCATCTGGACCTGGGCTTTTGTGTTTGGGCAGACTTTTAATTACTGTTTCTATTTCCTCAATGGTGATAGGCTTATTCAGGTATTGGAGGTCTTCTTGTTTCAGCCATGCGAGGTTATAGGACTTCAGGAATTGATCCATTTCTTCTAGATTCTCATGTTTCACGGCACACAGGCTCTCAAAGATCTCTGATGATCTTTTGGATTTCTTTGGTTTCTGTTGTGATGTCACCCTTTTTATTTCTGATTCTGTTTATTTGGGTTCTCCCTTTCCCTGTCCTTACAAGTCTTGCCAATGGTTTGTAAATCTTGTTTAACTTTTCAAAGAACCAGCTCTTGGTTTCATTAATCTTTTGGATTGTTGTTTTGGTTTCCAACTCATTGATTTCCTCTCTAAGTTTTATTATTTCCATTTTTCTGTCTGGGTTGGGCTCCTTTTGTTGGTCTTTTTCTAATGACTTCAGCTGTGTCGTCAGGTTATTTATGTGGGCCCTTTCTTGTTTCCTGATGTATGCTTGCAGAGCTATAAACCTCCCTCTTAACACAGCTTTTGCCGTGTCCCACAGGATCTTATAGTTGGTGTCTTCATTTTCATTTGTTTCCATAAATCTTTGGATTTCCAGTTTGATTTCTTCTGTGACCCATTTGTTGTTCAGGAGTGAGCCGTTCAGTTTCCAGGTATGTGGTTTGACTCCCTGTTTCTGTGTACGGTTAACTTCCATTTTCAGTGCATCATGGTCTGAAAAGATAGCTGACACAATTTCTATCTTTTTATTTTATTGAGGTATGCTTTGTGGCTCAGCATGTGGTCTATCTTGGAGAATGTTCAAGACAAGGTTGCCCACTCTCACCCCTTTTATTCAATATAGTACTGGAAGTACTTGCCATAGCAATCAGAGAAGAAAAGGACATCAAGGGCATCCAGAGAGGCAAGGAAGAAGTCAAGCTATCATTATTTGCAGATGACATGATATTATACCTAGAGAACCCTAAACTCTCTACCAAAAAACTCCTAGAAACAATAGATGCATATAGTAGAGTGATAGGATACAAAATCAACACCCAAAAAGTTGGTGGCTTTCCTATATACAAATAACGAAAGAGAAGAAAGGGATATTAAGGAAACAATTCCATTCACAATTGTGCCACAGAAAATCAAATACCTAGGAATCAACCGATACGAGTGTGTAAAGGACCTGTACAAAGAAAACTACAAGATACTGCTCCAAGAGATAAAAGAGGACACAAGGAAATGGAAACATATTCCCTGCTCATGGATGGGGGAGAATCAACATTGTCAAAATGGTATTACTCCCTAGAGCTCTGTACAGATTCCATGCAGTCCCTATAAGGATACCCATGACATTCTTCAAAGAAATTGACCAAATACTCCTGAAATTTGTATGGAACAATAAACCCCCCAAGGATAGCTAAAGCAATCCTCGGGAAAAAGAAGATGGGAGGCATCACCTTTCCCAAATTCAAACTGTACTACAAGGCAGTAGTAATTAAAACAGCATGGTATTGGAATAAAAACAGACCTGTGGACCTATGGAATAGAATTGAGTATCCTGACACCCAACCTCAAATTCATGATCATGTAATCTTTGATAAAGGTGCCAGGAGTCTAAAATGGAGTAAGGAAAGCCTCTTCAACAAGTGGTGTTGGGAAAACTGGGCAGCAACATGTAAAAAAATGAATTTGGACCTGTGTCTAACACCATGCACAAAAAATCAGACTTGAATCCATAAAGTACATTGAAGAAAATATAGGAAAAACCCTCCACGACATTTAAGCTAAAGGCATCTTCAAAAGTGAAACATCACTAACAAAGCAACTAGAAGAAAAGATAAACATATGGGACTACATGAGACTAAAAAGCTTCTGCACCTCAAAAGAAACAGTGACTAAGATACAAAAGCAGTCCACAGAATGGGAAAGAATATTCACCTAATACTCATCTGATAAGGGGTTAATATCCAGGATATATTAGGCACTGGTAGAACTTTACAAGAAGAAAACAAACAACCCCATCAAAAAAATGGGGGAGAAGAAATGAACAGAAACTTCAGCAAGGAAGAAATTCGTATGGCAAAAAAAACATATGAAAAAATGCTCATCATCACTAATCATCAGAGAGATGCAAATCAAAACAACAATGAGATACCACTTTACACCACAGAGACTGGCACATATTCAAAAGAGCAAGAACAACAGGTGCTGGCGTGGATGTGGGGAAAAGGGGACACTCATCCATTGTTGGTGGGAATGCCGGCTGGTACAGCCTTTTTGGAAAAACAATATGGACATTCCTCCAAAGACTAGAAATTGAACTCCCATTTGACTCAGCCATACCACTCCTGGGAATCTACTCTGGGAAACCAAAAATACGCAGCTGAAACTCCATCCCTACTTTTATGTTCGTAGCAGCTTTGTTCACAATATCCAGAATCTGGAAGCAACCAGAGTGCCCGAAAATCGATGACTGGATAAAGAAGCTTTGGTACATCTACACAATGGAATACTATGAGCTATTAGGAAAAATGAAGTTATAAAATTTGCCTATAAATGGATGGACATGGAGAAGATTATGTTGAGCAAATTAGCCAGAAGGAGAGAGACAGACACAGAATGACTGCAATTATCTGCATAACATATATATATATATATATATGTACATATTAAGATACCAATATCCAAGGTCAAGTGAAACATATATCAGGAGGTCTTGTCAAAGGTGGAAATTATCACAAATGTGTGGGAGTCAGAGGCTAGGTAAGACAGAAAATGGAACAGTGTGCTAACAATTGTCGAGGGTACTAATGCTAACCTAGAACTGAGCATTAAATAGAGGCAAAAAGATACACATGACAACCCTTTAATATATGTTCTGTAATCCGTAGTCTGAAGGGGAAGGAAAAGAGAAAGAGAGAGAGACGGAAAGAAATAAAGAACCTGCCATGGAGCAGGGCTGGGGAGGGGGAGGGAACCTGGGACGTTGGTGGTGGGAGATGGGCACTGGTGGCGGGATGGGTGCTGGAACACTGTATGACCAAAACCCAAATATGAACTTTTTAATTGTATATCTTGTAATTGTAAAAATAAAAAATTAAAAAAAAGAAGAGATAAAGAACCTGCCATTTAGGCAGGCTATGGGGGGGGGAGGGAATTGGGGACATTGGTGATGGGAAATGGGCACAGGTGGAGGGTGGGGTGCTGGAGCACTATTTTACCGAAACCTCAAAACATGAACAACTTGTAATTGTATATCTCACGGTGGTATAATAAAATGTTTAATTAATAAAAAAAAGAAAGTTATATTCAAGTGAATGTATAATAGAATTATAAATGAAATATAGGGTACTGGAGCTGAAATCATTGGGTAGGGAAATTGCCTTGTATGTGTTCAACCGCATTCAATCCCTGTACTCCATGAGGTCTCCAATACACCCACAGTAGTGATCTCTGTGCAAAAACCAGTAGAAAGCTCTGAGCACAAGTAGGTGTAACCTCTCCTTCCCCAAACAAAATCTGAAATTTGTGAGAAGTTTTTAAATAAAATTCCTGACAGAAAAACAAAACAAGCCAATATTAATTGAACATTATTATTTTCCCTTGTGAACCTCTATGTACTTTATTAAAAATTGTCCACAAAAGGGCCCGAGCGATAGCCCAGCGGGTAGGGCGTTTGCCTTGCATGTGGCTGGCCTGTGCCGGCCCAGGTTCGATCCCGGCATCCCATATGGTCCCTCCCGAGCACCGCCAGGAGTAATTCCTGAGTGCAGAGCCAGGAGTAACCCCTGAGCATTGCTGGGTGTGACCCAAAAAAAGCAAAAAAAAAAAATTGTCCACAAAAATATCAAAAAAGTATGCTTCTTTCAATGCTATTATTAGCCCACTTGAGTGTTCTACCAAGAGAATTATGACAAAAAGAATGTAGGACTGTGCTTCAATCAGCTGTGAAAAATAATTTAAGTGAATATTTATTTTACTGATCCTTAAAAATAATATATTGAATGTGATATTGTGGAAATTAATATTTTAAAATTTGCGAAAACTTTATGTGACTGTTATCCCTTAATTCTAAAAATTCAGTCAGAAGGGCATCTTTGTTTCTTTGCACTGTTTTTTTTTAAACTGGAATGCAAAAGTGAAGTCACTTGATGAAATTCTCCTCATAGCTGGAAGTTTACAAGTCTCCACTTTGAAAATAGGTTTTTGGACTGAAATAAAAGTTGGTCTTTGAATATGTCCTGTTGCAGTACACTGCTACCCAGAGTCTCTGCATCTGGCCTGAAGTTGCTCCTGCAGATCACTTTGTAGATAGGAGGACAGTTTAAATGTGGCAGCTCATTTGACCATATATTCTATACGGCTGGTATAAATATTCTCTCATGCTGCCAGTCATTGTGGGACTAGCTAGATTTTACTGGTATATTTGCCTGGTCACCCTGGATATCTAAGTAATTAATTAGACCAGAGAGAAATGCTGTTTGCCTCCAAGCAAGTAAACATGACTTTCTGATAACTTTCTGATAACTTTCTGAGTTATCAGAGATAACTCGAGTTATCAGGCAGATATACAGAACAACCATGAAGTAAAGATCAGACTCTTGTGAAGGCTTGGAGAAACATGTAAATGGCAATAGAATATTCTTTGGCATACCTTTGTATTCTGAGATACAGTTTATCTCAGAAACCACTCTTCCACTCTACCCTGCAGTGTCACTTTTAAGGCAGATCTTGGCTAGGCAATATTAACATGCCAAAGGGCCTAGGTGAACTCCTGGGAGAAATTACCTGAGGGGATTTTTTTAATTTTTTTTTAATTAATATTTTATTTTACCACCATGAGATATACAATTACAATGTTGCTCATGTTTGGAGGTTTTCGGTCACATAGTGTTCCAGCCCTCCACCAGTGCCCATTTCCCACCACCAATGTCCCCAATTCCCTCCCCCTCCCATAGCATGCCTAAAGGGCAGGTTCTTTATCTCTTTTCTGTCTCCCTCTCTCTCTTTTCCTTCTTTTTCATATTGTGGGTTGCACTACGTATACTTAGAGGCCATCATGTGCATTTTTTGCCTGTATTTAATGCTCAGTTCTAGGTTGATATTAGCCCTGTTTGGCTAGGGCTTGATGACTCCTTCAGTCTCCACAGAATCAAAGGCTTTCTTTAAATCAATGAATGTGAGACAGAGTGGCATCCTGAACTTCCTACACACTTCATTGAGCTTGGTTACTGTGTGGATATGGTCAATTGTGCTGAATCCTTTTTGGAAGCCAGCTTGCTCACCTGGTTGCCCTTCATCTAGTGTTCTGCCAGCCAATCCTGTTCAGGATGACTCGAGTGAACAGCTTGTAGATGACGGACAACAGATTGATGGGGCGATAGTTGCCAATGTCGTGAATTTCTCCCTTCTTGAACAGTAGAATTATCTTGCTGCTTTTCTAATGGGAGGGGCACCTTGCATTCGGACAGGTACCATGTGAAGAGCCGAGCCAGTGTATTGATGAGTACTGAAGGCAGATTCTTCAGGTGTATGGGTCTGACTTTTTCTGGGCCTGGTGGTGTTCCCTTCTTTACTGACAAAATGGCATGTCGGTTTTCAGACTGGAGAAGTTTTGAGTCATGCATAAAATATAAAAAAGTGGTTCCTGTAATATATAGTGTGTGTGTGTGTGTGTGTGTGTGTGTGTGTGTTATATATATATATATATATATATATATATGCCACACACATGCATTATATATATATATATATATATTAGCAAGGTTGCATAGTATTACAAATTATTTAACTCAAAACTTAAGTTTTCAAAATTTATCCTAATATGAAGGATGTCATTGGATAAAAAGTACCATATATATATTATGGGGCAATAAAAATAAGACAAAGAATCTTGACTTTTCCATTCTTATTCTCTTAAGCTTTTAAAGATAATGGCTAATATTTTATAAACAATGTGAATTCCCTTTCCATGAACTTCCACAATATTTCCCAATGTTTACTAAAACTCTTAAAATTCATCTTTAATAGAATAGTGGAGTTCTCTCTTTCTCTCTCTCTCTCTGTCCTCTCCCTTTATCTCCCTTTTCATCCTCATTCCTTTCCCATCCCTTTCTTTCTTTTCCTCTCTGCCTCAGTGTCTAATTGTTTTCCTCTTATTCTCAACGTAATTCAACTGACAAAGCTATGTAAAGTGATATAAGTCTGGGTAAAAATACATTAAATGCAGTGCTCCTAGACATTAGGTATTTCCTTTAGGTCTTTGTTTGTTTGAATCCACATCTAGCAGAATGCAGGCATTATTCATTCTCTCTGGGTAGTGCTCAGGGAACTACTTTCGGTTCCAGAAGTTCAAATTGGGATTGGCCAGGCAAACACCTTAAACCCCATTCTCTGTCTCCAGGACAAAGGCCCCTCCTTTTAATTCATTAAGACTTTAACGAAATCAAAGTAAATTTCAGAGCCCCAAATCAAATAAAAAATAGAAAGTCATCTTTTTGTAATATTAGTATAATTCTACCTGGGGCAGAGCTGCTACCTGCTCTCCCTGTGCTCAGCTGATCATTAGGCACCCAGGAGGGAAGACGGGTTCTAGCCCTGGCCCACCATCCTAATAGAGGCTCTCAAGTAGCCAGAGGAACCCCCACAACGTGAGGGCAGTCATTTTCAACTTCCGGAATCTACAGCTCATCAGACCTCCACCCAAGAGAAAAGCCAATCTCTCTCCATTGCATCAGTAAATGCATGAGATGAGAGTATGCTACTGAGAGTATCTCACCCACACAGCAGAGCCTGGCAGTTATATTTGATATGCTAAAAATCAGTAACAATATAGACCTCATTCCTATGACCTGAAGGAATGGTTTGAGGCTCTTTGTGTTCTTGGAATGAGCAGAAGCCCTTGGGCTACACTATCACGCTATAGGACATATGGAGCTGTTACTGGTTCCCCCTTGAGCAAATTGGTGAGCAACGGGAAGACAAGTGACAAGTGACTATAAGTCTACCAGTGGGCTACATGGAATAAAATATGTAGTTTTTAAAAAGGTAATGTGTCAAGTAATGTTGTGTCCCAAATCACTATTTAAATATCCTGCTGTAATTTAGAAACATTTGAACTAAGTCATGATGGCTGGAAGTCCCTATAATGAAAATCATTATATTAAAATTCGCACATAGTAACAACTCAAGGAAAATAAGGCTTCCAATTTCAACTATTTTATAACACAGACTTTCTTTTAAAAAAGAGAGACTGCATTTTATTTTAGCTTCATTAGAGGTGGGTGTAGTTAATGTTTACGGAATATCAATAATGCATTTTGTAGTTCTGCATAATTAAAGGCACCCTTTATGTTAATAAAATAACATGAAAAGAGACTGCACAATGCGAAGCATAAATATGTTGATGCCTTTGGTCTTATTTCAGACAAGCTTAATTACAAAGACAAGGGTGCCTCTATACCTATAAAAATATTTTCTGTCACTTAGAGCTATCAAACCTTATATCCATTTATGATATTAGTGAGAAAAAGCAAACATCATCATAATGACCCACTAGTGAATACTTGCAGCCCTGGTATGCTACGCTATGAATCTGCAAATAGAAACATATGTAAATGGAGAAAGACTCTCTGCACACACACATACAAAGAGAGACAATAAGTTATTCTCTGAGTCTATTTTAAAATGCCAACCAAGAGAAAAAGCGGAGGAAATTTATTTTCAAAGCATATAATTAGTGTCAAAGGAAACACTTGTGATAATACAGAATCCATAGGACTTCAAATTGGGAGACACAGACTGAATTCTAGCTTACTGTTTTTTCTTAGATGCATGATTTTAGGGACGTCAACATCACTAAACCTCTCTGAGCCTCAACAATATTAAATTATAAATTCTAGATCAGTAATAATCCCAGAGTTTGCATTATCTGTAGTCTGGCCCAAACTACACAGTTAACAATTTTTATTATATAAAACTCCTCCTATTTGACAGGATTGGGAATATGACATGATCTAGTTAGCTATGACTATACTTTTTAAAACTACATATATATCTTTTTCTAACTCTGTATCCCAGAATAGGATTTCAAATGATTGTGGTACCTTGTAAGATGGTTTAGGGATGGAATTTTATATCAAAACTAGAAAAGTCTAAAAGTATTTTTCAACCAGGTTTTATCCAGAACAGTCACCCATAGAGTGATTCTGAAACAATCACAGATATTTTATGAGATTTTGTAATTATAGTGTTCACTGGAGTCACAATGGGAGGTGGTTTTAATGACATGTGAAATAAGCAACTGCTTATATATGTTTGAGAGATACTATGCATTTCATGCATTTCCATAAACAGACAATTCCAAAGTGCAATTCTTCCCAAATTTAAGCGGCGGCGCGGTTCATCAATAAATGTTGAATTTACAGGTGACTACAAGAGTATGCCACCTGCACGGCAGAGCCTGGAAAGCTACCGTGTTGTATTTGATATGCCAAATACCAGTAACAATTATAGAACTCATTCCCATGTAATGGTTTGAGGCTCTTTATGTTCCTGGCGCAAGCAGATGCCCTTGGGCTCTACTAGCATGAGACAGGATATAAGGAGATGTTATTGGTGTCCGCTGGAGCAAATCGATGATGAACGGGAAGACAGTGATACAGTATAGGATCATATGAATCATATGGACTCTGTGGACGGAGTGCAGTTGGCCACGTGCTAGCAGTGACTGCCTGTGCTCACGCCCCCTTCCTGCCCTGGTCCCTGAGTCCCTCTGAGGATGGCCCAAACCAAGAAAATCAAAGAAGAGACCAGAGATCCTGCCTGTTGCTTCCTTGGTGGGCCCAGCACAGCAGAGTGGGACTGAATGGCACTGAGGGAAAGAAATTCAGGCCCTCTGCTGTGAGGGGTGGCTCTGAGTAGTCAGGGGGTGTCCAAAGGGAGACACGCGCAGGCCTAGGGTAGGCAGGCTCCTGCCGGAAGCTGAGGTTGCTGTCTTGGGGCTGAGCCAATGGCAGGCACAGCCCAGCCGGGTCGCCATGGCAGTGCCCACGGAGCCTGGCTGGCGTTTTGAAACTCACTGTGTTTCCCAGCTTCCCATTGCTGTGTCAAGGAGAAGCCCTTCATGGTCCAGACCCTCCTCCTAGACGGGTCCAGCCCAGAAGGGCAGGAGCTCCAGGCATTATAAAGGTGTAGGGGGGTGGGGGGTTCTCTGTGGCGTCACCACCGGCCGCACAAGGCAGCCAACAGGCGAGAGACCTGTTCTGAGGACAGGAAGCAGGACAGCTGGTGTGACTGGTCGTGAGACCCCAGTCCCTTGCCACAGTCCTTAGGAAGCGGGGCACCGGGTGCTGGGAGCTCACCGATGTGGAGCCCTCCACCTCTGGAACAGGGGCGGCAACGGGCAAGGGTACCCAGCCTCTTCTAATAAGAGAGAGCCCCGTATTTGTCATGTGGTAAAGACATTGCCCCCTTGAGGTGTTGCAGGTGTGGCTGCATTGCCCGGTGCGTGGACAGGTGGCAGACAGGAGACAGGCATGTCTATACCCAGTGCTCTGCCCCATGGCCCTGGATCGTTGATGGTCTGGCATAGAAAAATACTGGACCCCCTGGGATGAACCCAGAGCCAGACAAGCTGCCCGTGGTGGATTCGATATGCCAAAAACAATAACAATAATGGACCTCATTCCCAGCGAATGGAAGCGTTACTGGAGTCCGCTCGAGCAAATCAACGAACAACGGGAAGACAAGTGACAAGTGACAATTAGTATAGGAGTGAATTAAGATCACATATAGGAAAACTCTTGGTAAGAAATCAGTTAAATAAAATCAAGACCAACAGTCAAAATCTCTATCTATATCAAATTACTTCTGTCAGAGAAAGTAGGTAATATGTGTTCAATCTAAAATGACCAGCTTAAGAAAATGTGAGGCAAAGAGAAAAGCCATCATGAGCACCTTTGTCCTAAGTTTGTGAACATAAGGTGGCATTACTTGAAACAAGTAGCAGTACTTGAAAGAGAAACAGTGATCAACCAACACCATTTGTTAACAATTTGTTAAGTACTGAAATGCACAAACTTTATGTATTCGTTTATTTAACTTATTTAAGAAATTGTCCTAGGGATGACATAATTAGCATTTATAAAGACTTATGAGAATTTTGAGATGCTAATGCTCTATTATCCTAATGGTGGGTAAGAAGATTGAAATTTCTTTGGAGCTGAGCCTGTAGTGCTTATCCACCAGGTTGGGTAGACCCAAGTAATTCATAAAGATATCATGCTACAGTCCTAGTTTATGTACACGTGAAAATCACCATATGCCATTCCTCTCTCATTTTAATTCAATATTTTTTTAGCAGCTCTGCCCCATGTCTGTCTCTGGATCAGCATACCTGGGCCAGATTAAAAAAAAGACTGCAGCAGAGTGGATCTCGATGAGCCGGGCTGTGATATGCTGGTCTGCTGGGTGGAGTTCTGATGAGGGGAAGTCCGGATGTGGAAAATGGAGGTCCTTATGGAGTGGGGGGGTCTGGCATGTTGTGAGGCTCTGCCGGGATGGTGGGCCAGGGCTAGAACCTGCCATCCCTCCTGGGCACCCTCATGAGCGGCTGGACACAGTGAGAGCCAGTAGCAGCTCTGCCCCATGTCTGTTTCTCACTGTGTCCAGCCGCTCATGAGGTGCCCAGGAGAGATGGCAGGGTACTAGCCCTGGCCCCGCCACCCCAGCAGAGCCTCACAACAAGCCAGACGACCCCTTCTCCATGAGGACCTCCATTTTCCACATCCGGCAGAACTCCACCCAGCAGACCAGCCTATCACAGCCCGCTCCTTGCCTCTTGCAGCTGCATGGCTCATCAATAAATGCTGGATTTTGAGATGACTACAAGAGTATGCTACCCACACGGCAGAGCCTGGCAAGCTACCCGTGTCGTATTTGATATGCCAGATACCAGTAACAATTATAGACCTCATTCCCATGACCTGATGGAATGGTTTGAGACTCTTCATGTTCCTGTAGCAAGCAGGTGTTCTTGGGCTCTACTTGCATGAGATAGGACATATGGAGATGTTACTGGTGCCCGCTCGAGCAAATCGCCGATGAATGGGAAGACAGTGAAGACAGTGATTTTTTTTTTTTTTGCTTTTTGGGTCACACCCTGCAATGCTCAGGGGTTTCTCGTGGCTCTGCACTCAGGAATTACTCCTGGCGGTGCTAAGCGGGACCATATGGGATGCGGAGGAGCGAACCCCTGGCCCGCATGGGCCGGCCACGTGCAAGGCAAACGCCTTACTCACTGGGCTATCGCTCTGACCCCCAATATTATTTGTATCTTAATTTAAAAATAAATTTAACTATAACATATATGGTATTTTATTTTTATATCATATATTTTAGCATATACTTATGGCATACATTTTATATGGTATAAATATGGCATATTTTACAGTTAAACATGTTAAATTAATGCCATACATATTAAACTAATGATATACTGTCAGGTTCAGTCTGTTAGATTTTACCAGGTGCTGGAAATGTAACTTGGCATTGCAGCATTGTCATGCATGTATGGGCTTGGCTTCAATCCTCATCCCCCAAAATACAAACAGACATAACTGATTATGACTAATTTTTTCTGAATATATCTTACTACTTATATATCACTTCATTTGTATCACTTGTCTTCTTGTTGTTCATTGATTTGCTTGAGTGGGCACTAGTAACATCTTCATATGTCCTTATATAGAGAGAGAATAGAGAGAGAGACATCAAGATATTCGGCTTCAAAGAAAGAGGGAGATACAGAATCTAATAGACTCCATAACAAGATGGAAGTTAAAATGACCACTCTCTTACCTCCTCCTAATTTACCCATGTGCAGTTTAGCATGTGAACAGAATTTGAAAGCATATTTGTCTTTATTTTCATGACTTTTTTTAGTGGTTCTGCTCTTGATTTTCCATTGCTCTGGAAGCTCTGAAGAGTTTGAATTGTTGTTTTCTGCTTTAGCTCTGTCCTTTCATGGGTCACAAAACTAGCAATGTCTTGGGGGGAAAATGTCAATATTTAGTTATTATCTTCTATTTTGTATATTTTTTTGTTTTTATTTCAAATATACTAACTTCTTCAGCTTCTCTTCTAGCCATTTTCCAGTGACTTCCATAATTTTTCTATTATATCAGTAATGTAAAGTTATCAGGTAGAGAGTCAGTCCAATTAACCTATTTCATGAAACTAAAATCTAGAAGTCTCCCTCTACATAAGTCCACAGCTTGTTAAAAGATATTCCAATTCAACTTATATATATAGTAGGAAAGAAATCTCCAGAAGATATTTCTCTTAAAGAAATTATACAGAAAATTCTACATATACCTAATAAGTTATGTTTATAATTCTTTCACAATCCCATCAAAATTCCTTTTAAAACTTAATCACTATCTATCACTATGCACTATCTTCCCGTTCATCATCTATTTTCTAGAGCAGGCACCAGTAATATCTCCATATGTCCTGTCTCATGCTAGTAGAACCCAAGGGGATCTGCTTGCTCCAGGAACATAAAGAGCCTCAAACCATTATATTAGGTCATGGGGATGACCTAATATAAATGTTAATGGTATTTGGCATATCAAATACAACATGAGCAGCTTGCCAGGCTTGCCGTGTAGGTGGTATACTCTTGTAGTCACCTCTAAAGAAAGCATTTATTGATGAACTGCGCTACCGCTTGCGGCTGCGAGCCGGGCTGTGATAGTCTGGTCTGCTGGTGGAGTTGTGACGAGAGGGAAGTTCGGATGTGGAAAATGGTAGCCTCCATGGAGTGGGGGTTCGTCTGGCTTGTTGTGAGGCTCTGCTGGGGTGGCAGGCCAGGGCTAGAACCCGCCATGCCCTCCCGGGCCCCTCATGAGCAGCTGGGCACAGGAAGAGCAAGTAGCAGCTCTGCCCCATGTCTGTGAGTCTCTGGTTCAGCATACCTGGGCCAGATTGAAAAAAAACTGCTGCAGGGTGGGTGTTGATGATCTGGGCTGTGATAGTCTGGTCTGCTAGGTGGAGTTGTGATGAGAGGGAAGTCCGGATGTGGAAAATGGCTGCCCCCATGGAGTGTATTTTAAAACTTAATACAACCTTAATTTAAAGTGTATTACACACATTCCAGAAAAGCTTAGATTTAAAATAATTACACTAGTACTAAGATGACAACAATAGGTACCCATCAATCAAGAGTGAAAGAAGATGATAAGATAGAAAACATGCCATGTTTGCTAAAACTACAAACAAGTTACTATCAGAAGGGATGCTAATTAGTGAAGGGAGAAGATAATGAAGATGATCCAGAAAGAAAAACTAAAGCAGCTCAAATGCTTTATCTTTCATTGCAGTTTTGGTTAATACTTAGTGGTATGATGGAGCCAAAACTGAAATTGGAAAATAGACTTCTATATTATATGATTTGAATCTTACCAGTCAACCATCATTGGTTAGTATCTACTTGCAATTTGCGATAGACACCAACCATGTCTGCTGTATGTTTTTGTGGAGTGGGGTCACTAATGACTTACCCGTAGTCACATCATTGTTTAATCTTTTCCACTTCAAGTGTAGGATGAACTTAATGGTTCATTTATGAAAGAAAGTAGTAGAATGTCAGTTTCTAAATTAGATTATAAAAATCCATGGCTTTATCTTTGGTTTTCTCTCTTGCTCTCGTTCTTTTATAAGAGAAGTCATTTGTCACATCAAGGAACAGATATTTGGAAAGAAAATGCTTTCAATATCATCTTTGAATACTACCAATGGCCACATTAATGAACTTGTAAACGATATCACCTCAGTAAATTTTTGAAATTCCAAGAATGATAAAATGCCATAAAAATATCTTCTTAAGAACTAAGCTGCAACCACTTGGTTTAACCACTGCTGGATTTATAAGTAACAACAACTATGAGAAAATAAATATTTGTTATATTGAATCGCTAAATTCTGGGGCAATTTGTTCAGTAGTGATAGTACCTAACAAATTTATGAGGTGTGAGGTCTGAGGCCCAAGTTTTATTGTTCTTTACTATATGGTATTATATATGGGTGGTATATTGTAATAACTCAATTCCCTACCCAAATTGGTAGTAGTTTGCTTAAGTATTTAGCTAAAACCATTTTTTATGAAAGTTTTTGGAAGTATCAATTTGCAAAAGAAATCTTGAACAAAACCAACCTTTGATTTTTAGTGTAGATATTCTCTCTGATCACAAAAGCTGGACTTTACTGATTACTTATGTATGTAACAACTTATGTAATTTTAACTTAGAGCAATTTCAAAGAAAGCCATCTGTATTATTATTGTTGGTTTTGAGGATGAATAAGGCAGTAAACAATAGAAGCAAATCAATAAATATCATCTGTTTTGTGGCCAATTGTGTGGGGATTACCAAGACCATGAAAAAGGCCATCGGGTTACTGCAGGACCATAACCCACTGCAATCAGAGATCTTCCAAACCTGCACTCACAGATACTCAGAGTCCTGTGTGCTATCAGAGATTGAACCAGATTCATCCTTATACAATGCATAAGATGTATTGCCTATAATATCTTGTTGGTCTTATTGCCAGGATTTTACTTGATTTTCTCAAATAACCATAATAGTAGTTATTATATGAAAAACAATGATAATTCTACTTTTCCATATGGTAACAACCCAAGTTAATAACTAATACTCAAGAATCATTTTATAAGTTAAAACATACCCTGATATAGAAGTCTATCTCTGTCTACAGTGTATCTAAGCCCCAGAATATCGATTTTGGTATTTAACTTAGCTGACAACTTCACTGACAAATTCTATATACTGAAGTCAAAATAATAAAATATGCATAAAAAATAGAAGAAGAGAAAATTTATGAAGAACTTTAGTTTCAAATATCTTCACCCTTTTTTTCCAGAAAGAAAGCTTATTTGAGACCAGGATAGAGTACTGGAAAATTCAAAGAAGCATAACAGTTAATTCTGCTTTGATAGTGTATCAGAGTCTCTTAAGCAGACAGAGCAATAATATTTGTATGACTAGGAAGAACAACTTGTTAACAAAGTGTCAGTAAAAGTCATAGAATCACAATCACTGCCTGGGTGTTGTACTAGTTAAAGAGATAGTCAATAAAGGAGCTAATAGAGAACATTTAAAACTTTGAATGTGTGATAAAAAGTGAGTAAATGAAAAGTGTTTGTGGGGTAATTAATAAATTCTCCAAATAAATCAATACCCCTATAGAATATTTAAACCTAAAGAAGAATTATAAAGAGATGGGGTAGGTCAATAGATTGATACTAGGGACATGAAACTGCTAAGATTCCTGGCACCAGATCACTACCTAAGCATTGCTAGATCTGGTCCTGAATGTCATCTGAGTACTGCCTGGAGACCTCCCAAAAATAAATAAATGATCAAAAAATGGTTTATAAGAAGAGTGATCCAGATGACATCACAAATCCACAGTCAAGAGGAAGCAACATGGGCCTGGTATAGTGGTTAGGGTGTTTACCTTGCATGTGGCCCACCCAGGTTCAATCCTTGGCATCTCATATGATAAACTGAGCAGTAGCAGGAGTAATTTCTGAGCATCACCAGGTGTGACTCAAAAGGAAAAGGAAAAAAAGAGTAAGCATTGTGTGTTCCTAAAATAAGGAAGTATTTATATCTGTAAGAAAGAGCCAGAAAATTAGATATTCCATGATATTGCAAGATACAACCATATAGAACCTCCTGTATCTTCTGAAATGAGCATTAATGTTTAGGATATGAGGTGAACCTTTGTAAAACTTAAAAACAAAGTGCACATTCAAGTTATATAAATAGGCCTTTCTAGATTGATTTGTAGTGATTATAAGATTTGAAGGAGAGTCCAATAAGTAGAATGTTGACATTGTTGAGTCAAGAAAAGATAGTGACTTCAAGTATATGGGAGTAAAAAAATATGCATTTTGACAGGGAGTATCCTAAAAGGCAAAGCCTTTAAATATTCTTATGTAATGGAAATAAGGGAGAGGGAAAGATTAGATCAAGGATGACTCCCAAACATTTGCTTGAGGAAAAACACATTGAAAGTAGAGAAGGTAAAATTAATTCCACTGGCTTTGCTTACACATCATTGAGGTACCTATTAATGATCCTGATAAAGATATTGGGATAAGGGAAAGATTAATAATATATTCTTAGATAAAAATATCAGGAATAATAATAAAAATTTTATGGTTATGAGTGTATTTGTAGTAGTTAAAGTCACAGAATTATATGACAATGAGGAAGAAATTTAGTTATTATTATCAATTTCCATTGGATATTACTTTTCTTGTGGAATAGTTCTTAAGTATTTTTACATGTGAATAACTGAAATATCTAAAAGTGGTCTCTTAATTAAAACTAAAGTTCATGTTTTTGAGAACCTGAATTATACAAGTTCTTAATGATTGCAACAGTTAGTCAGTGGAAGTATAGTAATTTTGTGTAAGTTACTAGTATTTTCCCTCAATTTTCAGAAAATGGGGAATGGAATTACTGTGTTAAATATATACCTGAAGCCACAGAATGATATGGTCAATTACATTAAAGTATTAGTAAATGGCATTTTATATAACATGTTAGTCCTGTCAATACATTTTAGAAAGTAGATTTCCATAAGATATATGGTAATTTAGATAATGTGTGTAACAGCTACTTTAAGTTTTTTCTAAATAAGTATTTACATGATCCTTTTACCTAGAATATGTTAGTGCATGATAATTAGTACCTATCTAAGTGTTAGAACATAAGCAGTTGTACCTAAACTAAATGCAATAAAATGTTGCATTGTATTTCAAAGATATATTAAATTTTCACACAATTTAAGAGGTTAAATATTATCATTTTCTTTCCCTTATATAAACTGGATTTTTTCAGAGATTCTGCTACAAATTTTAAATAAGGAAGAAGAAAATGGTTATGTAGAGCCAGAGTAGGAAGATTGTCATAATAATGATGATGATGTTGCTGTTATCCACTATGATGGTGTTGGCCATTCTGTGTAGGTGTTCGTGATTAAAGCTACATTGTGTGGACATGCTACATTAGTCAAGGTATTGGGATAGGAGTTTAAACTACATCACAGTGACATGAAAATTAATATATACTTATTTTTCAGATAAAGAAAATTAATATGAAAGTCTGATTAGCTTGGCTGATAAACAAGGATACTGAATCTTTGTCTAACTTGTACTAAACTCACAAACCTTTTTTCACTTCATCATCATGTGCATCTATCTGTTAGAATTCTTTTGCCCTTCTGTTGTCAGAATTATTAGTACAAATAAATATAATATCTAATTCAAACATAATGTGCATATCTATAAGTAAATCCCCAAGTACTCAATGCCTACACACCAATGTTACATCACCAAAAGAAAAATGTGTTATTACATATTTTATGAAGATAGCAATACCCCAATTGTCTACTCTAAAGCCTTATTTTAGAGTACTTTTAATTTTTAGACAGGTAATTGAAGGTATCAACACATCATCTTGGATGTCTTCAAAACAAATATTTCCCTACTAGCATCCCAAACAATAGATTTAGTATGCCAGTACTCCCGTTCCTTGTCCTGTAAGCTGTACTAGCTCTGAAGTACTTGTCCTAGAGAGATCCTGGAATTTCTATTCTGCATTATCCATAGATTTGTACAAATGTTAAAGAACTTGAAAAGTTATCAGTTCTATTATACATTTCTTATCCAATCTTTTAAGAATATTCTAATTTTTAATTCTAGTATAGCACCGTAAGATATACAAATACAAAGCTGTAGCAATATACTTCTTAAGGTTGCCTACTAAATAACCTGCAACTTCTCAAATCATAGCTTCCAGTTGTTATCTGGAAGCTAGGATTCTTCCAGGTAACATTCTCACAATCTGAGAATGTTAATATTTATCATGAATTTCTTCTAATTAGTATTCTTGTTGATTTTCTATATCCATACTTCTGATAAAGTGCAAAATTTTATTTTCTATTAAGGACTTTCAGCAAGATAATATTTGAATGGATGCAGGCAATATTGTATCTACCATGGCCATCTCAGTTCACCTCTGATAAAATAGTTTTTACCATGTTCACTGCAGTTGGTTTTCAATTCCTGTCTACTAGATCTAAGGCAGCTTTACTTTCCAAACACAGATATTTTGCTTTTGGCTGTTAACAGTGGAACTCTGAAACTATATTTATCTAGTACAAAGTCCTTTATGTGCTGTAAACAAGAGTCTAGGACAAAATGGAATCTCACATTTCATCATGGTTGCTATAGCACGCCAGACCTCTGCCCTGAATTTTGAGAGTATATTCTGCTCCCAAACAAGTGTGATTGACTTATTTCATTTACTTGATATTTTCGACAGAGAGAAAGTATTTCATCCTAAAGTACATTCATTCCTGTAGAGTTCTGATATTAACAGTATGGCACACAGCATAATTCTAAATGCTGTGGTTTACCTTTATATGTTTCTCTATTTCATGCAATTCTTTAAACCATTTTATCATTTGTTTTTTTAATTAGCTAATGGGATGTTCATTTACTTTATTCATAGTGGTAGACAATGGTTTATTTACACTAAGCTCATTTGGTGCTGTTGTATAATTGAAGAGTTTTCTTTCTCTGAATGTAAGTTTCCCTGAAGGCATAATTGGAGAAAATGCATCTGCAGTGTTTGCTTTATGTAACTTCCTTTTTAATTTACTAACAGAGGGATTTTACTCTCTTAGCAAATAAGAGTTTAGTTCCTTCCTTTGTCTCTGGATAGACGTCATAATTACTAAAAATATAATGTCCCATATGAATTCTTACACACCTTACTCTGTCTGAACTCACAAGCATGTTTTAGCCACAGGAAGAAACAGACATTTCTTTAGACTTGTAAGAGATAAAAAATTCAAACATAACTAAGGAAATTTTCAAATAATGTGGTCATGTTCAAAACTAAAATGTAAGCCAGATGATCTGCCAACACAAAAATAGATCATAATTTCTATTAGATTTGGAAATTACATTTCCAAAGAATACTCCAACATCTGAAACATCATTTCTATCATATTAACTAAATACAAGGTATTCTGCACAAAAACACATAAACTGAGCACATCTTGCTCTTCAGTAACTCTGGGAAGGAAATGAAAGTTCAGGCTCAATAAGAACCTCTTCTGTAGGAATACACAAAATGAGAAAAGGTCAAGAAATCCTGGTATTGCTAGGATGTTCCTGTTTTTGTCAAGCTATGTCTTGGGAACAAGAAGCTCAGGAAAATGGCAGGAAGACTTTGTTCTATATGAAAAAAACTACTTTGTGTTGCTTTTGATGTATATTGAAAGGGAGGATAAAATAAAGGAAACTAGCTTCCAAATTTAAATCCTAGCTTTACCATATACCAGCTGGGAGACCATTTAAACACTTGAGTAACCATTTAACACTTGACCCTTAGTATTCTAAACTGTGCAATGGAGGATAATCATAACTTCTTTAGTCTACCCCACAGAGATTTCATGGGGGAAATAAATAAAATGATGTATGGGAAAGCACTTTGTATATTGTAAAACTGCATGGAGTAATTATAATGACTTACTTTTATGGACTCTGTAGTGTGTGCTAGATATTATTCTCAGTGTTTTACATACAATATCTTGTTAAATCCTCATGGAAAACTTTGAAAAAGGCATTAGTGTTCTATTCATTTTATAGTTACGTAACTTTAATAGGGTTACAAGGCAACACAGAGATGGAATTTAAACTCATGTAAAAAATGCAAACACTACATTCTAAAATAATGCCACTTAGAGTGATGGCAGTGTAGATCTTGAAGGCAAGTACTTCAAAACCTTTACAGGTATTTGATATTGTATCAATAGCCAAGAACACAATTTTTAAAACTTTGTATCTATAATGTTTCAAAAATACTTACTCGCAGCTGCCCATAAGGAATAATAACGTATCTTTCACTTTGATGGGTTGTGGGGTATTCCAAGCAATTCTCAGTGTCTATTCCCCCAAAATCTGACAAAGCAGTTGAGAAGTTCACTTCTAGCTGTCTAGGGAGCGTCACTTCTTGATGCCTGTGGTACAAGGGGTGCTGGGGGTCAACTGGGTTCGAGGTGGATTGTTGGGACACTCCAGGGCACCGCGGAATACTCAGATTAAAGTTCATTTTTCAATATGTGTAATTCAAGGATCATGGTTCTAGGTCACTAATTGTACTGTTGTAATTTTTTTTCTTGTTGGAATAGTGTAAGCAATTTGTAAGGTTGACTTGCTAGAATTCACTGTATCACTGTCTTCCCGCTTCATCATCTATTTGCTCGAGCGGGCCCCAGTAACATCTCCATATGTCCTGTCTCATGCTAGTAGAGCCCAAAGCATCTGCTTGCTTCAGGAACATAAAGAGCCTCAATCCATTCCAGAAAGAGGTCTATAATTGTTACTGGTATTTGGCATATATATCAAATACAACACGGGTAGCTTGCCAGGCTCTGCGCAGGTAGCATACTCTTGTAGGCTGCTGGGTGGAGTTCTGAAGAGAGAGAAGTCCGGATGTGGAAAATGGAGGCCCTCATGGAGTGGGGGGGTCGTCTGGCTTGTTGCGATGGCTCTGCTGGGGTGGTGGGCCTGGGCTGGAACCCACCACCCCTCCCGGGCGCCTCGTGAGCAGCTGGTCACAGGGAGAGCCAGTAGCAGGTCTGCGAGTCTCTGGACCGGCATACCTGAGCCGGATTTAGAAAGAGTGCTGAAGGGTGGAACTCGATGAGCTGGGCGCTGATAGGCTGGTCTGCTGGGCTGCTGGGTGGCGGTCTGACAAGAGAGAAGTCCGGATGTGGAAAATGGAGGCCCTCATGGAGTGGGGTGTCGTCTGGCTTGTTGCGAGGCTCTGCTGGGGTGGTGGGCCAGGGCTAGAACCCACCATCCCTCCCGGCGCCTTGTGAGCGGCTGGTCACAGGGAGAGCCAGTAGCAGCTCTGCCCCATGTCTGTGAGTCTCTGGTCAGAACTTAGACCATGCATAAGAGCCCAAGTCTCCCACCAAAGAGGATCCCACCAGAGAGGAGTCCCACCAAAGAGAGAGAGGCTCTCACCTGGGAGAGAGTTCTACCCTTGCTAGAATTAGAAAATTTTATAAATGGTTTTACAAGTGACTACATCTAATTTAAGCAAAATGTGTTTTTTCTAAATCAAACAGTTCATTATACCACCATGAGATATACAATTACAACATTGTTCATGTTTGGAGGTTTCAGTCACATTGTGTTCCAGCACCCGCCCTCCACCAGTGCCCATTTCCCACCACTAATGTCCCCAATTCCCTCACCCTTCCATAGCCTGCCTAAATAGCATGTTCATTATCTCTTTTCTCTCTCTCTCCTCTCTCTTTTCCTTCTTTTACACATTGTGGGTTGCACTACATACTCTTAGAAGCCATCATGTGTATTTTTTTGCCTGTATTTAATGCTCAGTTCTATGTTGGTATCAGCCCTTTCTACATTTATTCACACATGTTCCCTTCTCTGTCTTACCTAACCTCTGACTCCCTCACACTTGCAGTAATTTCCACTTTTGGTAAGACCAACTGACATATTTATGTCATGCAAATAAATGCAGTCATTCTGTGTCTCTCTTTCCTTCTGACTAATTTCACTCAACATGATCCTTTCCATGTCCATCCATTTATAGGCAAATTTCATAACTTCATTTTTCCTAACAGATGCATAGTATTCCATTGTGTAGATGTACCACAGTTTCTATATCCAGTCATCAGTTCTCGGGCATATATGTTGTTTCCAGGTTCTGGATATGGTGAATAATGCTGCTATGAAAATTAAAGTGCTGGTTGCATTTCCGCTGTGTGCTTTTGGCTTCCCAGGGTATATTCCCAGGAGTGGTATTGCTGGATCAAATGGGAGCTCAATTTATGGTCTTTGGAGGAATGTTCATATTGTTTTTCAGAAAGGTTGTACAAGTCCACATTTCCACCAACAAGTATGAGAGTCCCCTTTTCCCCACATCCACGCCAGCACTTGTTGCTTTTACCCTTTTGAATATGGGCCAGTCTCTGTGGTGTGAGGTGATATCTCATTGTTGTTTTGATTTGCATCTCTCTTCTGATGATTAGTGATGATGAGCATTTTTTCATATGCCTTTTGACCATTCAATTTCTTCCTTGTCAATATTTCTGTTCATCTCTTCTCCCCATTTTTTAATAGGGTTAGCTGTTTTCCCTCTTATATAGCTGTACCAGTGCCTGATATATCCTGGATATTAACCCCCTTATAAGATGGGTCACTTGATCACTTGAATCCTGTTATTCATCGATTTGATCAAGCGGGCACCAGTAACATTTCCATTGAACCCTATCACGTGCCAATGTAGCTTAATGGCATCTGGTTGATTCAGAAATATGAAGAGCCTCAAACCATTCCATCAGGGTCTTGACAAGGAAGTCTTATAGGTGGGCGACCACATGATCTTTTGACATCCCGTGGGATCCAGTCAGTAACGGCTCTAGTCCAGCGGTCGTCTCCAAATCGCATTACATGTCCAGCCTATCTGATTTTTGATCTATTGGGTGATTATTCTTTCCCATTCTGTGGACTGTCTTTCTATCTTGGTCACTGTTTCTTTCAAGGTGCAGAAGCTCTTTAGTTTCATGTAGCCCCATATGTTTATCTTTTCTTCTAGTTGCTTTGTTAATGGTGTTTCACCTTTGAAGATGTCTTTAGCTTCAATGTCATGGAGGGTTTTTCCTATATTTTTTTCCAACGTACTTTATGGATATAGGTCTGATGTTGAGATCTTTAATCCATTTTGATCTTATTTTTGTGCAAGGTGTTAGACACAGGTCCAAACTCATTTTTTTTTACATGTAGCTGTCCAGTTTTCCCAGTACCACTTGTTGAAGAGGCTTTCCCTTACTCCAGTTTGGATTATTTGCACCTTTATCAAAGATTGACTAATCATGTCTTTGAGGGTGGGTGTACAAAGCTCTAGGGAGTATTATCATCTTGACAATGTTAATTCTCCCCATCCATGAGCAGGGAATGTGTTTCCATTTCCTTGTGTTCTCTTTTATTTCTTGAAGAAGTGTCTTGTAGTTCTCTTTGTATAGGTCCTTTACACACTTGGTTGCTGATTCCTAGGTATTTGATTTTCTGTGGCACAATTGTGAATGGAATCAATTTCTTAATATCCCTTTCTTCTCTTTCGTTATTTGTTTATAGGAAAGCCACCTACTTTTTGGGTATTGATTTTGTACCCTGCCACTCTACTATGCATATCTATTGTTTCTAAGAGTTTTGGGGGTCGAGAGTTTAGGGTTCTCTAAGTATAATATCATGTCATCTGCACATAATGATAGCTCGATTTCTTCCTTGCCTCTCTGGATGCCCTTAATGTCCTTTTCTTCTCTGATTGCTATGGCGAGTACTTCCAGTACTATATTGAATAAAAGAGGTAAGAAAGGGCAACCTTTTCGTGTTCCTGATCTTAAGGGGAAGGCTTACAATTTTTCTCCAATGAGAATGATACTCACTGCGGACTTTTGGTAGATGGCTTTGACTATCTTGAGGAAGCTTTTTTCAATTCCCATTTTCTGGAGTGTTTTAATCATGAATGGGTGCTGGATCTTGTTAAATGGTTTTTCTGCATCTATTGATAGGATCATATGGTCTTTATTTTTTCTCTTATGGTTATGATGTATTATGTTGATTGATTTGTGAATGTTGAACCAACCTTGCATTCCCGGGATGAATCCTACTTTGTCATGATGTATGATCTTTTTGATGAGTCTTGGTATTCTGTTTGCTAGTAAGAAAATGTGTTTTTATTGCTATGAAAAAAGAAACAATACTTCAGGAATTGAAAATTAGATATTTATTTTGTTTCAATTTAGGGATGCTTTTTCCTCTTTCCTTTTATTCTCTTTTGTATAGGCAATAATGTCACAAGAATAAAATTACTTATTATTGTTGTGACACCTTATTTACTAGACTCTTCCATTTTTTATTTGAAATATCATTCAAATGATATTTCAATATAATTCAAACAAGAAATGGAAGGGAAAGTGAACACTTGATCACCTGATCACTTCACTTGACATTCTGTTATTCATTGATTTGCTTGGGCAGGTGCAATAAGGTTTCCATTTTGACCCTATCATGTGCCAGTGTAGCCCAATGACATTTTCTTGCTTCAGGAATCTGAAGAGCCTCAAACCGCCAGTCAGCATCTTGACTAAGAAGTCTGACCATCTTGTAGGTGGGCAGCCACATGATCTTTTGAGGACCTGTGGGATCCACTCCATAATGACTCTAGTCCAGCGGTCAACTCCAAATCACATTACATATCCAGTGCATCTGATTTTTGATGCCTTGGCAAACGAGACAGTGTCCCTTACTCTGAATCGTCGACAGAGGTCGGAACACCGATTCCTTCTCTCACATGAGTGAAGTTTGATATTCCAAGCATAGCTCTTTTGATTCCTCTTTAGGAGACCCAAATAGTGTTCTCATCCTGCTTTTGTAGGGCCCAGGTCTTTGAGGCATATGTTAATCCAAGGAGAAAAGTGGAGTCAAAGAGATGTACCCAGAGTTGGAAGTTCTATCGTCATTCCCATTCCTTCCCTGTTTAATTGTCGTATGACCTTCTTGAGGGTGGCGCTGAAGAGTTTCAGAGAAATGGCATCACATTGCCGAACCCTCTTGATATCCTGGAGGTGAATCTGTAATACAACTCACAAAGGTTCTTGATGTATTGGGTTTGAATGTCCCTGTTTGACTAGGGCTTTGATGAGCGCTTCTGTTTCCACAGAATCAAAGGTTTTCCTTAAATCAATGAACGTGAGACAGGGTGGCATCTTGAACTCAGTACAAACCTCAATGAGACTGGTTACCGTGTGGATATGGTCGATTTGGCTGAATCCTTTTCAGAAGCCAGTTTGCTCGCATGGTTGTCCTTTGTTCTGCCAATCTTGTTCAGGACGACTCTAGTGAACAGCTTGTAGATGAAGAACAATAGGCAGATGGGGCGATAGTTGCCAATGTCATAGATGTCTCCCTTCTTGTACAGTAGAATTGTCCTGCTGGTTTTCCATTGGGAGGGAACCTTGCATTTAGACAGGTAGAGTGTGAAGAGTTGAATCAGTGTATTGATGAGAACTGATGGCAGATTCTTCAGGTGTTCTGGTCTGACTTTGTCTGCCAGTTGCTATTTGCTTCACTACCAACTTAATGGCATGTCGAATTTCAGAAGGGAGAACGCCCCCGAACCACATATCCATCCTGGAGAATTTGGTATGTGGGCAGGTGGACGTGCCTATCAAGAGATCCAAGTAGAGGTCATAGATATGTCGACATTGACGAAGAACACAACCATGTAGAAGTGTTGGATAATCTTCTCCATTGCCTTTCTGGAAGATGTGATCGATCCTGAGAACATCAGATGGCAGTCATCTTGGTCTTATAGTTGGCAAAGGACAGGTGGGCATTGTGAATGCTTTTCCCAGCTTTTGCTGCATCGGCCAGTTTTTATCCTCTTCTGTCTTGACGTCTTCCTTTATCACTTCTCTGCACTGCTTTGAGAGCTTGGACGTAAGCACTTGGATGCCTGAGGCTCACGCCTTGCCACATTGGTGAATGAGCTCACTTGTTTTTGAAGACAGGCATCCTTTTGTTTCTTTCTCTCTCTCAGTGTTCTTCGCACAATCATGGAGGTGCTGAACCAGTCAGTTGTATTCTTCATCGATGTCAATGATGGCATCTTTCCATGATGCCGCAATGGTGCCAAAGAGTTACCAATTGGTGGTCAATCTGGGAGTTCTCTTCTTAAATGTTGTAACCTTTTCTCCCTGTTGCGTGAAGTAGAATTTTGCATGAAGGAGATGGTGGTCTGATCCTGTTTGGAATTTTGGGACAACAGCGACATCGGTCAGGCAAAATTGTCGATTGGTAAGATGTGTTCAATTTCACTGTGAAACTGTTCACCAGGAGATTCCCATGTCCAATGTTTCAATTCAGCCTTCTGAAACTGTGAGTTCCCATGAATGGTCTTGGTGGATATGATAAATTCAGATAGTCTCTCACCTTTTCATTCCATTCTAGGCCAATGTTCCCGATGTGGAGTTCTTCAACCTATCTTCTTGGTCCTCTCTTGGCATTAAAATCACTGTCTATGATCTTGTAGAAGGTGTGATCTTCTTTATAGAGCTCCTCCAATTCCATGTAGAATTTCTCTATTTCTTCTTTTTATGTGGATGTTTGTGCGTAACAACAAAGATAGAAATTGCCGCGGCAGTGGGCCACATCTCTTCAAATGCAATCATCCTATATGGTTTGTTAGGCATTCAAATGAATCAATGCTCACTGCCAGGTTTGTGTTGACAAGGACACCATCACCACCAATGCCTCTTTCATCGCATGTTCCAAGGAACAGTTCTCTGGTGTCAAAAATGGCATGATGAGATTGACACCTTCTGGTCTCGGTCAGACCAGTGTTGTCGTACTTGATCTTTTGCGCTTGCAACATCAGGTCGTTGATATATGCTTCTGATGCCAGCGTACATGCATTGAAAATATAAGTATAAAATTCTATATTTAATAAGTTATAAAACTAATGAAAAACCTCTTTCATACTTAGATATTTTTAGCTATGCTTGCTATAACACTTATATGAAAAAGCTAATATTACCTTATCACTAAAATTTTTATATTCTGCAAGTTCCTTTAATTTCCTCCGATATGTTTTACAGAATTAATTTTTTTTTTCAAAATTGTTCATCATCCAAGTCCCGTTCAAGAAAAAAATTCTATATGACATGCCATTTTAAGATGCTATTTAAATACATTTTCTGAGTTGCTATAATACTCATTGTTCAAGTCTTGGTACCCTTACATGGAAAATATGGTCATTATTAAAACAACCATAAATGTTGTGTGCTAAACAGTACAAATCTTATTTTGTAATTATGACATGTCAAAAGTGAACATTTTAAATATATAGAAGGCCATTAAGATCATGCAGATTGCTGGAACTCTTGCTGGACATGTTCTTAGTCCTGAATTTAACTTTTCTAACGCTTTTCTGTCCCCAGCACTGCATGCTCCTGCAACTTAACCATTAGGCCCACATTATTAGGTAGCTTTTGCTAGTCCTTCTGAGCATTGCTTAAGAGGTCCTGCAAAATTATTAGATATGCTGCACTTGCATTTTTTTAAATCTAAAATAGATATCTTCCTGAAGGCTGTAGAAACTATATAGGAAGAAGAATTGTATACAGAACAGAAGAGCCAAAGGAAAATCAGAAACTCAAATATACAAAGGTTTATCACTAAACCTGATTTAAGCAACTTTAAGTGGGTAATGACTACTGCCTCATTTCTACCAGCCAAAATTCTTGGAAGTTACCTCTTTTGAACAGTAACCAAGAGCTATGTAAAGAAAAGGAAACTGAAACTATACATTTCAGCTCATTCACTGACACAGTAGAAATCATCCCTGTGATGATGATGATGACTAAAGATGACTGATAGTATTGATGATAATGATATAGGTGTCTTCTTTTTTTTCACAACACAAGAGATATAAATCTTTGTGCAACGAAGAATTGTTGAATGAAACTCAAAATTTAAAGGCAAATGCTTCAGTGATAATTAATGATCCATATAGAAAAATTTAGTTTTCTGATACAATTTCAATGCAGAATTAATTAGCCTTTAAATTAAAATACAAAGGAAACTGAATATTCACTTGAATCTTAATACAGCAAATATAAACTTTCAGTTCTTCTGATTTTTCTACCACAACTGAATAGGTAAAGATTACTTTAGTAGAGAATTTGGTTCTTGGGTTAATATTCCAAAGATTTAATTTTGAATATTTTTCTTTGCTTAAGCAGGTTATTTATATTTTACTTTAATTAGTTTGTAAAGTAAATGTGCATTATTAGTAGCAAAACTGAATAACTGGTAAATTTTAAAGATGGTAAATATGGGAAATATTCTAAAAAAATACATGATTAGGACATTTCCGCCATCCCATAGCTATGATAGAAAACATGAAGGTGACGCCTAAAAGGATCCACAATAAAATAAGAAAATGTCTGTTCATGGCTCTTCGTGGAAGGATAGCACACACCAGCGGAATCATATGCAGTAACTTTAAAGATATAAGACGTTATTTGTATTTTCTTTGTTTGAGGAATCTTTCGAACACTCAGAAGATCCTTATAGATGAGCTTTGTTGTTTCCAGATAGGGTTTAAGCACATCTTCATACTGACAAAGAGCTCCACCAAGGCAAAGATGTTTGAAAAGACGAAACAGAAATTCTTCTCTATCTGCCTCGCTGAATATTTCATATTTTTCTGAGTCTTCATCTAGTAAAAAGTTTTCGCAACTCATCAGAAATAAGAAAAAGGATCACAAAAAAGAATCTAAACATTTCACAATATGTCCATTGTCTCGCACAATATTTTCAGCATATAATCGATTAAAAAATGACATGGAGAGCTGTGTGCAAGGAATGTTTACAGCTTCAACTTTTTTTCACTTCAGTTCCTAATGTAACCCAGTCTCCAGAAGACTCTGAAAGTAACTTCAAATTGGAAATAACATTTGGGTCCTTGAAAAATGCCATCACGAATTCGCCCTTCCGATAGGCCTGAAACGTCTGGTCGAACCCGAACGCCTGCACCTGGATTCTGCCCAGGATGGACCATTGCCGGAGGCGGCTGGTGGTCTCGGCGCTCAGAGACGGGAACGTCTTCTGAGGCAGGAACCTGAAGTAGTAGCCGCCCAACTCTCCCAGCTCCCCTCCGCCATGACCTCTCAAACTGCGTGGAAGCCCCGCCGTTGATATAGGTGTCTTCTTAAGACACGTTGCTACTTCATGGAAATTCTGAAAGACATGGAACTTAATAGCAAGAAATTTAATTAGTGTCTGACAGAATTCATCTTTTTGATCAAATGGAATCACATTATTTTAGAAGTCAAAATTTTTCAACTCTATTGAAGAGTCCGTTTTGATTTTTTTTTCATAGGGGAATTAATGTTAGGCCACTTGTTTCCTTAATTCAAGCATTATTTTGGAAGTGTGGTGAATATACTTCTGCATAAAACTTAAACTCTGCAATGAAGTGTTGTGCATTTGAGAAAAATAGCACTAGTAATATATCATCTCTTAATAACAATTCTCTCAGATGTCATATATAGATTGTTAGCAATATTTAACTAGTGTAATAAAACTAGAGTAAATGCTCTTATTTAATAAAATTGCAAATAGACTATTAGAGCAGAATATCTTTCTTAGGTACAAATTCTCTATAAAAAATTATACTGTTTTCAAGATAAATCAATAAATTATTTATTTAAGCTTTGGGTCATTCTCAGCAGTGCTCAGGCATTATTTCTTATTTCTCATCTTATATTAAAGGATTGCTCTTATGTTGGTGCCAGAGAGGTCATACATACTGACTATGAAATTGAGGCTTCTAGTTTGTCAGTCATGTCTTCCCAGTGTTATCTGTCAATACCTAAATTAATGATTTCAACAGAAAACATCTATGAAACTTTTCTCCAGAAGGGTTTATAATTACATGATCCCAAACTTAACTCAGTGATGCCCAAATATATCAAATTCTTTACCACACTGAGAATTATCACTTTGTTTTTATCTACTTGATAAGACATTTTAATATTACTAGGAAATGCCATAAAACGTTTATGAAATATGTATGCATACTCTGTGATGTATATTTAAATTTCTATATATTTTTTTATTTTAGTGTTTTTTATTTTCTAATTAACCATAAAACTTTCTACATGCTTTATACCTGTTTTATTTTTTATTTGTTAGTGGTATTTGGTAGAATAAAATTTTCTTAATTAACAGAATCAAGTTTACTAGCTTTTCTTTGTTTATAGTTTATGCAATAATATGCAGGAATACTCTCTTCATTGCATATTCCTGTATCCCTGGTAGACACATTCTTCTCATAATCTCATCTTAAATACTACTACAGGTATTTCTTAAAAACAGGTTTATTTATTTTTTAAAAATTTAAGAAGCAAATGTATTTATATCCTAGGTCTTTAGTTTATTTGACACACCGTGAAGAAAAAAAATATTTTAAACTTACTGAAATAATACAAAATTATCTATCCTATTTTGATCAAAACTTCATTTTAACTTTAAATTAAATTTAAATTCAAAGGACGTATAGTTCAGTCAGTAAGGTACTCACCTTGCAAGTGGCTGACTGGGATTCTATCAGCAGTACCAGATATAGTTCCCTGAGCCTAGCCAGGGGTGATCACTGAGCACAGAAGTAGGAGTAAGATTGAGCACTACGAAAATTAAATAACAGCAACAGAAACGCTAATATAAAATGCTACTTCTACTCTAAGTGTACATAACTATAATCTTTTTTTTTTTGCTTTTTGGGCCACACCTGGCTATCCTCAGGGGTTACTCCTGGCTCTGCACTCAGAGAGCAGTGCTCGAGGGACCATACGGGATGCCGGAAATTGAACCCTTGTCAGCCACATGCAAGACAAATGCCCTACCAACTGTGGTATGGCTGCAGCCCCCATAACTATAATCTTAACCCGAAGGTTGAATGTAAGTACTTGAATGAGATTAAGATAATTGTAGTCAATTAAAAGGTATATGACTTTTAAACAATTTATTTAACCACCTTATAACTAAAATTTAGAATATATATAATTGAAAAATGTGAAGATAATATTAAGGGAATTACAAAGATGAAATTGCTGTGGAAACACATGATGAGAATCTGAAGTATAGTAAATAATAAATAAATGTTAAAGAAATTTCTTATTTAATTACCAGCTAGGGAAAAAATCAGGTATGCTAGATACTACTGACTTGATTAGTAGGGTATTGGTGGAGAGGTGTCAGTTGGAGTTAATAATAACCAGTTTTCTATGCAGCTGTCAGAAAAGAGGAAGTCATGAAATTTACCCTCAAATGGATAGACATGGAGATTATCATGCCGAGTGAAAATAGTCAGAAGGAAAAGGACAGATATAGAATGACTGTATTCATTAATGGGATATAAATATATACCAGTGTTCTACTAATAGTGGGAACTCAGCATTGAATATACAAAAGAGGTTTACATGATAAACGCTAAATGTCTGTAGGACAAGCCACAATGTGTAAGAGAAGAGAGAGGGGGATAGAGAGGGAGAGAGAGAAAGAGAGAGAGGGAGAGAGAGAGAGAGCAGAGAGGGAGGGAGGAGAGAGGAGAGAGAGAGGAAAAGTGTCTCTTGCTATAGAGGCAAGCTGGGGGAGGTAGAAGGGAATGTGGGGACATTGGTGGTGGGAATGATGCACTGGTGGCACTGTTGACTAGACAGGTGCTAGAACACTGTAGACTGAGGCCTGATTATGAACATCTTTGTAATTGTATATCTCACAGGTGGTGTAATATATTTTTAAAAAATTTTTATAGAAATGGGTGCATAAGGGCCTGGGCATGCTGATCCAGAGACTCACAGACATGGGACAGAGCTGGTACTGGCTCTCCCTGTGCCCAGCCGGTCACGAGGCATTCAGGAGGGATGGCAGGTTCTAGTCCTGGCCCAACACCCCAGCAGAGCCTCACAAGAAGCCAGACGATCCCTCCACTCCATGAGGGCCACCATTTTTTACATATGGACTTCCCTCTCTTCAGAACTCCACCTAGCAGAAGAACCTATTTCAGCCCAGCTCATGCGGCCACTTGCGACCACGGTTCATCAATAAATGCTGGAGATAAGAGGTGACTACAAGAGTATGCCACCCACAAGGCAGAGCCTGGCAAGCTACCCGTGTCATATTTGATATGCCAAATACCAGTAGCAATTATATACCTCATTTCCATGACCTGATGGAATGGTTTGAGGCTCTTTATGTTCTGCTGGAGCAAGCAGATGCCCTTGGACTCTACTAGCATGAGACAAGACATCTGGAGATGTTACTGGTGCCCGCTCGAGCAAAGCGATGATGAGCGGAAGACTGTGTACAGTGATACAGTGATTACTGTATAATGAGATAGAAAATGAAATACTAACACAGCTTTTACATTTTTTTTTTGTCTTTTTGGGTCACACCTGGAAATGTTCAGGAATTAGTCCTGGCTCTGCACTCAGGAATTACTCCTGGCAGTACTCAGGGGACTATTGCAGGACTCCTCTAAGAGCCTCTGCATGTGCTCTGGATTGCCTCCTGCAAAATCACTTTGTTGATAAGGGGTAGTCTAAATGTGGCAGTTTATCTGACCATGTATTCTGAACTAGCTGGTATAAATATTCTCTCATGCTACCACAATCATCATGGGACTAGCTAGATCTTACCAGCATATTTGCCTGGCCATGTTGGATCTCTAAGTAATTAGACCAGAGAGAAATGCTGTTTGCCTCCAAGCAAGCAAGCATGGCTCCCCTGATAACTCAAAGGCAACTAAAATACAAAACTACCATGAAGTAGACGAGACTCTTGTGAAGGCTTGGAGAAATATTTAACTGGCATTAGTATAGTCTTTGGTACAGAGAAATGCCATCTCAAAACCCCCCCCCTTCTCTACCCTATAAAGGCATTTCCAGGCAGATCTTGGCTCAAGACATTAGGTGAGGTGCTGGGAGAAATTACCTGAGGGCATTTGACCCTTCCTGCCAGGGGGGAGCTACATTTAGCTTATAGCTCCTCCCAGGTTGGCTAGGAGGTTTTGAATTAGCTCTGGGTCCTTGTAAACAGCCAGATGTCTTGAAGTTGCTACATTTCTATAGGGCTATTTTCCTGTTTTCATCTCTAGAGAGCCCAGCCCAGAATGGGCTGGGCTGGGGAGTTTGGGCGGATTTCTAGCTATAAAATAAGCTGCAAGAAAAAAGAAGCCCTCTCTTTTTCCCCCTTTTCTGCCATTTTGGCTTCCCTTGGCATTTGCCTCTCCGCCCTCTCCATCTCTGTTGGGCCTCAACACGTGGTGGCAGCCATCTTGGCCTACACGTGGCTGGGGCCTAGCTGGGAACCCCAGAGTCCAGAGGTTTTCCCTGCTCTTGGATTGTATATTGGAACCTGTGATAGTAAAGCCCCTTTTAAAACTGCATCGGATTCCTGAGTTTTTATCCATTCCCGCCGGCTTTGGAGGTAGAAGGGAACAAGCTTCCTGGAACTGTTGGGGCCCCTGTGGGGTCCCGACAGGGGACCATATAGGATGCTGGTGCGATGAGAGTGCAGGTTGGCCGTAAGCAAGACAAAAGCCCTACTTGCTGTACTATCAATCTGGCCCCACTAACAAAATTTTAGATCAACAATTTTTAGTAAGAACTAAACTTAGTGGTAATCTTGAAGAAAATCCCATGTTTACCACCTGACTCAGGCAACCTTTCACATGGATCATTCACATGGATGTGATACTATCACTGTCTTCCCATTCATCATCGATTTGCTTGAGCGGTCACCAGTAACATCTCCATATATCCTGTCTCAAGCAAGTAGAGCCCAAGGGCACCTGCTTGCTCCAGGAGCCTCAAACCATTCCATCATGTCATCGGAAGGAGGTCTATAATTGTTACTGGTATTTGGCATATCAAATACAACACGGGTAGTTTGCCAGGCTCGCCGTACGGGTAGCATACTCTTGTAGTCATCTCTAAATCCGGCTTTGATTGATGAACCATGAGGCTCCTAGTGGCTGTGCGAGCCAGGCTGTGATATGCTGGTCTGCTGGGTGGAGTTCTGACGAGGGAAGTCCGGATGTGGAAAATAGAGGCCTTCATGGAGTGGGGGGGTCGTCTGGTTAGTTGCAAGGCACTGCTGGGGTGGTGAGCCAGGGCTAGAACCCGTCATCCCTCCCAGGAACCTTGTTAGCGACTGGGCACAGGGAGAGCCAGTAGCACCTCTGCCCCATGTCTGTGAGTCTCTGGATCAACATACCTTGCCTGGATTTAAAAAAAGGCTTTTGCAGGGTGGATGTCGATGAGCCGGGCTGTGATAGGCTGGTCTGCTGGGTGGAATTCTGATGAGGGAAAGTCCGGATGTGGAAAATGGAGGCTATCTTGGAGTGGGGGGTTATCTGGTTTGTTGCAAGGCACTGCTGGGGTGGCGAGCCAGGGCTAGAATCTGCCATCCCTCCCGGCGCCTTGTGAGCGGCTCGGAACAGGGAGAGCCAGTAGCAGCTCTGCCCCATATCTGTGAGTCTCTCTGTTTGATACTATCAAACAGCGAAATTAATATGTAATTTCTATGGTTATAGTAACCTTGTATTTTGTATTTGAAATGGTAGCTTATGTATTAGAGTATGAAAGAATTAGGGCATAAGGACAATTGTAAAACAAAGAGGACCTGACAATAAACCCTAGATCATGTATTTAAGGACCAGAAAGAAAAAGAATGACAATAGCTGAAGGCATAGGAGGAATAGGCTCTTTTGGGTGTTGTGGGACAGGCTTAGATAATTTGGGAGCTTTTCTGTTTTACCCACTCACAGCTTAATTACTTACATGTTCTTAAGCCAATGTTTATTCTAATAAGATCTCTCTTTTATGTAAACACTGATAGAGTGTGTGGCTGTTACAAAAGTCACCTGACTCTGAAAAACTTCTGACTTATTATACATCTACTAAGACTTCTATGTTTTCTAGATTGGGCACAGCTGCTCTATATACCCACTGCATCCATCATGGGACACTTAGAATTTACCAGGAGACTGCCACCCTGGCTACGTTGAGACTATATTTAAGATTATAGGAAGGATTGTAGTAGTTTGCACTCACACAGGTGAGTGTGACCCTTCAGTATACAGAGAACAAGATACTCAGAAATCAACCCTGGGCAGTTAATAAATAAGAAGGACCTTATAGGTACCATCCAGATTACATGAAGCCCATGAAATTAAGATGTATTACTTTATATCAGCCCCCTCTCCAGTGTTTTACATAAGAGATAAACTCAGAAGAAGGGATTAGCCCTTGATGCAATCCTTTGTTTGTACCTGTAATAGGGTGTGGCACCACCTTTCTACACTGTTTAGGGTTCTTTGTTGACAGAACCATCCCTGTCCACAGATAGGATTACTTTGGTGTATATAAGGGGACTGACTTGAGGCCCTCCTTCTTTTCCCTTCTTTTGGGTAGGACTCCCCGCTGGTGAGATTCTCTCTCTTTGGTGGGAAACTTGGTCTCTCTTGTATGGTCTAAGTTCTGACCAGAGCTAGAGTTCTTTCATTATATTGGATTGCAGTGGTAGAGCTTTTGTACTATTAAAGCCTTTTTGGAACTGCGCTGGACTAGTGAGTTTTCATCCATTCCCCTGGCAGCCTCAGAGGTAGGCGAGAACTTCTGCCCCTAATACTATCAGGGACTACAGTGGCTCCCCGACATTTGGGTGCAGAATGCTTTCACATGAATGGTGTCTCATACTAATTAATAGAGTGATGCCACATGTCCAATATGAATATATTTAGTGATAACTTATTTAAATAAATAATTGATAGAATAATTGAGGCTCAAAATGGTGTCTTATTTCAGTAGAATAAGTACCCTTGTAAAAAGACTCCATCAGTGTATCTGCAGTAAGAAAGGCCATGTGAAGAGAGAGAGACACAGCAGTCATCTGCAAGACTCGGGAGAAACAAATCTTCTGGCACTTTGATCTTGGACTTACAACATCCAGAATTGTAAGAAATAAATTTGATGTTTAATCCACTCAATGTGTGGTTTTTTGTTATGGCAGCCTTAGCAGACTAATACAGAACCAAGAGAAAAAAACTACAAAGAGACAAGAGTGGCCAACTATGACAAGTTCTCAGAGAGAGAAGATAAAACAAGAAGTTAATCAGGGTCAGTAAATAAGAATCATCACTAATTTTGGACAAGAAATTTTTGTTTCCTGGTAAAAACAATGTATTGTAAATTATAAAGAGCAGGGTTCTTTTTCTGATACTATGTTGACTAAATATTGTGTGATGAATAAAAATTCCTTAATTGAATGCTTATGTGAAAAATGGGAGTTTAACCAATTTTTGATCAAGAATATCTTACCAAATTGATTCCCTCTCTATACTTCCCAGTTCAAACATCAGTTAATTGCTGTTTCCACCAATGCAGAAGCTTAGAATTTTCTTATTGTCATCTTAACTTGTACTTGTTTATTTAATTTTCTCCCTCACAAAGCAATAAGCATGCTAGAACAGGAACCATGTATAGGTTTTTCATTATTTATGGTTAAACCTTAGTAGAGTTCAAGAAATCATTAGTCAAAATTAACATGAAATTTCACTTAACAGTATGTCATTATTGTTAAATGGTAGTAGTGATTCAGAGATTAATTTATGGGAATCATTTGTATTACTTGTCTTCCCATTGTTCATCAATTTACTCAAGCAGGCGCCAGTAACATCTCCATTCATTGGGAATGAGGTTCACTATTATTACTGTTCTTGGCATAACGGATATATCACGGGTAGCCTGCCAGACTCTGCCGTGGCTCTGGGTTCACCCCTGGGGGCCCATTCTTTTTTCTGTGTCAGACCATCAACCACCCAAGGCCCACGGGGCAGAGCCCTGGGTGTAGACAAGTCTGTCTTCTGTGTGCCAACTGCCAATGCAGAGGGCGCTGCAGCCAAACCTGCAACACTTAAAGGGGCAGATGTCAGGAATTTATGGGAATATAGAAAATTATATAATTACATTAGGTAAAAAGTAATTGTATAATGGTAGATCAAACCAGACATTTCATGATAATCAGTACACAACATTTCATGATAATCAGTACACACTTAAAAAGAATAATGTTCTACATTTAAAACAGCCATGAACTAATGTAGCTACTGCGATTTTTATAAAGTAAAACTTAATCCTTGTCTTTAAAGAAAATAAAATTTTTTGGAACAGTTTTAAAATAAGCTTAACAATTATCAAAAGTAAACAATGTAAATTTGTGTATATTGAGATGAGAAAAATATTTCAAAATGAATATAACAGGATGAAAATAAATGAAAATTGCTGTTGATATTTACTATATAGGAATCATACTTTACTCAAAAATTACTAAAAATAAGTCATAAGGCCTAGAGGAAAATTGGAAAGCAAATGCAAAAATTTAATAGGCATGAAGTAAATTTTCCAAGTATCCAAATCACACATAGAAACTCTTTCATTAAAAGACCAATAGTTATGAACAGGAAATGTATAAATATGCATGCATAGACTTGTATAGCTGTGACATCTGTCACCCCAATGATCGTCAGAGTTGATTCGACTGATCTGGCTGGCTAGGCAGGTGTCCCCATCCTCCCTCACCGCTCCATGTGCGTCCCTCCTGAAGCTGGCGCGCTCAGTCGAAGAGGATGGCCTTCTCCTAATAGAGATGACCGGTCTTCCATCGAGGGTATATGAGTAGCTGTGCTCCCCTGCTAGAACCTCCAAACATAAATATATCAACTGAAATTGATCACAACTAAAAATATAGATACAATTATTTCATAAAGAAAAAAAATTGAACACTGCTAATATACCTTGGGAAAATCATTAACAAATAAATACAAATCTCATATCTGATGGCTCACATATTCTAATGATCAAACTATAGAAAAATTAGTAGAATAAATTACTAGAGCAGTTTATTAATGAGAATTGAATGCTTAAGGTAAAATAAAGCAAAGAACATGGAAAAAATTTCAAAAATAAGAAAATAGTTCTAAAACTTCACTTGTTTGAAGTGCTATTTCAAGCAAGAAAAACAGTTGATTTCCAATAAAGTCATATTGAGTACTAAATTTTGCTATTTCTCCTATCCCTCTACAAGGTGTATTGACGCTCTAGGCACCCGCAGAAACACTCAGTTCCAGGGTAAAGGGCTGGAACTTTCACCAACCGGGCAGAGGTGCACATTTGAAATAGCCATGAACTAATGTAGCTAGTTCATAGCTAATGAAACTGACACCATACCACTTCCTCCCAGCTCCCCGAAGCTTCCCATCCTCTCTACCAGATGTGCTGGTGCTCCCTATAGCCCAAAGAAACACTCAAGAACCAGTCACAGACATCCCAAAATTCAAAACTGCAAGGATGAGTGAACTACTAAATATTTATCTTACCTGAGATACAAGTGAGCATTTATCCCTATATTCCTTTCCATCCATCCCAAACTGCAAACCTACTAAATGTACAGTCACCTACTAAATGTACTATCTAGCCACACAGAACACACATTTTCAAACTATAATAGTCATTATGGTAAAGCAACACAGAATTCTATCAAGCTCATTGTGTGAAGTCACAAACCCAAATGAGCCAAGCAATAACGATGAGCTATATAATCTCTCTGATAAGGAATTTTGGAAGGAACTGTTAAAGATGCATAAGGAACTCAAAGAAGAATTGGAATACAAAGTCGATAAAATACAAGAGGACATGAGAGGAGAAATGAATAAATTGCAGACCAAAATACAAGCAGAAATGACAGATATTAAAAATGTGGTAAGTGAAATGAAAAACACACTGGAAGGCCTACAAAATAGAGTATCAACTGCTCAATTAAGAATTAGTAATCCTAGGGGCCGGAGCAATAGCCCAGCGGGTAAGGCGTTTGCCTTGCACGCGGCCGGCCTGTGTCAGCCCAGGTTCGATCCTTGGCATCCCATATGGTCCCCGAGCACAGCCAGGAGTAATTCCTGAGTGCAGAGCCAGGAGTAACCCCTGAGCGTCGCCGGGTGTGACCCAAAAAAGAAAAAAAAAAAAGAATTAGTGATCCTGAAGACGAGGTCCAAAGATTCTCTAGACAACAGCAGACGATGGAAAAAAAGACTCACAATCAATGAACAGACTATATGAAAATCAGGATGAGGTAAAAAGGAACAACATATGAATAATTGGGGTCCCAGAAGGGCAAGAGGAAAACCCTGATGAAGAAGAAACTGTCAAAGTCATCATTGCTGAGAAGTTCCCGAACTGAAGAACACATGCTCCCAGATTCAGGAGGCCCATAGGATATCAGCTAAAAGAAACCAAATAAGAATACTCCAAGACACATCCTAATTAAAATGATAAAAAACAATAGATAGAGAAAGAATACTGAAAGCAGTAAGATCAAAGAAGGCAGTCACATACAAAGGGGCATCCCTAAGATTTACAGCAGACTTCTCAGATGAAACACTCCTAACCCAAAAACAATGGTGGGATATTGTGAAAAGGCTCAATGAACTGCAGGCCTCACCAAGAATTCTTTATTCGGCTAGATTTACATTCAGATGTGAAGGCAAGATATACAACTTCATGGATAAACAACAACTGAGGAACTTCATAAACCCAAAACCAACTTTAAAAGAAGGACTGAAGGGTCTACTGTACAAATAAAACAGAACTCGAAACACAAGTTTAAACAGAAAGATGACACAAAATCCTATAACAATCTCTCTCAATGTCAAGAATTTAAATGCACCATTTAAGAGACACAGAGAGGTGAAATGGATTAAAAAACTAAATACAACATTCTGCTGCCCACAAGAAACACATCTAAATAATCAGAACAAACAAAGACTCAAAGTCAAAGTCTGGAAGACCATTCTCCACACAAACAACTCCTCCAAAAAGGCTCGTGTGGTCATACTAGTATCTGACAATATAGACTGCAGGCTAAAAAGGTAAGGAGGGGCAATGAAGGCCATTTCTTAATAATTAAGGGGTATGTATATCAGGAAGAAATCATACTACTAAGCATATGTACCCATAAGGGGCCAGCAAAATACTTAAAAACAACTGTAAATAGACCTCAAAGAAGATATCAACAGTCACTGTCACTGTCTTCCTTTCATCATTGATTTGCTCGAGCGGGCACCAGTAACATCTCCATATGTCCTGTCTACTGCTAGTAGTGCCCAAGGGCATCTGCTTGCTCCAGGAACATAAAGAGCCTCAAACCATTACATCAGGTCATGGGAATAACTGCTACTGGTATTTTGCATATCAAATATGACACAGGTAGCTTGCCAGGCTCTGCTGTGTGGGTGGCATACTATTGTAGTCACCTCTAAATCCAGCATTCAAGGAAAAAAAAAGTCAGGCTGTGATAGACTCTTCTGCTGGGAGGAGTTCTGATGAGAGGGAAGTCCGGATGTGGAAAATGGCAGCCCGAATGGAATGGGGGGGTCATAGCACATAATATTTCGAGACTTTCAACACTGCTTTATTAACTATGGATAGATCAATGAGACTAAAACTCATCAGGGAAATACTGCCCCTAAAGTAAGAAATGGAGGAAAGAGAGCTAGTGATATATAAAGGGCTTTTCATCCCCAAAACGCTGAATACATGCATTTCTCCAGTGCACATAGAACATTCTACAAGATAGACCACATACTGAGCCGCAAAGCATACCTCACTAAAAAAAAAGATAGAAAATGTGTCAACTATCTTTTTCAGACCATGATGCACTGAAAAAGAAGTTAACCATACACTGAAGCAGGGAGTCAAACCAAACACCTGGAAACTGAACAGCTCACTGCTGAACAACCAATGGGTCATAGAAGAAATCAAACAGGAAATCTGAGATTCCTGGAAGCAATTGAAAATGAAGACACCAACTATCAGAACTTGTGGGACACAGTGAAAGCAGTGTTAAGAGGAAAGTCTTAGCTCTGCAAGCATTTATCAGGAAAGAAGAAAGGGTCCACATAAATAATCTGACTTCACAGTTCAAAATATTAGAAAATGACCAACAAAAGGAGCCCAATCCAGGCAGAAAGAATAAAATAATAAATCTTAGAGTTGAAATCAATGAGCTGGCAATCCAAAAACAATCCAAAATAAATGAAACCAAGAGCTGGTTCTTTGAAAAACTAAACACGATTGACAAACCACTGGCAAGACTTGTAAGGACAGGAAAAGAGAGAACCCAAATAAACAGAATCAGAAATGAAAATGGTGACACCACAACAGAAACCACAAAAATTCAAAAGATCATCAATCATCAGAGATTACTTAGAGAACCTGTATGCCATGAAATATGAGAACCTAGAAGAAATGGATAAATTCCTGAAGTCCTAGAAGAAATGGATAAATTCCCACAAATGAAACAAGAAGACCTCCAACACCTGAATAAGCCTATCACCATCTAGGAAATTTAAACAGTAATTAAAAGTCTGCCAAAACACAAAAGCCCAGATCCAGATGGATTCACTAGTGAATTCTACCAAACCTTTAAGTGGGACCTACTGCCTGTTTCTAAAACTCTTCCAGGAAATAGAAGAAGCAAAAGCACTCCCAAACAGCTTCTACAAGGCACATATCACCTTGATACCCAAAGCAGGGAGAGACAACACAAAGAAAGAAAATTGGAGACCAATCTCCCTGCGGAACACAAGTGCTAAGATCTTCAACAAAATACTACAAACAGGATCCAAAGACTCATCAAAAAAATATACATCATGACCAAGTAGGATTCATCCTGGGAATGAAAGGATGGTTCAACATTCACAATTCAATCAACATAATACATCATATCAATAAGGGAAAAATAAAAAAGTATCATATCAATAGACACAGAGAAAGCATTTGACAAGATACAGCACCTGTTCATGATTAAAGCACTCCAGAAAATGAGAATTGAAGGGACTTTCCTCAAGATAGTTACAGCCATCTACCAAAAGCCCCCAGCAAGCATCATCCTCAATGGGAAAAAATTGAAAGCCTCCCCCTGAGATCAGGAACAAGACAAGGTTGCCCACTCTCACCTCTTTTATTCAATATAGTACTGGAAGTACTTGCCATAGCAATCAGAGAAGAAAAGGACATCAAGGGCATCCAGATAGGCAAGGAAGAAGTCAAACTATCATTATTTGCAGATGACATGATATATACCTAGAGAACCTCAACTCTCTACCAAAAACTCCTAGAAACAATAGACACATACAGTAGAGTGGCAGGATCAAAATCAACACCCAAAAGTCGGTGGTTTTCCTATATACAAATAAAGAAAAAGAAGAAAGGGATATTCAGGAAATGATTGATTCCATTCACAATTGTGCCACAGAAAATCAAATACCTAGGAATCAGCTTAACCAAGGTGTAAAGGACCTGTACAAAGAAAACTACAAGAAATTGCTCCAAGAAGTAAGAGGATGCAATGAATTAGAGACACATTCCCTGCTCATGGGTGGGGAGAATTAACATTGTCAAAATGCTAATACACCCTTGAGCATTTTACAGATTCAATGTGGTCCCTATAAGGATACCCATGACATTCTTCAAAGGAAATTGAACAAACACTCACGAAATTTGTATGGTATAATAAACCCCCACGGATAACTAAAGCAATCCTTGGGAAAAAGAAGATGGGAAGCATCACAACTTCAAACTTTACTACAAAGCAGTAGTAATTAAAACAGCATGATATTGGAATAAAAACAGACCTGTGGACCTATAGAATATAGTTGAGTATCCTGACAACCCCCTCAAACACATGATCAGTTAATCTTTGATAAAGGTGCAGAGTCCAAAATGGAGTAAGAAAAGCCTCTTCAACAAGTCGTGCTGGGAAAACAGGAAAGCTACATGTAATCAAATGAATCTGGACCTTTGTCTAACACCAGGCACAAAAAATCAGATCAAAATGGATTAAAGATCTCAATATCATACCAGAATCCATAAAGTAAGTCAAATAAAATATAGGAAAAACACTCCATGACATTGAAGTTAAAGACATCTTCAAAGGTGAAACACCACTAACAAAGCAACTAGAGGCAAGGATAAACGTATGGTACTACATGAAACTAAAAAGCATCTTCACCTCAAAAGAAACAGTTACCAAGATACAAAGAGAGTCCACAGATGGGAAAGAATATTCATACAATACCCACAAGACAAGGAGTTAATTTCAAGGATATATCAGGCACTGGTAGAAATTTACAAGAAGTAAACAGCCAACCCCATCACAAAATGGGGAGAAGAAATGAACAGATACTTTGACAAGGAAGAAATTCAAGTGGCCAAAAGACATATAAAAATGCTCATCATCACTAATCAACAGAGAGATGCAAATCAAAACAACAATGAGATATCATCTCACACCACAGACACTGGCTCATATCCAAAAGGGCATGAACAACAAGTGCTGGCATGGATGCGGAAAAGGGACTCTCATCCATTGTGGGTGGGAATGTTGACTGGTACAGCCTTCTTGGAAATTAGTATGGGGATTCCTCCAAAGACTAGACATTATGCTTCCATTTGACCCAGCCATAACACTCCTGGAAATATATGCTGGGAAATCAAAGACACACAGCGGAAACATCATCTGCACTCTTATTTTCATAGCAGCACTATTGACAATAGCCAGAATCTGGAAACAACCAATGTGCTCGAAAACTGATGACTGGATAAATAAACTTCATACATCCACACAATGGTATACTATGCAGCTGTTTATAAAAAATGAAGTTATAAAATTCGCCTATAAATGGATTGACAGGAGAGGATCATGTTGAGTGAAATTAGAATGGAAAAGACAGATATAGAATGACTGAATTTATTTGCATGACATATATACATGTATATACCTATACATATGTTTATATATATTTCTACCTTTGACAAGACCTCCTGATCCACATTTCGTCTGACCTTGGATTTTGGTATCATTATATGTGTATAAACATGCATATACATCCATATATGTATATACATGTATATACATACATTATGATGTATATACACAATTACGATACCAAAATCCAAGGTCAGGTGAACTGTGGATCAGGAGGTCTTGTCAAAGTAGAAATACCACAAACGTGTGGAGGTCAGAGTTTAAGTAAGACAGAGAAGTGAACAATGTGCTAATAATTTTGAAAGGACTAATACCAACCTAGAACTGAACATTAAATACAGGCAAAAATATATGCATGATATCTTCTAAATTTATGTATTACAATCCACAATATGTAAGAAAAGGAAGAGAGAGAAGAGAGAGAGAGAAAGAAAAATAGAGAAAAGAGATAAAGAACCTGCCACAGAGGCAGGCTCGGGAAGGAGGCAGGTAATCAGAGACATTGGTGGTGGGAAGCGGGCAGCGGTGGAGGGATGGATGCTGGATCACTGTATGACCAAAAGCCCCAAACATGAACATCTTTGTAATTATATGTCTCTCGGTGGTTTAATAAAATATTAATTAAAAATTTCACTATTTCACTCACAACAGAAATGTGTATGTGTGCACAGCAGTAACATATATAGGACTTTTATAGAATCATTATTTATAAAAGAAAAACAACCTTGTAATTAAGTGCAGGACACACATCAAGCTCCCATGATATAGTTTCCATTTTTTAGAAAGTGAATTAATGCAAAATATATTAAAACATCTATACCAAACTTGTTTCCATTAAATACATCGAAGAAAATAGACAGGAATCTTGACCTCAGTGAAGAAAAAATATGAGGCTCATAAAATAGCTTAAAAAATGGCAGATTAGAAAAAATCGACACATCACACAGAAAACGATTAATACGTTGCTGAAGAAATAACTCCATTCTGAGAGTATTTGGCTCACCAGGAACTTTAGTTGAATTCTTTTTTTCCTAAGTACGAGCTTTGACAGTAACTTTTTTTTTTATTGATTAAACATGTATTTATTTTAGTTCAGTTAAAACATACATTGTTTCATTGAAACGCTGTAGCACTTTGCCAACAAATCATACTGAATTGTTTGCAGCACCCATCCCGCCACCAGTGCCCATCTCCCACCACCAACGTCCCCGGTTCCCTCCCCCCCTCCCCCAGCCCTGCTCCATGGCAGGTTCTTGATTTCTTTCCATTTCTCTCTCTTTCTCTTTTCCTTCCCCTACAGACTATGGATTACAGAACATACATTAAAGGGTTGTCATGTGTATCTTTTTGCCTCTATTTAATGTTCAGTTCTAGGTTGGTATTAGTACCCTCAACAATTGTTAGCACACTGTTCCATTTCTGTCTTACCTAGCCTCTGAATCCCACACGTTTGTGATAATTTCCACCTTTGACAGGACCTCCTGATATATGTTTCACTTGATCTTGGATATTGGTATCATATTATGTACCTATATATTTATGTTATGCAGATAAATGCAGTCATTCTGTATCTGTCTCTCTCCTTCTGGCTAATTTCGCTCAACATAATCTCCATGTCCATCCATTTGTAGGCAAATTTTATAACTTCATTTTTCCTAACAGCTGCATAGTATTCCATTGTGTAGATGTACCAAAGCTTTTTTATCCAGTCATCGATTTTCGGGCACTCTGGTTGCTTTCAGATTCTGGCTATTGTGAATAATGCTGCTATGAACATAAAAGTAGGGATGGTGTTTCCGCTGCGTATTTTTGGCTTCCCAGAGTAGATTCCCAGGAGTGGTATCGCTGGGTCAAATGGGAGTTCAATTTCTAGTCTTTGGAGGAAGGTCCATATTGTTTTCCAGAAAGGCTGTACCAGCCTGCATTCCCACCAACAATGGATGAGTGTCCCCTTTTCCCCACACCCACGCCAGCACTTGTTGTTCTTGTTCTTTTGAATATGTGCCAGTCTCTGTGGTGTAAAGTGGTATCTCATTGTTGTTTTGATTTGCATCTCTCTGATGATTAGTGATGATGAGCATTTTTCATATGTTTTTTTGCCATTCGAATTTCTTCCTTGCTGAAGTTTCTGTTCATTTCTTCTCCCCCATTTTTTGATGGGGTTGTTTGTTTTCTTCTTGTAAAGTTCTACCAGTGCCTGATATATCCTGGATATTAACCCCTTATCAGATGAGTATTGGGTGAATATTCTTTCCCATTCTGTGGACTGCTTTTGTATCTTAGTCACTGTTTCTTTTGAGGTGCAGAAGCTTTTTTAGTTTCATGTAGTCCCATATGTTTATCTTTTCTTCTAGTTGCTTTGTTAGTGATGTTTCATCTTTGAAGATGCCTTTAGCTTCAATGTCATGGAGGGTTTTTCCTATATTTTCTTCAATGTACTTTATGGATTCAAGTCTGATATTGAGATCTTTAATCCATTTTGATCTGATTTTTGTGCATGGTGTTAGACACAGGTCCAAAAACATTGTCCAAATGGTAATACTCCCTAGAGCTCTGTACAGATTCAATGCAATCCCTATAAGGATACCCATGACATTCTTCAAAGAAATTGACCAAACAATCCTGAAATTTGTATGGAACGATAAACCCCCAAGGATAGCTAAAGCAATCCTCGGGAAAAAGAAGATGGGAGGCATCACCTTACCCTACTTCAAACTGTACTACAAGGCAGTAGTAATTAAAACAGCATGGTATTGGAATAAAAACAGACCCGTGGACCTATGGAATAGAATTGAGTATCCTGACACCCAACCTCAAACACATGATCATTTAATCTTTGATAAAGGTGCAACGAGTCTAAAATGGAGTAAGGAAAGCCTCTTCAATAAGTGGTGTTGGGAAAACTTGACAGTAACTTTTTATTTCATTTGTTTTTGTTGTACTTTAATGGTATAGCCACCCATGCCCTTAATTTGTCTTATCCATTTTCCTTAATATCATCAGAAACGTCTTTCTAGACAGCAAATTTTATTTATGTCCTGCATATACATCCTGCATATCTTGCTTTTCTTTTTGTTTTTCAATTTTTATTTAATCACCATGCACTGCATTGTGGACAGTGCTGGAGCATTGTATCACTGCCTCTCATATCTTAACCTATCCCGTGGATGCTGTCATTTTTTTTTATAAAATCCCAAACTATCAGAGTAATTCCATGGCTTTTCTCCTGCTTTTTTTTCTATCCATTTCCTACTGCTTTCTTTGGATACTGATTATGTCTCCTACTTTGCCATATGAGCAAGTAATTTTGCTTCCCTGAGAGTAGGTGTCTTCGGCTTCAGCTCATTGCTTACAGCTCTAAGCCTAGAATATTACAGTATTCTACCTTGCTTTACGTCTCAGTTTTGAACTCATTCCATCTTCCCAATAGGTGACTATTCCATTTTATATCCTTTAGTCTAAGATAAAATTCCTTCCCAAACATTTCCATAATACCTTGGTTTCATTATTTCCTTAACACCTGTCACAGCTGGTTTATTATAGTCATTTCTCTATCCACTCTATTAAAGACTTGGTTGATTTCTGGAAAAAGCTGTATTTATTTATATTTCCCTCTCTTGTTTACTACAGTGCTCAATAAATCTACATGGAAGGAATTAATCCCAACTTTCTTAGCTTTTGTTCTCTACATGGTCTGATTCTTCCAGATGAAACATTGAATGTTTTGGATTAGTTTCTTGCATCTCACTGTCACATTCCAAATAAGCCTGGGTCATGGAAGATTTACTTAATGCAGGAAATGAATAGAATAAATGTGTACATAGATTTCATGTCATGGTAATTAAATCATTAGTGCTGAACATTAGTATTGAAACTAAAGCATGGGAACATATGTTTTTATTTGTCAGAAGGAATAAGTAAAGATGAAAACTAGTAATTATAGACTGTGAATAAAAAAGGAGTTTTCTGAATGATCTTCCAAGAATCTTAAAGAAAGGAAAAAATGCCAAACTATGTCAGTATTTTTCCTGAATGCAGTAAATGAATTGTTGACTACCTGATATTCTGAGCTGTTTTAAATACTTGATATATTAATATTTTTGTCATTTATAGAATTTTATCTCGTTTAACTCCCTTTTAAATGATATTTAGCTTTTTTTCATTCTCAAGTCTCACTCCTTTATAACTTTGTAACCCCAAGTCAGCCTCAACAAGTACCTTTCCCCACTTAAACATGACATCCTACTATCCCTTCACTAAATATGTCTGATACAAGCAGTGAAATATTTATTTGGAAATGTTTGTTTTCACTGGTTTATTTGACCTTGTAAATTCTAAATGCTTGTCACAAAATATGAATGTTGCTATTGGCACTGCATATAAAATGTAACAAAATATTTAATCTTATTTTTTTTCTCCTACTAAAATCAACAACACTACCAAATTATAAGTATGCTTATGTCCCTAGAATTTTTTTATTATTTCCCTTAGCCACAATCTATTAACTTACTATAACCATTTTTACCAAGCATAAATCTTGGTTCTAGTGCAATTGGTTGCATACTTGATGTTGAGATATGCAATTTCAGAGTGATGTAAATGTCCTCATTCCTATCCAAGATTGCCATAAGTAATCTCAACTGACAATACTCAGGGTTTGTTCCTGGCCGTGCACTCAGGGGTCACTCCTGGGAAAGATTAGGGAACCATCTAGGTACCTGGTGCCAGGGATTGAACACAGGTTGGCGTAATTCAAGACAAATCCTCTATGCTGTGCAATTGCAATATTAGTATTTTTGAATAAGTGAAATGTATTTAATACTTAAATTCCTCTTGGGTTAAAAAATATTGTTATCACATGAATTTGTAAACAGGAAGATAATGAAATTCTTTATCTGGAACATAGAAAAGAATAGAAAGATAGTTCAGATGGAAGAAAACCAGCAATAATTTTAGAAGCTATGAATGGGTGAATTAATGTATGATCATTACTAATCTAGTGTAATCTTAACCATTATAAACCTCATTTTGATGCCAGAGCTGAACCTGAGTCAGTTGCATGCCAGGCAAACTCCCTACCTGCTGTACTATCACTCCAATTCCTGTGTTTTCCTATAGTAATCTCTCCATGATTTCCTCTTTCTAGCTGAGAAAGTTATAATTCTGACCAAAAATTACAACTTGACTTTGAGGCACATCAATGGCAAGGGTAGAAAAAGCAGAATGTGAACTTCATTCGGTCATTACATAGGCAACTTTTTCTCCTGGCCTTCTCAGTGATTTAACAATTTCTGACTCACCACAATATAAATCACACATGACATCTCTTCTAAGACAGCACTATCAGGGTGTGAATTTGGGCTTCCTAAGAGAGTTGGAAAGGGAGTGAAAAGTTCTGAGCTATGGACCTGAACAGCTGCTCAGTGGTGGCAACAGCAGCTGTTAGGAAGAAATGCCTTTTCCCCCAGTGTGCCACTCTTGCTCTCTCGTCCCCTTCTTGTCAATAGCCAGTCAACATTTATTGATTGTGTAGAGGCTAAGGGCTAATTTTTTCTGTGTAAGCTTATCCATCTGCCCCTTTCTTTTGGCTTACATTGTTTCTCTGGGGTTTTATTTTGTTTTTATAAACATCTTTCTATCTTTCTGTTTCTTCTCACCATATGGAAATTCTGATAATATATCTTTTTTATTGGAGGAAGAATGTGAGACAACAGAGCGAAGAGGGACTCTATTGGAAAAAGTAAATATTAAAAATTTAGAACGCTTATCATAGGAACACATGGTTTTATAAATGCTGCTTCCTTCAGCATGATTTTAACTTTCTTGTTGTAAAATGCTCTTTCCTGAGAAAAGACTGGTTCTCTGAACATAAATGCAATCTGCTACCAATGTCTCCAACCTCATTCATACCATCAATATTACAAAGACCAGTTAGTACCTTCCCTTTAAACTCCAGTGGAATCATGTTTGCTAAATAACAAAATCTGTATTTTCCAAATATAGTGAGTATTTTCAATTCTGATCTCACAAATAAAGAACTTTCATATCATTCAGGATCACTGATTTCTTTCCTCATGAAATGTTATAGCTGCTATGGCTATGCACTCTTGCAGATTGCCCCCCATTTGTGTAACTGTACCTTCTCATTCTTTGTATAAAACCACTATCTCTATTTGACCTGCTAATGCAGAAAATTCCCAGAAACTTTCTCTTTTCATTTTATCAACTTTTGTATGCATCTAGTTTTATAGCTTGATACCATTTCTAGTAATGTTGAGTGCTCTTTTGAGCACCCATCTTAACACTTGACATACTTCTTCAGTCTACCGGAATATAGCAAGAACAAAACCAAATGCAAATAACTCCAACGATCATTTTTTAGTTTTATTTTTTGGGGTCACACCTGGCAATACTCAGGGGTTACTTCTGGCTCTGCATTCAGGAATTACTCCTGGTGGTGCTCAGCGGACCATATGGGATGCTGGAGATCAAACCTGGATCAGCTGCCAGCAAGACAAATGCCCTGCCCGCTGTGCTATTGCTCCAGACCCCCATTGATCATTTTTACTTGCTCTCATTTTTCATTTAGAAAAATTAATTGATAGTCTTATAGGGACTGAATCAAATCTGTACAATGCTTTGGGGAGTATTGCCATTTTTGACACTGTTAATTGTCCCAATTCATGAGCATGGGATGTGTTTCCATTTCCTCATTTCCTCTTTCATTTCTTTTTTTTTATGAAAATAGTTATTTTATTAAGACATTTCTAAAAGTAATAATCATGCTACATATAAAGTATTAAAAATACAGAAAAGTATGAAAAACAAAATATGTAACTCTAGTACTGAGAGACTACTGTTTTTAATATATATCCACATTCTTTATCTGATTCTTGGGACCAACTGAGTTTTGGAATTCAGATTTCTCAAATATCAGTAGCAATTCAATATGTGTAACAAAGATTCTTTTATTTAAGTTTTTATTTTATTTTATTTTATTTGGTGCATTTTATTTATTTTTATAAGTATTTTATTATACCACCATGAGATATACAATTACAAAGATGTTCATATTTGGGTTTTGGTCATAAAGTTTTCCAGCACCCATCCCTTCACCAGTCCCCATCTCCCACCACCAATGTCCCCAGTTCCCTCCTCCCTCCCCCAGCCTGCCTCCATGGCAGGTTCTTTATTTTTTTCCCTTTCTTTCTAGCTCTTTCTCCTTTTTTAAATTATTTTATTATACCACAGTGAGATATACAAATAAAAAAGATATACAATTAAAAAGTTCATATTTGGGTTTTGGTCATACAGTGTTCTAGCACCCGTCCCTCCACCAGTGCCCATCTCCCACCACCAACGTCCCTGGTTCCCTCCCCCTTCCCCCAGCCCCCTCCATGGCAGGTTCTTTATTTCTTTCCATTTCTCTCTCTTTCTCTTTTCCTTCCCTTCCAGACTATGGATTACAGAACATACATTAAGAGGTTGGCATGTGTATCCTTTTGCCTCTATTTAATGCTCAGTTCTAGGTTGGCATTAGTACCCTCGACAATTATTAGCACACTGTTCCATTTTCTGTCTTACCTAATCTCTGACTCCCACATGTTTGTGATAATTTCCACTTTTGACAAGACCTCCTGATATATGTTTCACTTGACCTTGGATATTGGTATCATAATATGTATATATATATATATATATATATATATATATATAACGCAAATAAATGCAGTCATTCTGTATCTGTCTCTCTCCTTCTGGCTAATTTCGCTCAACATAATCTTCTCCATGTCCATCCATTTATAGGCAAATTTTATGACTTCATTTTTCCTAACAGCTGCATAGTATTCCATTGTGTAGATGTACCAAAGCTTCTTTATCCAGTCATCGATTTTCGGGCACTCTGGTTGCTTCCAGATTCTGGCTATTGTGAATAATGCTGCTGTGAACATAAAAGTAGGGATGGTGTTTCCGCTGCGTATTTTTGGTTTCCCAGAGTAGATTCCCAGGAGTGGTATGGCTGGGTCAAATGGGAGTTCAGTGTTTTGTAGTTTCCTTTGTATAAATCATTCTCCTCTTTAAGTCTATTGTTTCTAGGAACATCTTTTGTAGATTTTTAGAATTTTCTGAGTATAGTAGTATCACATGCCATCTGCAAATAGTAAAAGCTTGACTTCTTCCTTTCCTATCTGAATGCCTTGCTGTCTTTTACTTCCCTAACTGCTATTGCAAATACTTCCAGTACTATGCTGAATAGCAATGGTGAGAGTGGACAACCTTGTGTTGTAGGCACTGATATTAGGAAGAAGCCTTTAGTTTTTCCCCCAATGAGTATAATGCTAGCTGTGGGCTGTGGTAGATGACTTTGAATATGCTTAGGAAGTTCTCTTGACTCCTATTTTGTTGAAAGTCTTTATCAAGAACGGGTTATATATTTTGTCAAATGCTTTCTTTGCATTTATTGATATGATTTTTGTCATTTCCTTTACTAATATGATGTACTCTGCTGATTGACTTATGAATTTAACCATCCTTTCATCTCCGGGATGAATCCTACTTTGTCATGAAGTAAGATCCATTTGATGAGTTGGATTCTATTTGCCAGTATTTTGTTGAGGATCTTTGCTTCTGTGTTCATCAGAGATATAGGTCTGTAATTTTATTTTTGTGTAGTGTCTCTGCCTGCTTTGGGTATCAAGGTGATATTTACCTTATTAAACTGATTGGGAGTGTTTTTTGTTTTTTCGGTTTCCTGAAATAGATTGAAAAGGATTGGCAGTTGATCCTCTGCAAAGGTTTTAGAGAATTCACCAGTGAATCCACCTGGGCCTGGGCTTTAGTAACAAGCCATTTTTACTTTCTGTGTACACTACTAACTTACTCCCCAAGCTCCACCTTTTTTCACAATTATAGTTCCACTCTATACACTGGTGTCTTTGACCTGAAATGTAGTAGTTGTTTCCTATGTTTTAGGTTTTGGCTCTTCTGTGGTTGTTGCTGTTGTTTTATTTTCCATTCAGACCTGGTCTATTTTGTTCTTGTGAAAACCCTAGAGTATAACTATTTGCTGTGTAATTCTTCTGAGTATTTTTATAGCACTTTTAATAAAATCCATTCTTTATCATTTACTTCTAAGTTCCTGAGTGATCTGGCCTTGGTGAACTCTTTATTCTTACAATAGAGTCTATGCCTAGTAGACCTCATAAGATTCATTAATAGTCTTTACATATGCTAATTCTCCATCTAGAATTTTTTTTTCTTCTTGCACTCCAAGTACTACCTAGAAACTGAAACAGGAGTTTTCCAAAGAGATCCTTTTGTTCCTAACAATCCAGTTTAAATTAACCTTTCACTCGCATCCTCATGGTCCTTGTCATAATATCTGTCCTTTTCTTCTGTAGAACTTATTTATTTATGTGTGTTCTTTTTTATTTAAGACCTGATTAATCACTAAATTAAGTGAAATTATTTGTTATCATCTTCAATTTAATTTTATTGGGTTTTGACCCCCCACACAGCTGTGTTTAAGGCCTACTTCTGATCCTGTACACAGGGACTTATATCTGGTTTTATAGACAGGGATGACCCTTGGTGGTGTTAGGGGAAACCACATGGGTGCTAGGGAATGAACCCAAATCTACCACATGCAAGAGCCCCACTCTCTATATTTTCTCTTCAGCCCTTCTGCTCTTTTAATTTCTAGACTCATAATAATATTTGGAGGTGAATAGTTCCTACATTCTGAGCACTATAATAAATGTTCTCAATATATTAACTTCTTCAATCTATATACAACCTAGGTACTATAATTCACAAGCTTACTATAAGTAAACTATGGTAACAGAAGATTAAGTGACTTACCCAAGGTCATACAGACAGAAAGTGGAAGAAACTATTTTAAATTGATATTCAGAGGCTAAAAGTCTGAGCTTTTAAGCACTATCCAAAACCATCAGTTATTGTGTAACTATAAATTGAAGAATATAATGAAAAATTGATTTGCTTTCTAAGAGCTTAGTTTGTTTTCTTTAAGACTAGCAATCAGAAAATTTGCCTCCATTTTTAACTACAGTAAAGACCATATCTATTCCATATCAAGCATTCAACAGTATTTTTGGGACTTCGTAATTTCTTATTGATTGCATAGTCAATATAACTTTACACTGATGCCACCCAAAACTACTCATTTTCAAGTCACATTGAAATTATAAAGAGCATATACTAGAATGAGTATATATAGGAAATTTAATAATTTCATCAGTAACTTTTCCTCTAAGAGAACAATATGCTTATTTAAGGTTTTAATTACAAAAATAATCCTTACATTATAATTTTTTCAGTGACCTATAGAGCATTTTTTAACCATGAGAACCTGAAGTGTCCTCTGAGAACAAGTAAGAAAGATATTGTTTCCAGGATCCATAAAGAGCCTTACTAACTTAGTATCCATAAAATCATTCAAGAAAAACTTACATGTGACAGTACCAGGATGTAGACTCAAAATATCAAATATGATTCTGCTTCATATGCTGACAGAACTACTTAATGGTGCAACTTAATCTGGACATTAGATAGGTTTAAGTCATTTGTATCTAATTTAAGAAAGGCAAAGCATTAAAATCCCTTAACCATTCCCCTTTCCATGATTTCAATGTGGCATCCCTGTCATCTTTAAGAACAAATGTAGCTGAAATTCTCTGGCTGTAGTAAACCTTAACTGTATTGGTTTTCTTCTAGAGGATTTCCATACTACTATGGCAAATCTGTTTATGTGAAAGTATACAAACAAGAAAGAATAAAAGGACCTGAAAGTCTAAAGTGGAAAAGACAGTAACAAGAATGGGAGTGATTAAAGATCAATTAACTTTCAACTACAAGAATAAATTCATTCACATATAGAAAAAAATGAAAACCTTCTTTAAACTGGGTAGTGTATCATAGTCTCTATGCATAGGTCCTAAGAAGAAGTTGCAGATGTTGATACTATTACCACCTCTTTTTTCCCATTAATAATAGAGTTTTTTAAAGAAGTGTTTGTATGTCTAGGGTCATGCAAAGATAATGTGTGATTTGGGTAAAGGACATTTGAAGAGTATTACTTAACACTAGCTTCTTTGAAAAGTCTCGATTGCAATTGTAACAGCCTCTGTACATAATTAGCATAAGCAGTATGTCTATCTTGTAGAAGGTCAAACAGTAAACTCTTATCTGACTCCTATATCTAAAATCACCGAACCACTAATACAAAGGAAATTTAATTTCTGCTTCTTAGTGTGAAAACAGTTCATGAATCTGCTTTAGTTTTCATTACCATTGCTGCTACTTTTAATTTTTGATTTGGTGCTAGTCTCTTAATTTCAAGAAACATCAGTTTTCTTACTTGGGAAATGGCCTGTCCCTTTTACAGTATTAAGAGAATTGAGAGAGGGGCCAGAGCAATAGCACAGCAGGTAGGGCATTCGACTTGCATACGGCCTACCTGGGTTAAATCCTTGACATCCCATATGATCCCCTGAGAACTGCCAGGAGTGATTTCTGAGTGCAGGGCCAGGAGTAACCCCTGAGAGCATTGTCGGGTGAGAAGGAGGAGAGAGAGAGAGAGAGAGAGAGAGAGAGAGAGAGAGAGAGAGAGAGAAATGAATGGATGTAAATGCTAAAAGTTAGCAGTTCCTCAAAGCTTTTGCTATCATTCCTTTCTCCATATTCTGGGAATATCTTTGATATAAAATGACAAGTATGTGAAGGAAATTACATACTTTTCATTAAAATTGTGATTGTTGTGTTTCACACTCCTTTTTAATAATGAAAATAACTACTAAAGTTATTTCTATTCTAGTCTACCATATATTAGAAAAACTGATTATAGATATTTTACTAATTATATCATTATTTACTTCATAGTGTTTAGATTTTTTCTTTGTTTCGGTAGGGGTCCAAGCATCAAGAAGCTTCTTTATGTCAGGCTTGTGTCTTCTTCTAAGGATAAGTAGTGCAAAATAATAAATATTTCTACACTTTTGAATAACAAACATTCAAAAGTAAAATAATATTTTAATTGCTGCTTTGAAAAATGTAATATAATAAGGATATACTTATTAAATTGGTAAGAGAAAAATAAATAGTATAGACACTATGACATCTGTAAATGATGAAATGAAACAACTCTATTTACTATTGACTGGCATGGAGTTGGGCTCAGTTAAGGTAACACGTTAGAGGTTTAATATATTATTCTTTGCTTTTTGGGTCACACCCGGTGATGCTCAGGGGTTTTTCCTGGCTCGTTTGTTCAGGAATTACTCCTGGCGGTGCCCCGTGGATGATATGGTATGCCAGGGATCGAACCCACGCCGGCCACATGCAAGGCAAACACCCTACCTGCTGTGCTATCGCTCCAGCCCCAGAGGTTTAATATTAATAAGGTTGTGATTGAGTTTGTTGTGGCACAGGGAACAATCACATCCAGGAATAGTTAGACTTTAACTTCAGAGGAAAGAAAAAACAGTTGCTTAGATAAATATATTTTGGAGTTAAATGAAAACAAGCATTGCTTGATCCATGAAACGTTGTATTGTCAAGAGAAAATGTCTAGAGTGGAATGAAATGAAAGTACTTGAAGGAATAGCAGAATAAAGAATAGGAGGTAATGCGCAAAGAGATGCCTTTTTTTTAGAGGATTCTGATTCTCATCTAGGTTGAGAGAATATTTCTTACTGAACTTCTCAACCTTGTAAACAACTTTGTTACAAAACCACATACCACAAAAACTTGATTAATACTGTTATAAAATTCATTGAATTTACTCCAGTTAGGAATATTTTAGTTTATCTTGTATCACTTGTCTTCCCATTGTCCATTCATTTGCTCCAGCAGGCGCCAGTAACGCCTCCCTTTCTTTGAAATGAGGTTCGTTATTGTTACTGTTTTTGTTGTATTGAATACACCACAGGTAGCTTGCTAGGCTCTGCCATGGTTCTGGGTTAATCCCAGGGGATCCAGTCCTTTTCTATGAACCATCAACCATCCAAGGCACACAGGGCAGAGCCCTTTGTGTAGACAAGCCTGGGTGTAAGCAAGTCCTTTTCTATGAATCATCAACCATCCAGGGCCCACAGGGCAAAGCCCTATGTGTAGACAAGCCTGTCCCCTGTCTGCCACTTGCTGATATAGTTGGGCACTGGAGCCACACCTGCAACACCTCGAGGGGCAGAAAGCAAATATGATAGATCAAAGAAAGAAAAGGATCATTGGATAGACATAAAAATGTGAGTTTTTTTATCTATACCTATACTCACCTATGGCTATCTCATTTATATAACATATGTGCATTAATTCAGCCATTATAGCAACATAGGTGGGCTTTTAGGACATGTACTGAATAAGGTGCACTCAAAAGGAGAAAACAAATGGCTGATGATATCACTTACAGGTGAAATCTGAAAAAGTAAATGCGACATAAAAGCAAGAATGGATGGAATCGTGATTGCCAAGGGCTGGGGTAAGAACTGGGAGATATAAATCAAAGGAGTCACACTTTCTGTTACATAGTTGTTAGTTCTGAGTTTCTTATGTATAACATAACTACAGCTATTGATACAGTAGTATATACTAATAGTTGGTGAGAAAGCAACTTAAATATACTCTAAAGTTTGCTATATGAATATGATCATTGCTTTGATCTTGACAATCAATCTTGCCTTGCATGCAACTGACCTGGGTTCAATCCCAGGCACCCCATAGTTCCCCTGAGGGCTATCAGGAGTGAACACTGAGCACAGAATCAGGATTAAGTTCTGTGCACTGCCAGGTAATCCCAAAACAAAAAGTAATAACTAAAGTGATACCATTTGGGTATTTTCCAATGGTTGGTTCATGTGAAGAACCAGGACTTCCAGGTGTTTCCTTATTCTGTCTCTATTCTGAGAGATTGCACTTCAGGGGTTCCCCACAGGAAACGTTTGCACAGCCCTGGAACCTGCCATTGTACGTGAAGGCACAGTGGAGAGTGGATATTAGTGGAAAAATAATTAAACTTGAAAAGAAGTGAACTGTTTTTATTCAGCATCTTATTTATCAAAATATTTATTATAAATCACTAACCATAAAACCTGAATTTTTATATCGTGTCTTATATTGATAAAATAGTTTTCAAATATCTCCCAAATTCACTAACACCATTAATCAAGAAAACAGTATGCTAGTAACCCATTATAGGAAAAAGAAAAACATAATAATATCAGATGAATGATTTAGACATGGGCATAAATTTATTTAATATAGTACTCAAAATTATGATTTAGTTTTCCACCTTCTGTTTCTCATAACACAGAGAAGAGTAAATACAATTTCATCCAGTTTGAGAAACTTCCTAACTTGTAATGGAATGGAAACTTTCGTTCAAAAAATAACCTCCATAGGGGGAAAATAGAATTCTACATGACTAATTCTCCTAAAATAATAAAACAATTATAAGACCACATAAAAGTCATCTAAAAAGCTGGGTGAAAAGAAGATCAAAGATGCTTATGTAAGGACAAGATAGAAGCCAAGCTTCAGAAGTCAAAGCTTTTGTGAGCTCTAATCATTTTTCTTGCATTCATAAAATCTTAAACATTTTCTCTCTACTTTTTGATGTATAATATTCAATCAATTGTAATGGAATATAAGTGGATAGTGCTTGTAATGGCCTCATGCATGAAAGTGAATGCCAGGGCACTTGTACAATGCTACAATGCTGCCGCATACAGGGGAAAGTGGACCACTTTTTGTGTCCAGATGCTTTTATTAAAAAAAAAAGAGAGAGAAATGGCCATGATTTCGTTTTCACCATTATTTCTTTCTTTACAGGTCAATGCAAATATAAGAATTAGATTTTTCCAGCTTTATATTTTAAAGTTGAAGTAAATGACTAGATTAACTCTAGCTAAAAAGCATGTATGTTTGTTGTATAACTGACATTTTCAGTAGACATATATTCTACTACAAATATACAATATAAATTTATATATTTATAAATAGAATGAGGGATTAATGTGTAACTTCTTGGAAAGAAGCATTCCCTTAGGCTTACTGATATTTGGACTCACAGGTGGGGCTAAATCTTCATTACTGACCTACTTCTTATGCTGATGAACATCAGCACAGAGAGTTGGCATTAAAATACCATGTGATTAAAATTTTTATAAGTTCTTTAAAAATGCACATTATGAAAGATGAAAAGAATACAAAAATATTCACAAGCTACTAATCTGGTAAGTGTGAGCTTTTACCAGTAGAAGAAAATCCAGTATAGTAAGTTTTCAAACAATTGTCTGTATACAGACAGCCTTTTTGTTAAATTTTCTTGTATTTATTTATGAAATTCAAATATGTAATAGAAGCAATTCATGTGAGGTAGTCTTCAAATAGGTAAGAAATACGTTTCTGTTCAGGAAATGTTTTATCACTGCAAAAGTGCATTTTTTCCTTTGAGACAATAGATCTATTTGGTTTATTTTTTCATTTTTTTAACTTTCCTAGTTTTATTTATTTCTTATTAATATTTTATTATACCATTGCAAAAGTGTTTTTAATGTTAGTTTGTATAAAATGGTGAGCATGAGGAGACCATTTGGTGGTAATAATGGAAAAGGAATATTTAAATAAAAGCAGAGAGTATACAATGTAGCATAAATCTAGAAGATGCTAGTTTCTAACCTTAAGAGTCAGAAACTGTAAAACCACCTGTTACTGACATTCCAGAAAGTTTTCACAAAAAAATGTTGGATTTTTATAGAGAAAAGAAATAGTCACATCTCAGAATCCCCTTTGTGAGGAAATTAATGTAAAAGAAATTAGGTTATGAATTATAATACTAAGTTATGAATTGTGTAAAGAAAAGGCATCTTTATTTATATGATGCTGTATTAGATCTTTAGTGCGAACAGTGCTTACATGTCTGTTGTCCAGAAGATATTGTCGTAAGTTTCTCTATGTCACCATGAGATCGAGAAGCAGATTTCATCAAAACAAGAGACCATATTAAACAAGGACTGAAAACAAGAACAGAATTATGATCCAGTGGCTGGAATAGTGGAGAGGGATACATAGCACTTAATATAATAGAGGCTGTTTTGCATATCATTTTTGTTTCATACATGTGCAATAGTGCACAATAGATATACAGTTCATCTTAATTAATCCATAATTGTATCTTTCTTATTTTAAAGCTCATACCAGAAAAAATGTCCAGTGTTTATTAAAGGTTTGTTTACTATAAAGAAGCCTTTTTTTATAGATTATGCTACAAGAAGAGTTTGCTACCCGCACGGCAGAGCCTGGCAAGCTACCCGTGTCGTATTTGATATGCCAGATACCAGTAACAATTATAGACCTCATTCCCATGACCTGATGGAATGGTTTGAGGCTCTTTATGTTCCTGGAGCAAGCAGGTGCCTTTGGGCTCTACTAGCATGAGACAGGTCATATGGAGATGTTACTGGTTCCCCCTCAAGCAAATCGATGATCAACGGGAAGACAATGATTACTATAGAAAAGTTACATCTAGCTAAGATGTGTTACCTTTATTTTAGTAACCTATAAAATTCATATATTATTTACTTATTTAATAAACTATAGCCTATTATTAATATGATTTCAGTCAAAAGTCATTTGAAGCTCTAAAATGTCATTGGCTTTGCTTTATTGTAAAGGCAAAGTACATAGGTGAAATAATTTTTAGTCTTATTGGAAAAAATTATAATTCCCCATATTGCTACTCATTGAACAGCTATCTCTTTATGAGACAGTCACATAATATAATATTTTTTTTCTGTGGAAAGAGACTCACAGACAGTGATACAGACAGTGGAAAAGAGAAGATAATCTGCTGTATTGTAGGGTTAGAGATACTGAAGTATACAGGAGATTACTATCATTATTATTATATTGAAAGATATAATAATATGTTACCAGACACTTTACAGTATATAATATATGTCTTCTTCTACTTTTCCTGTTTACTTCCTATAGTAACACTCAAAAGAAAATGCTATTTTATTCACATGAGTGAATGGAGGGATGGTGGGTTCTAGCCCTGGCCCAACATCCCAGCAGCACCTCGCAACAAGCCAGACGACCCCCCACTCCATGAGGGCCTCCATTTTCCACATCCAGACTTCTCTCTCGTCAGACCTCCACCCAGCAGACCAGCCTATCAGCGCCCGGCTCATCGAGTTCCACCCTGCAGCAGTCTTTCTTAAATCCGGCTCAGGTATGCTGGTCCAGAGACTCGCAGACATGGGGCAGAGCTGCTACTGGCTCTCCCTGTGACCAGCCGCTCACGAGGCGCCTGGGAGGGATGGTGGGTTCTAGCCCTGGCCCACCATCCCAGCAACGCCCGCAACAAGCCAGACGACCCCCCACTCCATGAGGGCCTCCATTTTCGACATCCGGACTTCTCTCTCGTCAGACCTCTACCCAGCAGACCAGCCTATCAGCACCCGGCTCCAGCGTGCGGGTTCATCAATAAATGCTGGACTTAGAGATGCCTACAATATTATGCTACCTGCACGGCAGAGCCTGGCAAGCTACCCGTGTTGTATTTGATATGCCAAATACCAGTAACAATATAGACCTCATTCTGGAATGGATTGAGGCTCTTTATGTTCCTGGAGCAAGCAGATGCCTTGGGCTCTACTAGCATGAGACAGGACATATGGAGATGTTACTGGGGCCCGCCGAGCAAATTGATGATGAACGGGAAGACAGTGATACAGTGATACAGTGAGTAAATGAGACAAAAATAAAAGCCAATAACTATTTTTTATAATCAGAAAAAGAAGTATCACTTCACTTGTATCACTTGTCTTCCCATTGTTCATCGAATTGTGTGAGCAGGTGACTGTAATGTCTCTGTTCTTTGGTAATGAGGAGCATTATTGCTATTGTCCAGGAAAAGAAGTATCAGTATTAAAATTCAGCTTTTCTGATGTTTCACACCAGTATTCTGCTTAGTGTCAAGCAAGTCCATCATAACTATTCTCACTTGTTTTACTTTACAGAGTCAACAATGTGTGCTAGTCATTGCACCACAGCTTGAGTAACTTCAACAATGGTAATTAATTCCCTACTTTCTCAAGTAATATATTCTATTTTTCAACACTCCTATTTTCTGAGAAGGGTTTACCTTCATATCTTTTTAAGTTCTACTTACTATATCACCATTTGTCTTCCAAAAGTGTGTAATATAAAGTTCTCTTTAACAGAATAATATTTCAGTTGCTCTATATCTTCTCTGTAGACTGTAGTCTGTAAAAAATGGTTTCTTTCTAAAATATTCAGAATATTCACTTCATAGTTTTTTCTCTATTTTAATTTTCTCATTCTGAAAATAAGTCAGTTGTGAATGACTCATTTATACTTGTATAATTACTGAAATTGGTTTTAAGTTTACTTAAAGATTTCTCCCTATAGGTTATATGTTCTCTAGTGATGTAGTAGGTGTTTATGGCATTTTTTATAGGTTCTGTGACCTAACACATCTTAGTTCATAAAAAACCCTCCAGGTATAGCAAGTTAAATGAGTAAAATAAACTGTTAATTGAATTTAACACCATCAAGCACTACACAAAGCACTGATACATTATACTAGAAATTTGATATCAAGAAAAAAATCATAAAATTTAACATAATCGTTTATTAAGCCAATACAATGGTCTAACACAGGGTTCTTGATATATAGATGAGGAAGATAGAATGATCACAAGAAGAGGTAATACTTATCAGTTCATTAATCTGGAATTGGATAACTCTGCTTCCACATGAAAAACAAAGATGTTTATTCCTAAGAATATAATGATATCATGCTAAAGAAACTTATGGATATAACATAAAGTGGAAAGGAAGTTATTTTTGCCCATTACCTAAGAAAAAGAGAAAATATTTTACAGAATAATTTAATGAGTATATCTCTAAATTAAAGTATAACCTGGAATTTAATAAATCCATCATATATATATATATATATATATATATTGTCCTGTTATGTTGAAAAAAAATAATTCAGAGTAGCTTAATAAGAGCATTAACATTCTGCAGGAAAAAAATCTGAGGTCAAGGTAATTGACAGAAACAAGAGTAACATTATATGGCCATAAATATAAATAGAGGATAAGGCCCTGCCTTGTCTCTGATCCCCAGTGGTCACCTGAGTACCGTCTGGAGTAAGCTGAGCACAAAGATAGGAGTAACTCCTGAGAGCCACTGAGTGCAGCCTCCCAAAAAATAAAAGCCAAAAGGAAACAGTAGATTTGAGGTATTTTATGAGTCTAACATAGAACTTAGTTATATGCACAAAATAATAGCAAATAATAGAAGGACTTATTACACTCAAATGTTTGTGAAGACACACTTCCCACCCTCGTAGAGCTTGAATTCTAGTTGAAGAAACAATAAAAATTTATAAAGAATACAAATATAGTCGAATTGTTTTTATTTTTAAGAAAAAGCTATTTCATTGGCACATACCCAGCAACACTATAAACCTTTGAGATGATAATGGCATCTAGAGTCTTGCAGGAATTTGTCTTAAAATGTTTAATTTTAAGATATTTTTTTCTTTTTTGGTCACACCCGGCAATGCTCAGGGGTTACTCCTGGCTCTGCACTCAGAAATTTCTCCTGGCGGTGCTCGGGGACCATATGGGATGCTGGGGATGGAACCCGGGCCAGCATGGGCTGGCCGCGTGCAAGGCAAATGCCTTAATCGCTGGGCTATCGATCCAGCCCCTGATTTTAAGATTTTTATCTTTTTTTTATACATTAAATTCAATGGAAACAAGAAGCATGTACCATCACATAGATATTCTTTTCCCTGAACACATGCACACCCTTCTTCCACCTCTTCAGAAGCAATCTTAAGGCCCAACTCTCTTCCCTCTTGAGCCCTAACTATGACCTAAGCCATCCACCTTGGTGACAAGCTGGTCTCAATGACAGAGAGACATGTGTTCTCTCATAACCTTCAGCAAACTTAAATTTGAGCAAAAGATTATTAGTCAGGTGAATTTACAGCATAAGGTGGCATGACCTGGATAGCAGGAGGTTTGAGTATATGTGTGTGTGTGTGTGTGTGTGTGTGAGAGAGAGAGAGAGAGAGAGAGAGAGAGAGAGAGAGAGAGAGAGAATAAGCAGTACATAGCCCTGATTCACATTTTCAGTATTGTGGGAATTTGGCAGGTAACTTAGTAGGAATTGGGTAGAAACTGCAGTTGTTTGGGGGTCATTAATCACTCTGTGAGGTGATGGTAAAATAATGGAGAATGATTTCTCCTGTGGCAGATACAGTACTGGTTTCCTGATTTTCATTTTTCAAAAGATGTAACTGCTGATATTTCTCAAACTTCTTATTGGAGGATTAATTCAGTGGTTTAGAATAAAATCATCTGGGGCCATAGTGATAGTACAGTGAGGAGAGTGTTTGCCTTGCATGTGCCCCACCCAACTTTGGTCCTAGGCATCCCATGTGATCCCCTGAGCAAGGCGAGGAGTAATTTTTGAGTGTAGAGCCAAGACTGACCACTGAGCATTGCAAGTGTGACCAAAAAGCAAAAAATAAAATAGAATAGAATTATCTATGGAGTGAAGAATATGATTTAATTCCTAAAAGAGGAACAAACATGTGAAACCCTAAAGTCAAATCAAAACACAAAAGTTTTCTGAAAACTCAAAAAAATGTGATGCTAGAGGAAATAAAATCAGTACAAAAAAAAAGTGGAGTTTAAAAAGTAATACATAAGGAAATATGAAATCAATGAAACAGCTTGGGAAGGAACTGGAGTGCTTAGAAAAAGCCTGACTGCTAGGGTTTGTACTATGAAAATCTATTGTACCAGTAGAGTCCATTTTTTCTTTAAGGAAAACACATTGTAGAGCTCTGTGCAAAATGAGTTCTGTTAAAATAAGGGCATCATTGTTCTTTTGTCAAAGTCAAGTTCAGGATTCTCATGCCCTAGAAATGAGATAAATGGAAGAGCTTTTTCCCTGTGGTATGTGTAAGCTAGCTCTTCTGAAGATGGTTCACCAAAAAATAAAATGAACACAAACCTTTCCCTATATTATTACCACCATCTACTGAGAAAAATACCTGGTTATGTCTCTGAAATTCTCCCTGGACATTTGTGCTATGTAACAAAATATGTCAATGGCCCTCAAGGGCATGCCAAAATTCTCTCAGGTCTAAAGCCCAGCACAATATTTTCAGAATTGACATGTAGAAATTTTTATTTAGTAATTTGTTATCACATTGACATTTGGTTTATTACAGCTAAGTTTAAAAGGCCACTTCTTGAAGAGATTTCAGTAAATCAGGTGCTATTTTATACAAACAAGATGAGAAAAACCAAGGAAGTACAGCTTTTACCCCTCAAAACTTAATTAAAATATGGGGGGAGCGGGAAATGAGGGTCTTTGGTGGTGAGAGCACACTGGTGTTGGAATAGGTGTTCAATGTTCAATGATGAATATTTCTAACAACTGTATTGTGAAAAACTTTATGCTTTGTAAATCATGGTGTTTAAATAAAAAGCTTACTTACAATAAAATTACATTAATTTCTTACCACCAGGAAGCTGCATATTTTATAATAGACTTCCAGGGAAGCTGGTATGGCTGCAATTGGCATGTTCTAGGAAAGAAATTCTGCTTTCTTATCTAAAGTCCAAATTTATGTTTTCATGGTATAGTTCCCTTGAAAAAAATAGTAAGCAATATATTTTTAAGTTTTATATAAATTATAGATGCAAGCTTATAACTTAAAGTAATTAGTAACAGTTTTATAGGTGAATATAGAAAAGATAAAAAGGATATATACATATATATGTATCCTTATATATAGCTTCATATATATGCATATATGCATATATATACTTATATATGCACACATATTCTGAAGGGAAGTGTTCAAAAAATCACACATGTTTAGTAGAGGGTAAGTGACATAAAAAGAAAGATAGAACTAACCTTACCGGCACTTTACCATGAACCAGGCAAGTTGGATATAGGTTATTCCAATTTAGTGCTTGCACCATTCCTATGAGGAAGTACTATATGCCCTTAGTTCACACCCAAAAGAAACCAAGCCTGACAGTATTCAAGTAACTTTGCCAATTTCACATGATGGCTAATTATAGAGCCAAGTTTTCAACTCAAGAGTGTCTTGCTTCAAGCTCTATGTCTCTTCAGTCTCCTTTTAAGAAACTAAAAACTGAAAAAAAGACAGAGTGCTATGAATGAGGTTCTTTGTGAAAGAATAAAATTATCTATTTTGTCAACAGAGATTGGAAATGCACTTATTTATTTTGTAATAATAATTACTGAATAGTTTTTAACTAGCTATGCCGATGTCCAATTCTCCAGTTAGCTCATTCCTTGTCAATGATATTCACATACAGAAATATAGTGAAGATAATTTATTAAATATATAGAGGGAGTATCCATATATTTTATATTCGTTTATAATGTGAAATATTTTATGATTTTCTCTATGACAAAAAGGAATAATACAGATGGTGACAACTTCAACTGTATTACTTATGGGAAGGAGCCCTTGGATAAGGCTGTTAAGTGGGAAATAATTAGAAAACTGAACACAGCAGAACAGACTGATTTTTAAGCAATGTTCCAAAACAGATGATGTATGATGTGAGCAAAGTCATGTAGACCTTGATATTGTTATATAAAAAATTCAAAGGGGTACATGTGAAAATTCTGAATTCACCCTATGATATATGCACGGACATAAGCTTTCCAACTCCCTGAGGTGGGAGACAATTTAAAGTTGCTTATTTGTTTCAAATAAAATGATTGATGGAAGGATAAAGAGAATAAAAAGAGTTAAAGCCGAAGAGTTTGAGTTTCAACAAAAATAAGGGTAAGCAAGGATGCTTATCACTTGCTGTATTCTGATGCTAACGATAGAGCAGTAGGAGGAAACTCGCAGGTGGGAAAAAACTAGAGAACAGAGGAAATAAACCAGGCCAAGAAAAAACTTGTTTTGATGTTTCATTCTTTAAGTGATATATTTCTTAGACTCTGCATGTAAAGTTAGTCTCTCTAACTTCATTTTCCCTAATGCTGTTATCCTAATCCACAAATAGCGTTAATATGGAATGGAGGTGATGAATTTCACTATCGAAGGATCAATAGCGAAATGCACTTTTTCATTAAAAAGACTTGGTACAAGACTCTACACTGGCCAAGAGAGATTAAAAAATTCATGAAGAGAAAAGGGTTACTAATGACATAATCATAATGCAAATGTTCAAATAAATATGATATAGAAATAAAGATATATGATCATCTGTGTGATTTCCTCAGTGAAAGTAAATATCAGATTTATGAAAACACAATATTTTCTTATCATCTATAAGAGAAATTAGAAAAGAAACTGTTATTTGGGGTTACTACTTATTTCCTGTATATATATATATGTGTGTGTGTGTACATACATACATACATACATATATATATGTATGTATGTATATATACATACATATATATGTATATATACATACATACATATATATGTTACAAGGAAACTTTCAGCCAAATAACAAAAAGAGACTACAGGAAAATTGATTGAGGGGGTGTGGGAGAAAACAAAATGCTATATATGAACATGTCTAATTGTAAACAAAGCCAAGAATATAGGCAAAATGTATGTTTATCTATTTAAATAAACAGGACAATAGCCTACAATGCACTTAAGATAAAATAATAAACTAGTCATACAGGCAAGATTTATGTAAAGAATTATATTTTTGCCAAAAAGACTGCTCTTTTGGTAAAAATAAAGACTGAAATTATCTTTTCACAAAACTAAATAAATGTGTGTAATAGTTTAATATATGTGAATAATAGGTAACTGATATTACATTACAGATAACTGAAATTATGATAGAAAGATGACAAAAACATGAAATGTTCTCTTTTATTATGTCAGAGCTTAATAGAACATGATTTTAGATAATGAGAAAAAGTGGCCCAAACCAGATTCTGATTGAGACATTCAATTGCAAAATCCCCAAATTTTCTAACAATAAACTCTCATATCCGTTTAGTTAATAAATAAAACACTACATTTTCCCATATGTAAAAGATGAGATTATATAACTAAATCATGCTGAATGAAATATAAACTAATGACCTTGTAGTATTCTTATAGGAAGGCTATTTAAAGGGAGATAATTACTAAGGACAGAGAAACACCTTTGTCTTTCCCTACCTGCTCCACCTACTACAGCAGCGATTTCTGGAACGATCACAAACATTTAAAACTATGAGGTGACCTTCAGAAGGAATCCCAAGCAAAGGCATTCTAAGTGTTAGAACAGAGATAGGTCCCGGATAATTTTTTGATGTCACTGGGCAACACTTGACAGTTTATCTTTAAGCCTCACTTTTCTAAGAAGAATGAATTCTGACATTATTAAACTATCATATTTTCACTGTAGTTTTTATAATTATATATGGTAAAAATATAAACCAATCTACTTAGAACGTGAAAATTAGATGTTTCAAATGTGGCAAGGGATTAGAGGTCGAGCTAAGTATGTGTGCAATAATGACTCAGCTATAGAAAAGTAAAAATCATAGGACCTTTATTATACAATGTCAAAATATTTAGTCAAATCATCAGCAGCCATACATAGAAAGACACCCAAAGAGTGACAACAGCTATAATTAGAAAAAAGGATAAAATATCTATGGATAATTGCAATGGGTTTTCAGTAAAATCCTAAAAAAATGATGAATACAAGGTGGAACTAACTGGCAAGTTTAAAAGAGTTTGGCTTTGAAAGACATGCCCCTTGATAAGGGAGATACTCTTTGTCTGTATTTTGAATTTACTGAGTGTCTGGTAATTTGAAAGTATTTAGGGTAGAAAAGACCAAATGATTTTCCTTAACATGAAGCAGCTTTTGAAAAGTATCTATATATTCTAGTTCTAGGAATTATATGACTCTTACCCAACATATAAGAGTGGTGTACATGATGGAACAGATATGGTGAGCAGAATAGAGAGGTGTGCATATTATTTATAATTAAAAAAAGAGATCTCAAGTATAAAGTTTCATTTACCCAAGAACTACAGGATCTTGAATGTGAGTTGGAACTCACCTTTGTAAATGACAAAGGAGCAATTATGTTAAAAGCCTACCATATTTTAATGGCAATTTGTTGTTCAAAAATAATCTACTGGGTCCTGAACTCACAGTAAGTATTTTCTCTATAATATATGGGAAACTTTGGAAAGATAAATTCAACTGGTTTATAGTCATAGAATAATGGCTAAAGAATATTTCTCTATAAGGAAAAGACAGGAATTATGAACACGCACACACACACGCGCACACACACACACACAAAGACCACACACATACACACAAACACGTGGGATTCCTGCTTGAAGATTTCTATCAGATAGGCAACTAAAAGTCTTATTAGGGAGCTCTTAGCATTTCTTCTCAACATCATTTGGTGATTGTTGACCCCCAGATAGTCTAACTCATGCCTTTACATTAATTAAAGTATCTAGTCATTATGAGAGACCGAATCAGAACTCAATAACAGGAATTACACAGCATCCAGAGAGATAACGATGAGTTGTGTGCAGGCAGCTATTAAGCATTTTTTTTCTACTTTGAGAGGAACGAGGGGATGAATTGGCATAGGATCACGAAAGAGAAAAGTATACACGTGTGTGGTAGATGGCACACTGGTTCTCAATGCTTTGCTTACACCTGTGCAGGGAAGCAGAGGAGTCAAAGAATACTAGCATCTTGATTTGACAACAGTGGAAAATTAGAAAAGTAAATATAGCAGAGTAGTTTTAAATATTTGCAATGGTCTTCTTTGTATAACCAGGAGATTACGACCCCAAAAGTATATTCAAAGATAATGAGAGAATTAGAACTAATCAAAAGACGAACTCAAGTCAACCAACACTCAACCTTGAACACAAATGTCCACTCTGAGTGGCCTACAGACATATAAAGCAGAAAAATAAGTGCTTTTCTTAAGAAACCATTGCCTAACAAATTATCTTGATGATAATCTCATCTGTAAACATGCTTACTAAAAACAAGAGAAATTTGGAGAAATTTCTACAATTTACTAGAGTGGTCCAGGTAAGCAAAGTGCTATGCCTAAGGGATAATAACAGGATCAGAACAGGATCTTGCAGAAAGAAAACTTGCAAATAATAAAGTATTATATTTTGGGAGCATATGTGTGAGTGTGTATGTGTGTGTATTCTTTATGGAGATATTTTGATTGTTTGAAAAGTTATATAAATAAAAGCCTGAAGATATAATTCCTATAAATAGCTTACACTCTCTCCACAAGAGAGTGGAGCCACGGATAACATAGTGACAAAGACACTGTACTTGCAGATGGCCTACCAGAATTTGATCACCATCACTCATGGCCCCTCAGTTGTTGTAAGGAGTGATTCATAAGCACGGAGTAAGGGCTAAACCCTCATCAGCTGTGTGTGACCCCCAAACAAGACACAAATGAAAACAAAACAGGAGAAAGGCAAAACATCAAGATTTGAAACAAAGCAAACAAAAAATCACAATTCAATTTGTGCTAAACAGAAAAGGCTAACTTTTCCAAAGAATACATTAAATACATTTAGTGGAGCAGAATGAGGAATACTGAATGAGGTCCTTACAAAAGAAGTCAGGAAAGTATTACACAGAATAATTGCAAAGGCCTTTTCTCCTTATAATACAGAAATTGATGGATTTGAGAATAAGGATATTAAAAAAGATCTTTAAGAGGCTGCAGGAAATAGAAGAGCTAGGACAAAGCATGGATGTCATGTAGAATATTTTTTATGACAAACTGCTGGTTTGAACCAATAATTCTTGAAAAAAAGAAAGAAATGTTGCCTGCAGAAACTGGGTGGGGGTATGGAAAGGGGAGGGAGAAGAAACTGCAACACATTTTTTATGATCTCCAAAATAATACTTTAAGGTCAAAGACATATATAAAAGGGAGATTTAGAAATAAAAATGAGTCAGAAAACAAACAGCAATAAAAGCATAAATGTAATAATAAGAGGTGGTAAGTCATCAATGCCTAAAAGCAAAGGGAAAAAGAGATGGGAAGGGTGGGATAGATTGTAAAGCATATGGGGATGGTACTATGAACAAAGAACATGGATCTCATAGTACTACTGACTAAACTGTAGGATATATTAATGACTAAACTATAGAATACAATTAAAATATAGAGGTATGAAAAACTTACAAATACTTTTGATAGGAATGGGAGAGACAATGCTGAGGTTAAGGGGCTTGCCTTGCATAAGGCTGACCCCAGTTTGATCCTTAGTGCCACAAGAGGTTTACAGAGCACCACTATGAGTAAGCCCTGAGAGTCACTGAATGTACCCCAAACCCTCAAACAAAAAACAAAGCAAATTATTTCTATAACTTAAACATCTGGAGATTAGCTAAGGTCATGCATTTGAAAGATTTGTCACAACTATAATTTTGTATAATGAAGAATAATTAACTGGTGCAATGTTAAGAATTACTCCTGGACAGCAAATAAAAGAAAATTGTTAAATTCAACCTAATAAAAATTAACTTAGATTCTTTACATACTTAATACATGTTACGCTCTCAGACATACTAATCAATAATAAAAATGAAAATAAATATGTAGATTAGTAATTTTAGGTAGGGCAATGTGTTGCATAGAACTGCTATAGAAGTTATCCCATCAGTTTGAACGTAGCCATTACCGTCTTGCAAACTTTCCAGAAACATGTGTGTGTTTATTATGCAAACAAGTTTGCATGCAGAAGCAGACAAATTTTCTTATAAACAGATAATGTCAACATATAGTATTTATATGGTACAATACAGTAAATGTCTATTATTTTTTCCTATGTCTCTCTTAACATTTTCATTTCTTTAGCTTAATTTTTAGTAAGAATACAATATATAATGCATATAGCGTGAAAAATGTGTTTAATCTACTGTATATGCTATCAGTAAGACTACCAGTCAACAGTAAGATATGATTGAGCTTGGTGGCATTGGGAGGTGGACCCGTCACAGGATGGTGGTGGGGTGACACAAGAAGTTAGCACTTCAGGATCATGGAGTCTGATTCTGCTGATGCTAGTACACATACAACTCTGCTTTGTTTGTGTCAACTGTACATATTTTTGTATGCTCATATGCTTATATATGCTTTAAATTTAATGATGTATGATGTGTTTTCTATACAATACATTTATTTTGATGTGAAAATTGGAGATATTCCATAACCAAATAAAAACCTACTTTAATAACGTTAATAGCATTTAATTGCATGTCAGTGACTGAATATATCAAATTACTAGCACTTAATAAAAATTTACACAGCTTCCAATTTTATCTTAATGCATAGAGGACTTACGTATTTGTAAGTAAACTCATATATTTAAATTTTTGAGAGCAAATTCTGTCAAAGGGAAAGAATTTTGAATTTTGATAGATATTTCCAAACAGCCTTCAAAGTGATACATTCGTTTGTATTTTGACCAACAATGCATAAAAGTGCTTTTTTTTCTTACACTGATATCCCATTTATTACCAACCCTTTGATCCTTCCAAATCTAATAGCTGAAAAATATATCTCATTGCAATTTAAAATATACTGTTCTTTGTTATGAGCAAATATGCTTATATTTTCATGTTTTTAAAAATTGTGTGCCTCCTTTTTATATTAATTATCTGTCCATTATCTTGTTCCAATTTTTACTGCATTTAAAACTAATATTATAAGCTATATGGCTTGAGTCATACATCATGATGGTTTTCTTCTGTCATCAATAAGCTTTTTGGTAATATTGAAATTATAAAAATGCTTATTACTATATTTAGAGACATAAATGCAGTTCTGTGAAGCAATAGAAGTAACTCAAATCACTTGATCACTTGAATCCCGTTATTCATCGATTTGCTCCAGTCGGCTCCAGTAACATTTCCATTGGACCCTATGACGTGTCAATGTAGCCCAATGGCATCTGGTTAAACATTTCTGTTACTGGATTTGGCATATTGAACACGCATTGGACAGCTTGCCAGGCTCTGCCATGCGGGTGCTATATTCTCATTACTTTGTGGGGCTCTCTCAGAGGGGTGGGTAGAATATTTATGGTAATTTGGAGGTAAATTGCGTACGCAGCAGCCGGTGCAACAGGGAAAGCTGGTTTCTGCTCTGCCTGGTGTATCTGTGTCTTAGGCTCAAGCATTCCTGAGCTTGAAATACTCTCCTCTGTAGGGGCGGGTCTCTGCGGGGGTGGGTCCTTGTAGGCTGGGTTTCTGACAAGCCAGGCTGGAGACTGGATTAATCTGTGGCTGGAGACTGGATTAATCTGCAGCTGGAGACTAGATTAATCTGCAGCTGGAGACTGGATTAATCCGCTGGGAGGAGATCTTACCAGCTGGGGAGTGTGGATTGTGAATATCGCTGCCAGCAAGATGAGGGGGTTTCTCTGGGCTCCTCCAAGGCTCCATTGGGATGGTGAACTAGGGTTGGAAGTTGCTCTCGTGGTCCATGAAATGCAGGGGGGTTCAACGGGGAAAGCTGGTTTCTGCTCTGCTGGGTGTACCTGTGTCTTAGGCTCAAGCATTCCCTGGGCTTGAAATACTCTCCTCTGAAGGGCAGGTCTCTGCCCTTCAGAGGAGAGTATTGATTGGATTGATAACTCAAGTATCCAATCCAATATCCAGTTTCCTACCAGTAGCATTTTATATTATTATATTTCAAGATTATAGCCAAGAGATTCATGCTGGTATAATTCATTGAATTGATTAAGATTACATCAGATTTGCATTATATGTATGTGTGTATGAAATACAGATACACCCGGCAGAGCAGAAAACAGCTTTCCCTGTTGCGTGCTGCCGCAGTGCAGCGCAATTTACCTCCAAATTACCATGAATATTCTACCCACCGCTCTGAGAGAGCCCCACAAAGTAGTGAGAATATAGCGCCCACATGGCAGAGCCTGGCAAGCTCTCCGATGCGTGTTCGATATGCCAAAACCAATAACAGAAATGTTTATTTTCCTGACCCCGAAAGAGCCCTTAATACGGCAGTAGTAAGAAAGGCGAACAAGCAGTGCCTGATAAAATTTCACGGCCATCCTAGGCTGCCTAAACCAAGAAGGACTAAAATGACTGTCTGTACTTTCAATGCACGTACGCTGGCATCAGAAGCATATATTGAGGATCTGATGGTGCAAGAGCAAAAGATCAAGTATGACATCATTGGTCTGACTAAAATTAGGAGGTGTCAGTTGCATCATGCTGTATTTGACAGCGGAGAAGAATTGTTCCTTGGAACATGTGATGAAAGAGGTGTCGGTGGTGTTGGTGTCCTTGTCAACACGAACAGGGCCATCAACATTGATTCATTTGAATGCCTAACAAACCGGATAGGACGATTACACTTGAAGAGATGTGGCCCACTGCCAGCAATTTCTATCTTCATTGTCTACGTACCAACATCCACATACAAAGAAGATGAAATTGAGAAATTCTACATGAAACTGGAGGAGTTCTATAAAAAAGATCACACCTTCTACAAGATCACAGTCGGTGATTTTAATGTCAAGATAGGACCAAGAAGATCTGTTGAAGAACTCCACATGGGGACCTATGGCCTAGAATGGAACAAACAGGGTGAGAGACTATCTGAGTTCATCATGTCCACCAAGACCATTCATGGGAACTCACAGTTCCAGAAGGCTGCAGCGAAATGTTGGACATTGGAATCTCCTGGCAGACAGTTCCACAATGAAATTGACCACTTCATCTTCAATTGATGGTTTTGTCTGACCATGTTGCTGTCGTCCCCAAATTCCATACAGGATCAGATCACCGTCTCCTTCGTGCAAAATTCTACTTCCTGCAATGGGGAGAAAAGGCTAAAAAGTTTAAGAAGAAAACTCCCAGAACGACCACCAACTGGGAACTCTTTGGCACCATTGCAGCAACATGGGAAGATACCATCATTGACAACATTGATGAAGAATACAACCGACTGGTTCAGCACCTCCATGATTGTGCGAAGAATGCCAAGAGAGAGAAACACACAAAAGGACGCTCATGAGGCACCCAGGAGGCATAGTGGGTTCTAGCCTTGGCCTGCCACCCCAGCAGAGCGTCACAACAAGCCAGAGGACCCCCCCACCCCGACTCCATGGGGGCTGCCATTTTCCACATCCGGACTTCTTTCTTGTCGCAACTCCACCCAGCAGACCAGACTATCACAGCCCGGCTCGCAGCGGCATAGCCGCACAGTTCATCAATGATTGCTTTATTTAGAGGGACTACAAGAGTATGTCACCCGCACGGCAAGCCTGGCAAGCTGCTTGTGTCATATTTGATATGCCAAATACCAGTAACATATATATTAGGTCATTCCCATGACCTAATATAATGGCTTGAGGCTCTTTATGTTCCTGGAGCAAGCAGATGCCTTTGGGTTCTACTAGTATGAGACAGGACATATGGAGATACTACTGGTGCCCGCTCTAGCAAATAGATGATCAGCAGGGAGATAGTGATAGTGATAGTGAACCACTAAGCATTACTGACCGCATCAATAGCAGTTTAGAGCACATTTTTCATGTTACATGTATTATAGTTTGTATTCTGACCAAAAGTTAAGCTAAAAGAAAAAATGATAAAAAACATACAAAAAGAATAGATGCTTCCTGTACTATGCTCTATCAATACTATAAGTTTGCATTATCCATTTATGAAATATTTTAAGTCAGTTAAAAGTTTACATTATCCATTAATGAAATATTTGAAGTCAGTTAAATCGATAAACTTCTAATAAGACTGAAAAGCAAGAAAAGCAAAATGTGACAATTTATCAGTAACCTAAATAAAATAAAATATCTTCCTGTATATCTCTTAAACATAAGGAGAATTATATGGACCTTAATGAAAATAACATTTAAATCTTTAAATAAATTAACCTATTTTAAACTACCAACTACCAAAATTTATGCCAAACAAAATTGATACTTAAAGAAAAATAAAATGCTGTTGAATAGAGTAAATGTAAAAGTACTCATACAAATTTTAGAACTAAAAAATAAAATATAAGGATTTCCCAATTGCCAAAGTCAACAGACTGGGAGTGGGTGGGGAAGGAATAGAAATTGAAAATAAAAGCATCCCAGTTATTAATTTTTCCTCCTAGGCTTTATATAACTTTTGGCAGCTTAAGCAACTCTCCACTAAACAATATGTAATTGAATTTAGCATTTTTACTTACTGACCATTACCTTCTTTTTCTTTTTAAATTCATTCTCTATCTTACTTATACATAAAAGCTTCCTATTTGCAATATGTCTTCAACATCCTAATTCTTTCCATTTGCTTCCCTCATCAATTTTTGTGGATTTTTAAAAAATTTATCTGAGAGCTCCTTTGAACATTTCTTGTATGAGAAGTCTAGTCTAGTATTGGCTAATTCTATCCTACTTCAACTATCTATAAAAAAATTGACTAGGCCCGGAGAGATAGCCCAGCGGGTAGGGTGTTTGCCTGCACCGCGCCGGCTCATGCCGGCCTGGGTTCGATCCCGGCATCCCCATATGGTCCCCGAGCACCGCCAGGAGTAATTCCTGAGAGCAGAGCCAGGAGTAGCCCCTGAGCATTGCCGGGTGTGACCCAAAAAGAAAAAAAAATTGACTATTCTATTTGTAAGAGAATGTTTCAGAATATAGAATTTCTGGATGACTGAAATATTGTATCCTTCTTTGTTTTCGTTGCTGCCCTTAGTTGTGTGCACTGCTCCTGGCAGTGGTAAGGACTAAGGCCACTCTAGGTGGTATTTTGGGAAACACCAGCACTTTTCCTGAGCATTGGTGGATAGAGATGGGGAGTCCATGGTCTCCCGGATATTGAATCCAGAGTCTCTCATGTGAAAAACCCTTTTCTACTTCTTGATCCACACTTCTATACAGCTGGCATTTTTATCTTGAGTATTCTTAATATGTTATCTACTTTTTTCCACCTAACATGCACTTTCTACTAAGTCTGATGAAACAAATGTTACTATTATCTCTGTTCCATGCAAATAAACAGGGGGAGCCCTTTGATAATGAGATTTTAATTTCTTCTGGAAGAAAATAATACCGAAATGTGATTTAAGGACCTTAGTTAATAATGGGTCATCAAGAATTCCAATCTTTCCCTTCTAAAACATGGGAGCAAAGCCCTGGGCGAGCAATTTTGGGGGGAAAGCCCTGCTAGCTGCTAGTAAACCACCACTTAAAAAGGCAAATAGGGTACTTTTCTCTTTTTTAGAAAAGTGCATCTCAACTTGAAATGTTCTCTCTCTCTCTTCTCTCTTTCTCATTTTTCTTTCTCTCTTTCATTCTTCCTCTTTCTCTCTCTTTCTTTCTCTCTTTCTCTCTGTCTTTCTTTCTCTCTTTCTTTCTTTTCTTTCTATCTTTCTTTCTTTCTTTCCTTCCTTCCTTCCTACTTTCTTTCTTTCTTTCTTTCTTTCTTTCTTTCTTTCTTTCTTTCTTTCTTTCTTTCTTTCTTTCTTTCTTTCTTTCTTTCTTTCTTTCTTTCTTTCTTTCTTTCTTTCTTTCTTTCTTTCTTTCTTTCTTTCCTTCCTTCCTTCCTTCCTTCCTTCCTTCTTTCTTTCTTTATTTCATTTCTTTCTCTCTTTCTCTCTCTTTCTTTCTTTCTTTCTTTCTTTCTTTCTTTCTTTCTTTCTTTCTTTCTTTCTTTCTTTCTTTCTTTCTTTCTTTCTTTCTTTCTTTCTTTCTTTTTCTTTCTTTCTGCCTTTCTCTCTTTCTTTCTCTCTTTCTTTCTTTCTTTCTTTCTTTCTTTCTTTCTTTCTTTTTCTTTCTTTCTTTCTTTCTTTCTTTCTTTCTTTCTTTCTTTCTTTCTTTCTTTCTTTCTTTCTTTCTTTCTTTCTTTCCTTCCTTCCATCCATCTATCTATCAATCTCTCTATCTCTCTATCTCTCTATCTATCTCTCTCTCTATCTATCTATCTATCTATCTATCTATCTATCTATCTATCTATCTATCTATCTATCTATCTATCTATCTATCTATCTATCATCTATCTATCATCTATCTAATCTATCTATCACCTCCCATGCTTTACCTGCATATTTCCATAAATAAAATGATGTTACTTCACTGTTTTCAGATTTGTTTTCTTATGGATAATGACAAAAAATTCTGGAAAGTCCAGCAAGAGAATTTGAGCTGACTTTCCTTTTCCTGCAAAGTATCACTCTAGCCTCAGTTTGTGGCTCCCAGATATTTCAGAGTACAAGGGTTTGGTTCCCCCAAATAACTCAAGTAGATTCCAGTTGAAATTTGACAGCTGCCTTGTGATCAGGTGATATGTTAATATCCATATAATTCAGGTGCTCATAGCTGACTTACTAGCCCTAACACAATATACACTTACCCTGTAACTGAGATGTGTTGAGCAGAAAGTAGAGGCACTCTTCTCTTAACATTACCTTCCCTATGGACTGGAGCAATAGCACAGCTGGTAGGGTGTTCGCTTGCACTCGGTTCAACCTGGGTTTGATCCCCAGTATATCCCATATAGTCCCCTGAGCACCACCAGGAGTAATTCCAGAGCAAAGAGCCAGGAGTAACCCCTGAACATCGCCAGGTGTGACCTCAAAAAAGCAAAAAAAAAAATAGACTACCTAGCTTGTTTCCCATATCACCAAAATTATCTACAGTAATTGGCTAGATACCCTGGAGTCAGATGACCTGCTGTAGATTTTGAGAACCCATCAGAATAATTACATCTTAATGCAGCCATTTCCCCCACAAGATTCTTTATTTAGTAGCTTCTTCAGTACTCTTAACTTAAATAGTGATAAATCACTATTTGTCTTGGTATAGATTTCTATATATTTAAATTGCCAGGTGATTTTTAAATTTTGTGTATTTTCATATGCAGATTTTCCAGCCAAGTTTCAGAAGTTTCCAATTTTATTTAATCTTATCTGGGTCAATCATTTAGACAGTTGAAGTATTGTTTCCACCTTTTTAACAGATGGTGCTATGGCAGATTGATTCCTTTCTTTTTTTTATTTAATTGCTGACCATTGCTCACTCCTTAAGCACTGGTATTTGTTGGTATGTGTTGTATTTATTGTTTATGAGCTTACATTGCAGTTACTGAATAAGTGGGGTGAGGAAGAATATGAGGGCATCAAACTTCTGTTGACAGTATACTGGTTCAGGGCAGAATTGCTGCTTCCCTGTTTGTAGTATCTCTGCTATCTCTTCAGGAAGCCTAGATGTCAGACTCATCATCTCTAATACTCAGTATTAGCCTGAGGACGCAGAAGGGAGTGTCCACTTTTCCTGTTCTCATTGCCCAGGAGCTTAGCTTGTGTACACCCTAAATCTCTATATGCTCATTTACTCATGAGTTTAGAGCATGTATCTAAATACTTTATCTACCTTCTGCCCCCTGTGGCCCTGTGTAGACTGGCTATTTTGATCAGTTCCAAGCTCTAAGACAAAACTTGTGCTTAACAATCTACTTTGTGAGTAGTGTGTTTAATGTGTGGGTTAGTCTCTGAAGGTCAGGGTTGCTGCTGTATCCCAGAAGTTCTGGACCTCTCAATTATCACTTGTGGTTAATTTTGAGCCATTGTTTGAGGGATTTAGGTAAAGAACCTCTTTTATTCCCATCTTGGTTTGGACCAAGAATAATTAAATAGGCTGTTGATTTTCTCTAAGCATGATATAATATTTTTAAACATAACTGGTGAGGATTAAGACAGGTTAACTAGTTTCCTTTAGTTTCAGGCAGATAGGTGACCCAGTGATGAATTTTCAGGAAATAAGAAAATTAAGAAGAAATTAACCAGTCCTGAAAGTAGAAAGTAGCCTAAAGGCATGAGGATCACATCTCTTTGAGATGCAAATCCAATGCTCTTTGGATGCCCCTCAGAAAAGAAACTACAGGAGAGTCTAAAGGTTATGATAAGTATATGAAAGGACCATCAAGAGCTTTTCCTGTGACTACACCCAAATGAACTTTTATGCAGACGACTCAGGCCAAGATTGATTTGTGAATTGTATAAAACCTGCTTTTCTGCATTATGCAGAAAAGAAGTCCATTTTCTCTCTTAAACATCTTTCTCCTTCTCTCCACTCACACTTATAGGGATCCCATTCAACAAATATACTTTACTTAATTATTTCATCTTCTACTTCAATTATTTTTGGAAAGAGAAAGGTGGCATTCCTAAAATGACTTTGCCAACGTTGGGACTCACTTTTATTTTCCTGCAAAGAGCAATTCCTTGCTCCAGTTGATGTTGGTAGGCAGACAGAGAGGGCCCCACATGGCAATGAATTCTTGCACTAAGGCTGTCCAGAGTCACCTTCTGGAACCAAGAACTTTTTGAGGCCCAATAACCAACAACAAACCCTGAGGGAGCTGGATCAACATTTCTCTGCTCAACCCTTAATCTGGCTACTTTCCAGGGCACAAGATCCGACAAGAACACAGGTCAAAAGAGGAGATTGTCAAAGAAGAGGATTCCCAAAGTCTACTCCCTTGGCAATGGCCTTAGCTACCTAGGCTGAAGCCCCATATGGGAGTAGCTTCAGAAGAAATCTATAAAAGTCATTCTGACCAAAGGACTGCACACACTTGCTGCCTGGGAGCATATGCTGCCTGAGCTCAGGTGGCTGAGCACTTGTGTCGAGCCCATGTGTTGGCCGCTTCTCCCCCTCTTGAGATGTGTACTCTCTCTCACTTTCCCTCCTCCTTCCCCTCTTGAGATGTGTACTCTCTGTCACTCATCTCCTTTCTTGAGATGTGTTCTCTTTGTCACTTTCCCTCCTACTTCCCCTTCCTAAAACCTCCATAATAAAATCTGTTTTACTTTACTTCGTCTACTTCTGAAAATTCTTTTCCTGTGAGGGAAGACAAGAACCCTGAGGAAATCCTGGGTAAGGTCTAGGACTGACTTGCCTTTTATCAGTCCTTAGCCTGCCCAGCAGGTCCCAGGCGGCAGAGGTGGCTGGGGAGAAAGTGACCATCTCTCCTTCCTGCCTCACATAGCCACCCATGAGGACCATCTACATCACAGTGTGTCCACAATTCCTGAAAATCCTGGTGTGAAAGTGGATTTATTCCTGAGCTTCTGGGTTCCTGAGAAGTGTATGAAAGATTTGCATACAAAATTCAGAAGCACAAGAGTTAAAGTTTATTGTATGCTTCAAATAGATGGGTCTAGGTTCTTTCCAATTCCAGGCCTCCTTTATTGTGAATAACATGATTTGTCATGTTCCTTGATGTCCAGACTGCCATATGATAGTAAAATAATTTTTGTATAACCTGGGAAAAGAATATGGAGTGCAAATTCTAAGAACTGACCTACAATGTAGTTCTTTTTTTCCTTTTTGTTTTTGCTTTTGATTTTTTGGGTCACAACCAGCAATGCTCAGGGGTTACTCCTTGTTCTGAGCTCAGGAATTACCCCTCGTGGTACTCAGAGGACCATATGGGATGCTGGAGATGGAATCCAGGTCGGCAACACAAACACCCTACCTGCTGCACTATCTTTCCAGCCTCTGGAATGTAGGTCTTCCTACATTAATGAGGCAAACTTAATGAGGCAGGGATGCCTAGGATAGTTCTAGGAACTGTAAGGCAGAATGCTGGGGCCTCCAAAGATCCCCCTGGGCAGATCTAGTTATTTTAGCAAGGGAAGTCTCAATATGCCAGGTCTTTAAAATGAGGACCTAAATTGGGCTTTTCAGTGGGCTTTTTGCTCAGCTACTTCAAGGGATATCCCAGCTATCCTGTCCTTTGTTCCATAGATGAAGGGGCAAAAGAGAGGGAGTGTTGCTGACTGGAAACTTCTTTACACTTCCGCTTTCTCCCATTACAGTCATATCATCTACTTTCACGGGCTACTTTTTTTGAGAGCAAGATTACAATGGCCAGTTGAGTTAGACAGTTTACCTGGGACTCCGCTCTTCCATACCACTCTATCAAGACCAGTTCAGTGCTTATAGAACAAATGGGTCTCAGGTGCCTCTTAACAGCAGGCTTGTAGGACTGGTGGGGCATTCTCATCTGTACTGTGTCGGGGCGCTCCGCCGGGTCCCCGACAGTGCCGGGAAGCGAAGTTCCCTTCTACCTCCGAAGCCGGCGAGGAATGGATGAATACTCAGAAATCCGATGCGGTTTTAAAAGGCTTTACTTATCACAGGTTCAGGCATACAAACCAGCAAAAAGGAAAAACCAGATGCTTAGGATTCCAGGCTAGAACCCCAGCCACGTGTAGGCCAAGATGGCGACCACCACGTGTAAAACTTCCAAGGGGAATAAACGCTCACAAGGCGAGATCCCACCGGGAAGAAGACCGGGAGAGCTGGAACCGGCTAGTTTATACCCCCCCAAACTCAGCAACTCAGACCTTCCTCCCATTGTTATGGAAAGCAGGGAGGGTCCAATGCCCTCAGGTAGTCCCTCCCTGCATCTCACCTAGGGCCTTTACTGTGCTAATGTTTTGAGCCGGGAAGGCCTTTGAAATGTAGAGAAGGGGGTTTCTGAGATGGCATGTCACTGTACCAAAGATCAACACCAATGCCAGTTAAATATTTCTCCAAGCCTTCACAAGTCTCCTCTACTTCATTGTAGTTTTATATTTTATCAGGGAGCCATGCTTGTTTGTTTGGAAGCAAACAGCATTTCTCTCTGGTCTAATTGCTTAGGTGTCCTTACGTGGCCAGGCTAATATGCTGGTAAGATCTAGCTAGTCCCACGATGATTGTGATAGCATGGGAGAATATTTATACCAGCTAGTACAGCATACATGATCGGATAAACTGCCACATTTAGACTACCCCCTTATCTACGGAGTGATTTGCGGGAGGCAATCCAGAGCAGATGCAGCGGCCCTTAGGAGTCCTGCAACAGTACTGCACAAGTGCTTTTACCAGACTTGATCAGTCATGACTCCTCTGCCCCTTGTGCTAGGGATATCCTGATGGGTTGAGTTGGGTAGAATAGAAAAGTGGAATGACTCCCCACTTCACCCAGTCACACAGAACACTTCTGTTACTGCATATCTTCCTACATCTTGTATTTGCTGAAAATTCGTTATACTGAATTTTGATTCTAAGATATTTAGCTTATAAAGCTTCATAACAAATTTCATTGTGAATTTTGATCATTTTATGAATAAGTTTCTTTGACCTGATAGCTTGCATTTTCCTAAAATTAGACCATGCATAATATAGTAAAAAAAGCCTAAACTCTGACTCCCACACGTTTGTGATAATCTCCACCCTTGTGTGTCTCACAGTGGTATAATAAAATACTTAAAAAAAAAAAAAAGCATTGCTTGCTTCTAGTTTGAATTTTTTAACTGTATTTTATATGATCTTTATTTTAATTTTGGACCAATATCCAAAATCAATCTTAAAATCTAGAATTTATTTGCTTTGGTTTTGTTTACTTATTTTAATCATTTATTTATTTTTGTTTTTGTGCCACACTCAGAGGTCCTCAGGGATTTTCAGGAGTTACCTTAGCTCTGCTTGGGAGTCAGTCCTTGTGATGTTTGGGGAGACCATGTAATGTTGGGGATTGAACCTGGGATTTCCACTTTCAAAGCATATATCAAGTCTTTGAGTCATATCTCCAGTTCCCTATTACTTATTGTTGTGGAGTGCCGCCGGTGTCCCGACAGTGTCGGGAAGCGAGTTCCCTTCTACCTCTGAAGCCAGCGGGGAATGATAAAGACTCAGGAATTCGATGCTGTTTTAAAAGGGCTTTACTATCACAGGATCCAATATACAATCCAAGAGTAGGGAAAACCTCCGCACTCTGGGTTCCCAGCTAGGCCCCAGCCAGGTGTAGGCCAAGATGGCTGCCACCATGTGTTGAGGCCCAACAGAGAATGGAGAGGACAGAGAAGCAAAATGCCAAGGGAAGCCGAAAAGGCAAAAAGAGGGAAAAAAAAGAGAGCTTCTTTCTTCTTTCAAATTATTTTATAGCTAGAAATCCGCCCAACTCCCCAGTGCAGCCCATTCTGGGCTGGGCTATCTAGAGATGAAAACAGGAAAATCGCTCTATAGAAATGTAGCAACTTCAGGAGACTTCTGGCTATTTACAAGGACCCAGAGCTAATTTAAAGCCTCCTAGCAGAGCTGGGAGAAGCTATAAGCTAAATGTAACTTCCCCTGGCAGGAAGGATCAAATGCCCTCAGGTAATTTCTCCCAGCACCTCACCTAATGTCTTGAGCCAATATCTGCCTGGAATTGCCTTTCTAGGGTAGAGAAGGGAGTTTCTGATATGGCATGAATCTGTACCAAAGACTAATACTAATGCCAGTTAAATATTTCTCCAAGCCTTCACAAGTATTTTAGTTGCCTTTGAAATATCAGGGAGCCATGCTTGCTTGCTTGGAGGCAAACAGCATTTCTCTCTGGTCTAATTACTTAGAGATCCAACGTGGCCAGGCAAATATGCTGGTAAGATCTAGCTAGTCCCACGATGATTGTGATAGCATGAGAGAATATTTATACCAGCCAGTACAGAATACATGGTCAGATAAGACTGCCACATTCAGACTACCCCCTATCTATGAAGTGACCTGCAGGAGGCAATCCAGGGCAGATGCAGAGGCCTAGGCTTTTAGGTTTCCTGCAACAACTTATAAATAGTGATTTTATTGTACTTTACAAAAAAGTGAATTTTCCTACCACTTTTCTTCCATATTTTCAAAATTTATCTATCTTGTGCTTCTGTTTGTTGTTGATGGGGAACAACAACAAAGGTTGTTTGTTGTTGTTCCCCAACCCGATATGCATTGTTAATAATTCTAATAAGGAATCTTTGGCATAATATAAATATTCAAATGACTTAAATGCAGATCCTTTTTTAAAAATGTGTCCCAACAAAAAGTTCCACTTTTAATTTATATTTTGTTTTTGAGGTACCACACTGAGCATTGCTCAGGGCTTAGTCCTGGCTCTACACTCAAGGATCACTCCTAATGGGGATTGGGAGACCATCTGGGATGCTCGGGATTGAAGCCAGGTGGGCTGTCTGTTTGCATGGCAAGCACCCTATCCACTGTATTATTGCTCAAGCCCCTGCAAAGGTTTTTCAATTTTATTGGCATAACATAATGCTATATCTTAGTATAGTAGATATCAATACTTGAGTAGTGATTTGAAGTGTTTATTACATTTTTCATCAAATAACTGACTCAAATCCTGTCATCAACATTTTCCTTCTTCTCCAGAGGAAAATTTTCTTTTTTTTTCGTTTTTAAAAGAGAGATGATTTGTAGGTCCTTTATCTAACTCCACCTTTCCTTGTCATTTGATTTTGCCACTATAATAAGTGATAGCCTCAGATTTCAGAACCCATGAGTCCTTGTCCCTTTCGAGTAGATTCGTTAAGTGCACCATTTACCTTCGGATAATATTGGGTGCTTCCTAGAACCATGGAGTCTTGCACGACCTGCTGCTTTTCTCATTTCTACTAGACATAAATTTCACAATGCTTTGGCTTCCCTACAAGTTTTTTTTTTTTTTTTTTTTTTTTTTGTTCTGTGTTTTGGTTTAAGTTGATTTCAAAGAACAGGGAAGAAATATCTGCCATCTTTAATTGCTTCCTGTACTCAATAAATTTTCAAATTAAAACCAGAGCCAGAATAACCAAATCTCTATGTTATAACCAATAAAAGTTGAAGCTCCTTGTGTAATGCAGTGTAATGCATTTTTGAATGTTCTATGAACTTTAAGGAAGCTATCATGTCATCAATACAAATTTGAAGTAGATATCCCTACAGTGGTGCATGAAATTCTACTCAAGAATCCGTGAAGTCCACAACAGATGCACAAGGGTACATTGCTATTCTACCCTTTTCTAAAATGGATATTTTTTGAATAAAAAATATATGTATATATATATATATGTATACATATATATACATACATATCTTGTGGATTTCTCTGGAAATCTACATTATGTTTTCTTGTATTATTGTGAATAAATAACATGCTTCTGCTCACAGCTGGTTTTCTATGTGTATTGCTTTCAATCATAATCCTTAGAGTATTGAAACAAAAAAAAGTTATACTGTATAGAATGATATCAGCTTGGTATTACTTCCCTAGGAAATAATGTTTGTGTGTGTCTGTGTGTGTGTGTCTGTGTGTGTGTGTGTCTGTGTGTTTGGCTTGATTTCATTTTGCAGCAGAATTTAGTAATGTCATAATACCCTATGTAAGTCTAGTAATACTAAATAAAAACAGTATGGGACTCCTCAGTTTCTCTGAACTCCTGTGTCTAACATCTATCCTTTGTTTGTGTTTAGTTTGCTTGGTGTATCTGTTTACCCGCCGTCTATTGACTAGCTTCCAAATCTTCCTGATGAGGTGATTTCATAACAGCTGAAACTGATACAGCATTTCTCACTAGTAACAGGTGGTCCCTGAGTGGCAGTCCATCTTCCCTTGTGGTCTATACTGGGAACTGTAAATCGTGTCAGGAAATGACAGCCTGTTGGGCAGTGTGATCTATCATCATTGTGAGTCACTAGTCATACCTTGCACGCACTTGATCCATCCTATGTGCAAGTGATGGATTTTGTCATTTCACTTCTTTAAAACTGAACTGATGTGAGCTCATAAATGAAGTATTTAACCTATGATCTCATGTAGATGTCATATATCACCTCTCCTATATTCACTTGCCAAAATAAGGTTGAAAAGTAATTCATTTCAAGTTGATGCAAATTTTTAATATATAAATATACATACATATTTGATATACATATATATATACTTTTATATATACATATATGTGTATATATATAAATATTTTACTCTATTAGCATTTTGAGTACTTTCATACTGCTAAATACTATACTGACTATAGAGGTACAGAAAAGTAATAATAACACTGATAAACCCAGAGTCAAAAAGAAGAGGTAGATTCATAAATAGAATGTTATTTTGTTACATATTGTTTGAGGTCATTAAGGAATATTAGGTGTGAAGTCAGGAAGTTATTTTGATAACTTGGAGACTAAGGTATATTTATCTAGAATCATTACATGAACTGAGGCTTAAAGGATAAGTGAGATGTATATTTGGGGGAAATATTTGTGGTTGGGGATATTGGGGATTCACATTTCATGTTTAGGAGTTTGAGGAAAGGTGTAGACTCAAGAAACAGCTTGGAAATTATAAGGAACTGTCTGTATAATGCAGAACTTTACAGAAATTTATTTAGCCATGGCGTGGGTCAATGAGATATAATTGCAAAGAAAGCAAGAATGGAGAGCAATCTGTAAATGATATGCTTAGCTGAGTCTTGATTCTGTCATCAACAGTTCTTAAAGAGTTTATATTATTAAACCTTGTGGGTTTTTAGACAATTTTCCATTTCTTTTCTAAAATCACTACTTTTTATGTTAATCAATTTCCTTCTAATTTAATGTACTTAAAATTAAGACTATTTTAAAGCAGTTTTGTTTCAGAGCAAAATACAAAATATATCAATATTTTCCCTAATCCTAGCCCATATACACACAAAGCACCCATTTCTCTGTTTTCTAAACTGGTTTTTAAAAGTAGAATTCATCTATCTTAAAATTCATTCATTTTAAGTATGTAATTCAATAATTTCTATTAAGCTTACAAATATAATCCTATTGTAGACTATTTTCATAACCTTAAATATATTACATTCCCAACTGCAATTATTCAACATTCCTGACTCCAGGCCAAGTAAAATATAATTATTGTTTCTTTTTCTATATAATGCTACTTGTGGGAATTCCACAAAAATGGAATCTGACAATATGCATTCATTTGCTTCTGACTTTTTAATTTAGCTTAATGTTTATAAATCCCCCCGTATTACAGCATGTGGCACTAGTTTATTTATTTTTATTGTCAAATAGTATTCCTTGGTATAGATATACCATAATTTGTTCATATATTCACCAGTTGATGGATATCTGTAGTGTTTCCAATTTTTGATTATTATTAATAATGTGACTATAATCATTCATCTTCAAGTCCTTGCACTGACATATGTTTTTATTTCTCTTCAGTCTGTACTTGGGAATAAAATTCTTAGATTATAGAGTAAATTTATGCTTTTAAGGAACTGACTGACAATCCCTTTTCCAAAGTAGCTATACTGTTTTGCATCTCTATCAGCAAAGCCTGAGGGTTTGTCTTTTCTGGGAAGGGTTAAATTAGGGAAATAACATGACTAGATTTGTTCTTTAAAAAAATTGAATCTGGTAGCAATTAAAAACAAAAACTGAAAACAATGGGAATATTTAGAAAATTGCTTCAATAACTCAGGTGAGAGCTACCAAAACCTTGAAACAGGTTAGTAGGAGGTGACTACATTAGAGAAAATGCATCTTACAGACAGAATACAGTACTGAATAGGAAATGTCTTTAAGTTTATTTAAGCGTAAAGGACTTAAAGGAATGAAACTCATCAAGACTGAAGCAAAAGGAATCAGCACAAACAAGCAGATTAGTTAAGAAAACATGTTTGATTGAGGTGCTTAAATTTAAGATTACCAGGAGTAATTCCTGAGTGCAGAGAAAGGAGTAACCCCTGAGATTGCCGAGTGAGACCCAAAAAAGCAAAAAAAATAAAATATAATAAAATAAATAAATAAATAAATAAAATTTAAGATTATCATCCCTCATATCTGAATGTCCACTTCCTCGTGCCCACTACAAACTTTCCACACTATGCATATTACCACTGTATAATTTTTTTTTTTTTTGGTTCTCATATTCTGAAAACATATTACCTATGCTTTGGAAATTTTTCTGCTCCAGTGATTATTAGCTGGTTCTGAAACTAACTGCAGGAATGTATTTTCATGTAAGTAAATTAATATAATGAATTTTTAAATGTTGTGTGTTAGGATTACATTATTAGCACCTGTGCACCAAACATTATATTTTTTGGGGTGTTACTATTTTATGAGAATACAATAACATTATTTTATGGCTGTATTCATACCCTCGTCAATAGTCTTATCCAAAAGAACTGTCACATAAGATAATTGCAATAAGTGTAAGTAAAAGATGAGGTTAAAAGTCAGTATGTTTACATAAAGTAAATTATATTCTCGGGGTCGGAGCGATAGTCCAGCAGGTAGGCCAGGTTCAATCCCGGCATCACAAATGGTCCCCTGGGCACCGCCAGGAGTAATTCCTGAATGCACAGCCAGGAGAAACCACTAAGCATTGCCATGTGTTACCCAAAAAAGCAAAAAAAAAAATTTTATGTTCTCTAGAAATAACTTAAAAATCTTCCACTTAAACTAGATATGCCTAAATATGTAATTGTATAATGACATTATATATACTATATGAATAATATACAAGAACAACAGAGATGAATAATAGAGACGTCCATGCAATATTTAGATTATACTTTATTTGGTCTTAGAATAATTTAATAATTTTCAGTTATGAATCTAAGGTTTTATGTTATAGCAAATTGACTTATGTAATCTTCTGAAGTATTTATTTCTGACCCGTAAATGATTGGTATTTCAAAATATTATTGCTACAGCTACAACTACCACCACCGCCAACACCACCATCACTACTACTAATGATTGAGGTGCTTAAATTTAAACTTACATCATCTGAATGTTAATAATAATAGCATTATTTTGGAAATTCTTGAATGTGTTGAAAGTTGTACAATAAACTTTATAAGTAATAATTTGGCTTCATATGAATTAGGGAAATGTAATAAATATGAATATATAACCAAGATTTTTAAAAGACCTGCTAAAAAGAGCCAATTAAATAGCCTGAGAATACATTTAATTTCTAACAGCACTGCATTTTAATAACAGTTGTACTGAAATATCTATTCACATTAATATTTGCTGTGGTTGCTTTATCTTTCAGCAAAATATCTGCTATTAGTATGCAGTTGTTGATAAAATAAAAGGTAATATGAATGTGGCAAACTATTATTCATACTTTTAATCTTTGTTGTGGTTTTATTTTATCCCTTAGTATTCAAAACAAGTGGAGAAAGCAATTATCCTTTTAAGTGAAGGCTTTCATGTTAAGCAAACTATGGCAAGCAAAGAAAGAAAAACACTTGATGATCTTACTTATCCGTGGTATATAGAATGATATGAAAGGGGATCCAAGGTATCAAACATAGAGTATGTGGAGGAGTGGGGGAAGGAACAGAAAAATACTGGTCCCTAGATTATAAAATTTGGAGGGATAGGGAAGGAAAGAAACTGAGGGGCAGGGTATAAATGTGACAGAAGATAAAGACAGGAAACAGGGTTTCAGACCTATTGAAGGTGCGGAGCTGTGGCTATCTATATATCTGAATCACAGAGAAAACACAAATGGAAACATAAAATCCAAAGTACTGAAGCAAATTAAAAAGTATGTCTGTTAAGGAGGCAGGCAGGGGAGTAAGAGGAATCTAGGGACAATTGCAGAGTGAATTTGACTCTGGTAATAGGAGTGATGTTGGGACATTGTATGCCTGAAATTCAACTCTGAATAACTTTACAAATTATGATGCCTTAAACACCAGCCCTACTTTTATGTTCATAGCAGCATTATTCACAATAGCCAGAATCTGGAAACAGCCAGAGTGTCCGAGAATCGATGACTGGGTAAAGAAGCTTAAGTACATCTATGTTGCAGGACTCCTAAGGGCCGCTGCATCTGCTCTGGATTGCCTCCCGCAGATCACTCCGTAGATAAGGGGGTAGTCTAAATGTGGCAGTTTATCTGACCATGTATGCTGTACTAGCTGGTATAAATATTCTCCCATGCTATCACAATCATCGTGGGACTAGCTAGATCTTACCAGCATATTAGCCTGGCCACGTAAGGACACCTAAGTAATTAGACCAGAGAGAAATGCTGTTTGCTTCCAAACAAACAAGCATGGCTCCCTGATAAAATATAAAACTACAATGAAGTAGAGGAGACTTGTGAAGGCTTGGAGAAATATTTAACTGGCATTGGTGTTGATCTTTGGTACAGTGACATGCCATCTCAGAAACCCCCTTCTCTACATTTCAAAGGCATTCCGGCTCAAAACATTAGCACAGTAAAGGCCCTAGGTGAAATGCAGGGAGGGACTACCTAAAGGCATTGGACCCTCCCTGCTTTCCATAACAATGGGAGGAAGGTCTGAGTTGCTGGGGGTATAAACTAGCCGGTTCCCGCTCTCCCAGTTTTCTTCTTCCCAGTGGAATTTCGCCTTGTGAGCGATTATTCCCCTTGGAAGTTTCACACGTGGTGGTTGCCATCTTGGCCTACACGTGGCTGGGGTTCTAGCCTGGAATCCTAAGCATCGGGTTTTTCCTTTTTGCTGATTTGTATGCCTGAACCTGTGATAAGTAAAGTCTTTTAAAACCTCATCGGATCCCTGAGTGCTCATCCATTCCTCGCCCGGCTTCGGAGGTAGAAGGGAACTTCGCTTCCCGGCACTGTCGGGGACCCCCCGGCGGTGCGCCCCGACATTTGGCGTCCCTTTGTGCGGGCAACACGAACATCGTCTGGTCTAATTATCATCGGACAGAGATCATCTGCCTCCGAACCGTGAGTAAAATGATGGATATCTCATGGTATAGATACATTGTATCTTTTATTGGCTCGGAACCATACATAGCCCAGTCTATAAAGTTCCTTTCTGAGAACTACTCTATCTTTTCACAAATCATCTGGGTCCTTGCGATTTTTAAACTGTACCTTTGCGTAAGGACAATGTTTAATAGAGAGAGGGAGGAAAGTAATAAATTGAATGCAATCTTAAGGGACGAGATTTACTCAGCGATTGAAGAAATAAGTGAGGATCATAAAGCTACAGGTAGACTGGTCTTAAAGCTTGAGGACAGAATTATTAAACAGAGTTTAAAATTTGAAAAGAAATTAGAAGAACAGGAAAGTAAAATTATTAACCAGATTTTAAAATTTGAGGAAAAATTAGAAGAACAGGATTTAAAATTCAAGGAAAAATTAGAAGAACAGGATTTAAAATTCAAGGAAAAATTAGAAGAACAGGATTTAAAATTCAAGGAAAAATTAGAAGAACAGGAAAGTAAAATTATTAAACAGGATTTAAAATTTGAAGTAAAGTTTGAAGAGCAGAAGAAGGATATCGATAAAATCAGCATTATCTTAGAGGAAGAAATTGACAAACAGAGAGATAGAATAGATGGACAGAAAGAGGAGGTTTGGAAGTTACACATAAGATTGAAAGAACAAAAGGAAAAAACATATAGGAAACTTAAAAACTTAAACCAAGAAATGGATGTGTTACGCAGGGAGATTTCTGATTTCATAACTTATCAATCAGGACCTAGCGCATACCCAATACTGAGGCGTGAACCAACTAAAAGCCGTTCACAAACACGCCCCAAAACTGTAAACTTGAAAAAGGTGTATACATTCCCAGCAAAAAAAATTTAAAAAGAATTCTAATGTGGCTGATAACTTAGAGGAGGAACAGGAAAACCCAGAGAAGGCAAATTCCCAAGCTGAAAATCTCCCCAGAGTTAATACCCTCAATGGGGTAGATGTTCCTCTGCCAGATACTACAAGCTCTGATGAGGAAGAAGGGGAGAAACAGATTAGCTCGAGTCAAAGAGCAAAGCCCAGCAATCTTTCTCATGACCAATCTAAAGATAAAGTAAAACCGATTCATGAAGACTTAAAAATTGAGGCAATAACCCCGTTTAGGAAGGCTTGCGACAGGTTTGGAATATCAAGTCCTTATACTTTAAAATATTTAGCTGATTGGAGGCGAAAGTAGTCAGTGGGTATTGGGAGACTTTGAAACGGTAGCCGATACTTGTCTAAACAAATCACAGTACATGCAATGGCATATGTGGTATGCAGATGAAGTTAACCAGAATATTGACACTTTAAGAGAAAAGGAATCAGGCCATACTATAACTTTTGCCATGCTAAAAGGTGAAGGTGAATGGAAAAACAAAGCAAAACAAGCGACATTACCTGAACCTATTTTAAAATTCGTTCGGGAGACAGCATTAAAGGCGTGGGAAAGAGTAGGTTCCGACCCAGAATTTCTAGGTAGCTATACAAAAATTTACCAGGGTCGTGATGAACCATACTTTGATTTTGTTGGGAGATTATGTGAAACAATCCAAAGACAGGTTCAAGACCCAACCACTCAAGAAATCCTAAAACTAAACTTAGCATATGAGAATGCTAATCAAAAATGTCGAGCATTACTATATGGTATTAGGGAAAAGACTGACCTCATGGGGTATCTAAAGGCCTGTAAAAATGTCGGTTTAACCTCCCATAAAACACAGGATGATATAGAGGCTTATCCCATACAGCAGGAGGATCAGGAGAGGGATGAAATGTCAGACAGCTCTAGGGAGAGAAACAAGTCAGACAGCTCTAGGGAGAGAAACAAGTCAGACAGCTCTAGGGGGGGAAGCAATAAATTTCAAAGGATAAACAATAATCGGAGAAACTATTCTAATAATCGCAGCTCCACCCCTCGAAGGGCCCCACCTGGACCATGCCCAAGGTGCAGAAAAGGAAAACATTGGGCCAGAGACTGTCGGTCTTGGAGGCGAAGTCAGCCTCAGGCTTCATCTGGACAGATAACCTGCTTTATCTGCGGAAAGAAGGGACACACCCGTAGAGATTGCCCATCTTCTACAATTATCAATACAGGGCAACATTCTAATAATCCCTTTATAGGAAATGTTACATGGGCCCCCTCCCAGGTTCCACAAGCTCCATGAGCTCAAATAACATCTATGCCTCCCCTAATGCGGGAAACTGGGTGGGGGGGCCAGCCCCAGGCCCAGCTGAATCCAGGGGCACTCTCCTTCATTCCACCTGCCCAATATCCTCCGAATCAGAATCCACAGAATTACAGTCAATAAATGCTCTCTGGCCTACCCCATCAGGCAGTGGCAGTCTCGACATTCTCTGCCCCAAGACTGTCACAATATACCCAAGTCAAGACCCCTACATGCTAAAAACAGGGATAAAAGTACCTGCTCCCCAGGTAGTATGGGTTTAATTCAGGGAGCGATTGGCTGAAATTTAAGGGAATTATGGTGCATTTCGGACTTCTGGATCCTGAATCTCATGGAGAGATAATACTGTCAATATCTGTGCCAACTAAATGGACTTTTAAAAAGGGGAACCACTTGCTAAACTATTATTATTTTTTGAGGATCCGTGTAGTCAGTCCGAACACCCTACAGCTGGTGGCTTAAACAGTACCAACCATTCTGCCAACTTCATTGTTGGTTATGCAGCCACACAGAACCAAGCCCACCAGCCACCTGCTAACTATCTAGTTGGGTACACTGCCAGAATTTCTCAGGCCAAGCGGCCGGTTATACCCATCGAAATTTATAAAAGGAAATTCAAAGGCATGTTGGATACAGGGGCAGACATATCCATAATCTCCACCAAGTATTGGCCCTCTAACTGGGCCCTAAAGAAAGTGTCCCATAGCCTGAGCGGGGTAGGCAATATCTCCTCCTCTCTTCTCCGACAGAGTGCCAGGTGGCTGCCGTGTATTGGCCCTGAAGGGAATGTAGCCATGGTCCAGCCTTATATAGCCCCTATGCCTTTAACTTTATGGGGTCGAGACATGCTGGAGCAGTGGGGGGCAGTAATCCACATACCTCGTCCAATTCCCGTCGAGCACCAATTCCAGCTCTCCATAATAAGCCTAACACCGGAAGTAACCCTTTTTAATTGGGGCCGCTGTGGTTAAGCGCCCACTACCTATCCGCATTCAGTGGAAGTCTGACAAACCTATATGGACACCACAGTGGCCCCTCAATACCAAAAAGTTAGAGGCGCTAACAAATCTAGTGGAAGAACAGCTGAAATTAGGACATATTGAGGAAACGTTTTCAGAATGGAATTCTCCTGTTTTTGTAATACAGAAAAAATCAGGCAAATGGCGTTTGCTGATTGACTTAAGGAATGTAAATTCTACTATGGTCCCCCATGGGAGCCCTACAACCTGGGCTCCCCTCTCCAGCAGCTATTCCTAAGGATTGGCCGCTAATTATCATAGATTTAAAAGACTGCTTTTACAGCATACCTATCCACCCAGATGATCGGAAAAGGTTTGCATTTTCAGTCCCTTCCATTAATCATAAAGGTCCTTTACGTAGGTTTCAGTGGACAGTATTGCCCCAAGGAATGACTAATTCACCTACGATGTGTCAACACTTTGTTGATGAGGTTTTGCGACCCATTCGTGCTAAATTTCCTGGTGCATACATCATCCACTACATGGATGATATCCTGCTAGCTTGTGATAATTCCAGAGATCTCCAGAATTTATATAATGATGTAATGACAGTTTTACCAGAGGCTGGCTTACAAGTAGCTCCGGAGAAAATCCAGATGCAGCCTCCATATGAATATTTGGGCTATGCTCTTGACCGCACTACAGTGCGTCCTCAAAAGATCTCCATTAGTCAGAAAAGGCTCAAAACCTTGAATGATTTTCAAAAACTGCTGGGGGATATCAACTGGGTGCGCCCCCCCTTGGTATTCCTAACTGTGAGCTCAGTAACCTGTTCCACACCCTTGAAGGTGATCCTGCTCTAAATAGCCCAAGGCAGCTAACTCCTAAAGCTCAGAAGGAATTAGATTTTTTCATAAATCGGCTTCAAAAATCTTACCTCTCCAGATTTAATCCCGGAGAAAAGGTATGGTTCTTGGTCTTCAACACTCCCGAGTCTCCAACTGCTGCTATAGCCCAATTATCTGGACCGTTAGAATGGGTCTACTTACATAACAAGCAGAATCGTACTGCTACACCTTACCTTGAGATGATAGCTAACCTTATAATTAAGGGAAGATCAAGAACCCAAGTATTACTTGAACATGATCCCCATGTAATTGTACTACCTGACCCTAAAAAAGAAATTGAAGCTGTTTTACCACTCAGTGAAATCCTTCAGAGAGCTTTAGCAGATTTTTCAGGAGAAATATCTTATCATTACCCAGCTGGAAAAACCTGGGAATTTCTGAAAAGGACACCTTTTATAATTTCCACCATTGTCCGCTCCTCTCCCATTCCTGATGCTCCAGTGTATTATATTGATGGCTCCTCATCAGGAAGGGGTGGAATTACAGGTCCTTCGTTGACCACTACTGTGCATACAAATTATAAATCTGCCCAACAAGTGGAACTCGCCACCCTGATACATTTACTATCCCATATATCTGGCCCATGTAATGTGGTGAGTGATTCTGCATATGTAGTTGGTTTATTTCCTGGAATTGTCACTGCTTCTTTAAATGCCCATAATCCTATAATTCAGGAGCTGCTCCATAAACTACAAGATCTCCTCCGAAATAGAACATTCCCTATATACATCTCCCACATCCGTTCTCACAGCCGACTCCCGGACCAATGGTTCGAGGAAACGAAGCAGCAGATCTCTTGGCAGCACCAGTATTTAAATCAGCTGAGGAAGAGCACCAGACTCTACATACAAATGCCCGCCGCCTTCATGTACACCATGGCATCCCATGGAGACAAGCTAAACAAATTGTCCGCAACTGTCCTGTCTGTGCTCCTTTACATTGTACATCTCATGTAGCAGGGAGCAAATCCTCGAGGTTTACAGACAAACCAATTGTGGCAGATGGATATAACTCATACTAACTTATTTCCCAACAAACCTTTCCTTCATGTGGTCATCGATACATATTCCCGGTTCATATGGGCTGTTCCTATGACGTCTGAAAGAGCTAAATCTGTTTGTTCATTTTTACTCCAGTGCTTCTCCGTCATGGGTATTCCCCATACCATAAAAACAGATAATGGTCCTGCTTACACCAGCAAAACCTTCAAATCCTTTTTGCGAGGAATGGCAGATCAAACATATTACAGGAATTCCATATAATCCACAAGGACAAGAAATAGTTGAACGTGCCCACAGAACACTTAAAACTCAGCTATTAAAGCAACGAAAAACAAGCATGCCTCCAATGGATTCTTTATCTTTAACATTATTCACCTTAAACTTCTTAAATATACCTCAAGGAGATCCCTATACCGCGGCTAAACGTCACTTTCAAGAAGATATGCAAACTCAAAAAACAGTCAATTCACCTATCTGGGTGAAAATTGATGATAAATGGATTGCAGGTCACCTCCTCATTCGGGGAAGAGGCTATGCTTTCATTTCTACAGACGATAACCCTGCCAAGAAACTCTGGGTCCCTCTGCGACTTGTTAAGACTAGAATTCTCCAAGAATCAGAAAACAATTAATTCTTTCAATATAAAGTCTTAAATTTTAAATTGCAAGTTGCTGTTTAAACTTCCTGAATTGGTTCCTTTTAATAATGATCTTGTTTTGCAGTCTGTGATCATGGTTCATGTCTAATATCTTGCCTTACAGCCTAAATATTTTCTTTCTTGCAAAAAAAAAAAAAAAAAAAAAAAAAAAAGGGTGGAAAATGGGTGGACTCTGATCACAGTGCTCATTACAAAAATGTTTGCTAAATCAATAAAAAATTGTTTTTCTAATGATTCTGTTCACAGGATGAGATATTCGAATCCAGTAAACCTGCGCTACAGTGCTCAATACTCCGAGACTCCTAAAACAGTGCTCGCTAAAAATTTAATAATTTGCAAAACTAATTTTTCCCAATGCTCTATTCACAGGAAAAGACACTTTCTCACCATCATTTGCCGGCTTTATATTTATGAAGCGCTTGACTCGTTACCATTTATCACCCTAAATGGGTCCACATATACAGCTGTAAGATATTGATCGATCAAATGTATGTGTGCGTGTGTGTGCATGTGGTGGCCACCATTATGTTTGTGATTAATGTTGTGTCTATGTTATGTCTCAACTACTACCTTCTCAGTTTCTGACCACTACAAACCTCTATTACATTCATCAACTCCACTGCTGATCCACTAGATTTATCAATTTTAAAATCATCAATTCTCATACTTATTTCCCTGCTCCACCCATGTTGGAGCTTCTTTATATTCTTCTCTCCATCCCAGACTTGGATCCCTACAAAGCCTTAAAATCTCTACTTGTGATTAACCTCGAAAAGTGTTTTTGTCTCGCCTAAGCTACAGGTACAGTTACCGGTGCCAATGTTCCCTTGCTGAAGAAGCCCTGCAAGGCGCCCACACCGATGTTCCAGACACCTGCTCCAGCGCTCAAGACTCCTGTTCCAGAGTTCAAGATATCACACCGATGTTCCGGACACCTGCTCCAGCGCTCAAGACTCCTGTTCCAGAGTTCAAGATACCACACCGATGTTCCCGACACCTGTTCCAGCACTCAAGACTCCTGTTCCAGAATTCGAGATACTTGTTCCAGTGTTCCTGAGACCCAATCCAGTGTTCCTGACAATTCAACGAGTTCCTGATCGCTGCTCTCCAAAGACTCATACTCATATGATAACCGCTATTGCTGTTCCAGAAGTAGCCCCACAGACTTTGTTCCAGACACCCGACTTTACATAAAATATAGCAAATTAACTCTCACAAATTATGGACAATGCAAACTATAGTCCGTTATAATCAGACAGCTAAAAACACTTTATCTTGAACTTTGCTTTGGGTCCAAAAACAAGTTAGGATCCTAAAGTAACATGTATTATCATTTTGCAATTGGAATTGTTTTTTCTTATCTTAATTTTCTGTACATTACTAAATATTTCTTACCTTTTCAATTTTTATTAGTAAACTAATCAGGGGAGTTGTTGCAGGACTCCTAAGGGCCGCTGCATCTGCTCTGGATTGCCTCCCCCGAGATCACTCCGTAGATAAGGGGGTAGTCTAAATGTGGCAGTTTATCTGACCATGTATGCTGTACTAGCTGGTATAAATATTCTCCCATGCTATCACAATCATCGTGGGACTAGCTAGATCTTACCAGCATATTAGCCTGGCCACGTAAGGACACCTAAGTAATTAGACCAGAGAGAAATGCTGTTTGCTTCCAAACAAACAAGCATGGCTCCCTGATAAAATATAAAACTACAATGAAGTAGAGGAGACTTGTGAAGGCTTGGAGAAATATTTAACTGGCATTGGTGTTGATCTTTGGTACAGTGACATGCCATCTCAGAAACCCCCTTCTCTACATTTCAAAGGCATTCCGGCTCAAAACATTAGCACAGTAAAGGCCCTAGGTGAAATGCAGGGAGGGACTACCTAAAGGCATTGGACCCTCCCTGCTTTCCATAACAATGGGAGGAAGGTCTGAGTTGCTGGGGGGTATAAACTAGCCGGTTCCGCTCTCCCAGTTTTCTTCTTCCCAGTGGGATTTCGCCTTGTGAGCGATTATTCCCCTTGGAAGTTTCACACGTGGTGGTTGCCATCTTGGCCTACACGTGGCTGGGGTTCTAGCCTGGAATCCTAAGCATCGGGTTTTTCCTTTTGCTGATTTGTATGCCTGAACCTGTGATAAGTAAAGTCTTTTAAAACCTCATCGGATCCCTGAGTGCTCATCCATTCCTCGCCCGGCCGGAGGTAGAAGGGAACTTCGCTTCCCGGCACTGTCGGGGACCCCGGTGCGCCCGACACATCTACACAATGGAATACTATGCAGCTGCTAGGAAAAATGAAGTTATAAAATTTACCTATAAATGGATGGACATGGAGATTATGTTGAGTGAAATTAGCCAGAAGGAGAAAGACAGATACAGAATGACTGCATTTATTTGCATGACATAAATATATATGTACATATTATGATACCAATATCCAAGGTCAAGTGAAACATGACCTTGTATCAGGAAGGTCTTGTCAAAGGTGGAAATTATCATAAACGTGTGGGAGTCAGAGGCAAGGTAAGACAGAAAATGGAACAGTGTGCTAACAATTGTCGAGGGTACTAATACCAACCTAGAACTGAGCCTTAAATACAGGCAAAAAGATACACATGACAACCCTTTAATGTATGTTCTGTAATCCATAGTCTGAAAGGGAAGGAAAAGAGAAAGAAAGAGAAAGGGAAAGAAATAAAGAACCTGACATGGAGGCGGGCTGGGGGGGGGGGGAGGGAACCTGGTAGTTGGTGGTGGGAGATGGGCACTGCTGAAGGGATGGGTGCTGGAACACTGTATGACCAAAACCCAAATATGAACTTTTTAATTGTATATCTCTGTAATTGTATATCTCACAGTGGCATAATAAAATACTTTAAAAAAGCCGAAATTTTAAGCAGTTAAAAATATACAAATAAATAAATAAATAGCACTTAATGCTAAATACCAAAGTACTGTCTCAACCCACTGTAGGCTAAATGTAACTAATGATCTTTTGTAAGAAAAGATTCCAAGAACCTGTGATTAAAACTGAGGCTGTGAAAAGAACCAGTGTCTTGTGACTGTGACTCTGCTAGAAAGAACTGTGGGAAATTTCAGATTGGAATAATTGAATTAAGGAAAAATTATTTGTTTTTGTTGTTATGACAGAAGAACAAGTTTTGATAAGATAAAAATGTCATTAACATTGTCTAAACTTAAAGTGTGCAATAGGGCTGGAGACATAATATAATAGGTAAGAGATTTGCTTTGCATGTGGCTAACTCAGCTTTGATATCCAGCAAAGCCTATGGTCCCGTGAGCTACTCAGCAGTGATCACAGACACAGAGCCAAAGGTTACTGGGTGTGGCGTGAGACCTCCCCCAAATCAAAGTATATATAAATTTCTCCCCCAAATTTTATAGATCTAATACATATTTACTATATATAAATTCATAGCATATAGTATATATTAATTATAAATATATTACTTTTATAACATTATATTTGTTCACTATGTAATATATTATATTGTGTTCTTAATATGTAATATAGTCTACATATTATTTATAATATGATGTCATATTAATATGTTTATATATTACTGTAAAACATATATGTATATTTTTATTTCATTTATTTTAAATATTTTATTATACCACCGTTAGATATACAATTACAAGATGTTCATGTATGAATTTTGGTTCTACAGTGTTCCAACACCCATCCCTCCACCGTGCCCATCTCCCATCCCCAATGTCCTCACCTACCTCTCCTTTACCCCAGCCTGCCTTCATGGCAGGTTCTTTATCTCCTTTCTCTCTTTCTCTCTCTCTTTCCTTCTTGCTTCCCTTTCTTACACGTTGTAGATTGTAATATATTGTAGAGCATAGTGGTTACACTAGTTTGATGTACTGGTTCCATACGATGAAAATGGCAGCTATTATGGTGAGCGAGTCACATCTGGCTGCTTCTGAGGCCCTACAGAGAGATTGGACCCACTCCCCAAACTCATCTTGCCTCCTGGGAGCCTCATGGTCAGCTGAACTCGGGAGAGCTAGATGGCAGCTCTTCCCCATGCATCTGAGTCCCTCATCTCTCTCTCTATCTCTATTTCTGTCTCTGTATTTATCTCTCTCTTTGTCACACCTTGTGACTTGCCTTATGGTTTATGATGCAGTTATCTATGTGTATATTCAGTAGTGAGTTCTAGTGACATTATAGTTCCTCATTCCCCATCAACCTCCCCAGTTTGTTACAACTACAATGGTCAGTATGGTGTACAGATGTGAAAGATTCTGGGAAGGACCTGGTCCTAGTCTACTTTGTTATCTAAGCCTCTTGTGGGACTGCGCAATGTCACAGCTGTGCGTCTGGTCTGCCCCTTGTCCGGTTCATCTGGTTGCTGAGGCTGCAAGCCCATAGCCAAGCCCATCGCCATGGAGAGGGAGGAGACCAAATCTCTGCTCCAATTCTGTCCAGCGTGGCTTCCCCCCACATGACTGCTTTACCCTAGGAGCTACGTTGATATCAGGTGGGGACTAGCCTATTCCTCAGAGACTCCATGGGGTGCTCCTCGTGGGCCGGGCAGCACATCTGTGCATCTGGTCTGTCCCTTGTCCAGTTCATCTCTATTGTTACTGTTTTTGGCACATCGACTACACCACAGGTAGTTTGCCAGGCTCTGCCATGGCTCTGGGTTCATCCCAGGGGGCCTTGTCTTTTCTTTTCCTATGTCAGACCATCCCTACTTCCAGGGCCCACAGAGCAGAGCCCTGGGGATATAGACAAGCCTATCTCGTGTCTGTCACCTGCCAATGCAGCCGGGCACCACAGCCACACCTGCAACATTATAAATTTATAATATATACTATATTAGATATAATACATATTTATATAATGTAATGTAAAATTTGGGGTAAAATTTATATATTGATATATTAATATATTCAATAGCTCAAAATAGAACATACAGTTATATATAATACCTCCAATTTTATACATATATACACACACAGAAACACACAAATTCAGTAGTGAATATAAAGTTAAGATTCATTAACACAATAATCACCTCATATTATTATATCTGTACATACATACTTATATGTGGTTAAAGTTCAATGTACCATGTTAGCAATTTTTAAATATACAATGCAGTTTTAACTTTAATTGTAATTCAGACTATCAAATACTGAGAACTGTACATCTTACAATTGTGCATCTATACCATTTAACCTATATTGTTTCCTCTCCTCATGTCCCAATCTTAGGAGCTATCACTATTCTATTTCGATAAATTTTGTAATTTTTATACACTTTTTTTAGAAATACTTGAGACTTTTGGTAAATAATTTATAAATATACTTATCTATGAAAATATAAAGAGGCTGATTATTCCTTAAATTATAGTTATACATATAAAAATTTTTAGAAATTTTAAAAGAAATTGTTGAAATCATGAAGAATTCAAAATTTTAACAATTAAGACTAAAAAGTTTAATAATAAAATTTTAAGAAAAAATTGAAAATAATGTAAGCAATAAGTCATGAAAGTAATGAAATTCTTTGAAAAACAAGAATAGAATATATTAAATGATAGTATAAATGACATGAAGCTCTAAACTCAGTTCTGTATTAGCATATTAAAATATATAAACTTATGAAAATTTTTATGGATCTTCTTTAATTTAGCAGATTTACATAAAATACTAAACTATAATAAATATTAAAAGATCTATGACTGAGTAGTAATGAAAAAAATCATAAGGAAGTAATTTATGTGGACTAATCTATAGGTTTAAAAAATGAAAAACCTATTTATAACTTACCATATCTAGTTATAACTTACCAAAATAAAAAAATCTAGTTATAACTTTTTGAAAGCATTATAATTAAAATATATATATATACATAATTTTTGCTATAAACTTTATCTTATTTTGGAATAAATATATGAAATTTCTCAAATTCAGAATGAGATTGGAATGTTGACCAAGTGACCATTACCAAACAAATTTCCTGGTTTTAAATTATGAAATCTTACATTTGCATTATGAAAAGGGAAAAACAAGTTACCTATGGAAACTTTGTTACAAACCTATCCAGCTTATCTTTTTCTTTTTAATATTTTATTATACCACCGTGAGATATGCAATTACAAAGATGTTCATGTTTGGGTTTTGATCATACTGTGTTCCAGCACCCATCACTCCACCAGTGCCCATTTCCCACCACCAGTACCCCGATTCCCTCCTCCTTAACCTAGCCTGACTATGGCAGATTCTTTGTCTCTTTTCTTTCTCTTTCTCTCTCTTTTCTCTCTTCCTTCTCTTACATATTGTGTATTGCAATACATACACATAGAGGTTGCCATGTGTATCTTTTTGCCTGCATTTAATGAGCAATTCTAGGTTGGTATTAGCACTTTTGACAATTATTAGCACACTGTTCCCTTCTCTGTCTTACCTAACCTCTGACTTCCACACTTTTATGGTAATTTCAATGTTTGACAAGACCTCCTGATCATGTTTCACCTGACCTTGGATATTGGTGTATATAAATATATTTATTTAGGGCCGGAGCGATAGCCCAGCGGGTAGGGCGTTTGCCTTGCACGTGGCTGGCCTGTGCCGCCCGGGTTCGATCCCGGCATCCCATATGGTCCCCCGAGCACCGCCAGGAGTGATTCCTGAGTGCAGAGCCAGGAGTAACCCCTGAGTGCCACCGGGTGTGACCCAAAAAAGCAAAAAAAAATATTTATTTATATAAATATATATAAATATGTATATATATTTATCATGCAAATAAATGCAGTTCATTCCATATCTGTCTTTTTCCTTCTGGCTAATTTCACTAACATGATCCTCTCCATGTCCATCCATTTATAGGAAAATTTCATAACTTCATTTTTCCTTACAGCTGCATAGTATTTCATTGTGTAGGTGTACCAAAGTTTCTTTATCCATTGATCAGTTCTCGGGCACACTGGTTGTTTTCAGATTCTGGCTATTGTGAATAGTGCTGCACTGAAAATAAAAGTGCAGATGGTGTTTCCTCTGTGTTTTTGGCTTCCCAGGGTATATTCCTGGGAAGGTCAAATGGCTAGGTCAAATGGGAGCTCAATGTCTCATCTTTAGAGGAATGTCCTTATTGTTTTCCAAAAAGACTGTACCAGTCAACATTCCCACCAACAATGTTTGAGAGTCCCCTTCCCCCGCATCCACGCCAGCACTTGTTGTTCTTGCTCTTTTGGATATTTGCCAGTTTTATGGTGGGAGATGATAGCTCATTGTTGTTTTGATTTGCATCAGTCTGATGATTAGTGATGATTAGCATTTTTTCATATGATTTTTTGGCCATTCAAATTTCTTGTCAAAGTTTCTGTTCATTTCTTCTGCCCATTTTTTGATGGGGTTGGCTGTTTTCTTCTTGTTCTACCAGTGCCTGATATATCCTGGATATTAATCCCTTATCAGATGGGTATTGGGTGAACATTCTTTCCCATTCTGTGGACTCTCTTTGTATCTTGATCACTTTTTCTTTTGAGGTGCAGAAGTTTTTTAGTTTCATGTAGTCCCATATGTTTATCTTTGCTTTCAGTTGCTTCATTATCATGTTTCACCTTTGAAGATGCCTTTAGCTTCAATGTCTTGGAGGGTTTTTCCTATATTTTCTTCCACACACTTTATGAATTCAGTACGATATTGAGATCTTTAATCCATTTTTATCTGATTTTGTCCAGCTTATCTTAAGGAAACTTTCAGAAGGTCCAGAACTCAGTCATTTTGTTCCCTTGTTTCTTAATTTCTCTGTTTAAGATCCCAGTTCAATTTGTTCAGGTTAGACTATACCTGAGTCATTTATAAAAATGAAATTAATTTTCTGCCAAATTAAAAAAACCTATTTTTCATATTTGTAAATCATTTCTTTAGGTTGCTAATCAGAAATCTGAATGTTCTGGAAATCATGAACCTCTTTGGGAACAAATTCATGCACTTAATGAATTGCAAATTAGTCAAAGTCATATGATTTGCTAATGTTGTGTCTTGTAACTGAGAACATTTTAATAGTTTATAATTGTCCATGAATATACCCAATGATTGGAGAAAAAAAACTGAAGGCTGAAATCTATTTTCATCTCTATTCTGCAACAAATTTCCAATATGAAAATAGTAAAGAGACACTCTTTTTTTTTTAGTTTGAGCCAATATTTTCTCATACTAAACGTATTCTCACTATTTGGATGGAATGTTAGAAGATGTTATTACTATAAGAAAAATAAACAAGTTAAAGTATAAAAGTGAAAAATAACTTTAAACTTCATATATTCCCTTACAGAGGATTCAGCTTACAAAATGTTGATTATGAATGTAAAATAGTGAGACACATTGAGTAGAAAAATGTCTTTAATATGCTTATTTTCTTCTAATAATACATGGTAGATAGTCTGTGACATGGAAAGGTCAGCAGTTGAGCTGTAAGTCTACCACATCATTTCTAAGATAAAAAAATACTCTATAGCATGTTTTATTTAGTAAAATACGATATATTCCATGCTTAATTACAACATATGTTTTTATTGGATGATTTTGCTAATCTGTAATCTAAAGTAAATATTCTGAGTCTATTTGAAGTAGGCAATGTAACATGATTTTCAGTATTAAATGCAATTTTTACTTACAGTAATTTCAATTCTGAGTTTATCAACATGTAAACAAACCCATCATCAGTGAGAAAAATCTGCATTTGGGATATTTGACACAATTTCAGTAACCTAAAATAGGTGGCTTATCTTATTGATTTATTCAATTTTAAACATGATTAGCATAAAGATAGTAAAAGAGGAATATATGTAAGATTAAAATAATAAGTCATAGAAATAGTGGTTAAAAACAACCAACAAAGTTCTAATAAGCATTATTACCTGCCATCATTAAATATGAAAACATATTTCAAATATGAGAATATATTAATCACTTGTAGCACTTGTCTTCCCATTGATCATTGATTTGCTTGAGCGGGCACCAGTAACATCTCCATACGTCCGTCACATGCTAGTGTAGCCCAAGGGCACCTGCTCGCTCCAGGAACATGAAGAGCCTCAAACCATTCCTTCAGGTCAGGGGAATGAGGACTATAATATGAAATATATGAAAATATATAAAAGATAAATAACATGAGCAAAATCAATTTTCAATTATATTTTGAATTTAGGTACTGTAATTTAAAAACAAACATTAAAAATTGAGTTTCAGGTCCTGGAGAGATAGGACAGCCGGTAGGGCTTTTGCCTTGCATGCAGCTGACCTGGCATCCCATATTGTCCCCTGAGCATTGCCAGGAGAATTCCTGAGTACAAAGCTAGAAGTAGCCCCTAGCATCGCCGAGTGTGACCCCCCCAAACCCCCAAAAAGAGTTTCAGGTATAGTGTTCCAGCTCCAAACTTATCACCAGGATCAACATCCTCCACCAATAAAAATTTGTTCCCTCCCTCTCCTTTGCCCCTCCTCCTTAGCTAACTTATTTTTCTTTGTTTTTTTATAGTTTGGGCCTCATATTTATAATAGTGCTGAATTTTTCTTTGCTTTTTATAGTTTGGGTCTCATATTTACAATAGTTCTGACCTCTTTTTTTTGTTTTGGGTCACACATTGTGCTACTCAGGGGTTACTCCTTGCTCTACAAACAGAAATTACTCCTGGTAACACTTAGGGGAACATATCAGATGCCCTCTACCCAGTGTGCTATAGCTCTGGACCCTAACTTATGTTTGTATTTGTTACCACCACTCTAAAACACAAAATGTCCAAGACCATCCAAAAAGAATAAATTATAAAAAATGCTCAAATATAAAATTGTTGAATTCAGAAAAATGTTAATTAAAATATAAATGTGATAAAGATTTTATCCTCCAAACTATAAAATATTTTATCATCTATGTCACTATGGACAGTATAATGAAATGGATTTTTTCATACTTTTCTAGTAAAATGGAAATTTATTACAGTATTTCTGGAAAGAAATTTTAAAATGTATGTGCAGTCTTTGACCCAGAAATTCTATCTAAAATTAACCCTATATAATTATTTGATATGTGATTAAATTTACACATAATTTATGTATCATTTGTTCAGTTGCAAAATTAAACTGTGAATGGATATGAATAAACAGTACGACAGTACTATAAGTTAAAATGTAGTCAAAGAAAGTTTTGTTTTAAAAATTTTGAAAATGTTTTCATAACTGGAAAACAATTATTATGAATAAAAATTTATGTTGTCTAAAATATATTTTATTATAGTTATTCTTTTATCTAAGTATGTTGATTTATAAATGTATAATAAAGAATCTATCACTTGTATCACTTGTATTCTTGTTGTTCATTGATTTGCTAGAGCTGGCTCCAGTAACATCTCCATATGTCCTGTCACATGCTAGTAGGCAAAGGGCATCTGCTTATTCCAGGAACATAAAGAGCTTCAAACCATTCCATCAGGTCATGGAAATGAGGTCTATAATAGTTACTGGTTATTTGCCATATCAAATACGACATAGGTAGCTTGTCAGGCTCTGCCGTGCCGGTGTGATACTCTTGCCATCACCTCTCATCTTGTGTATTTATTGATGAACTTGGGAAAGATCAGCTCTTCTGTTGGGTGGAGCTGACGAGCTGGGGAGTCCGGATGTGGAAAAGGGTGGCCCTCATGGTGTGGGGGGTTCCTCTGGCTTTTTTGTGAGACTCTGCTGAGATGGCAGGCCAGGGCTAGAACCCACCTTCCCTCCCAGGTACCTTGAGATCAGCTCTGCACAGGAAGAGCCGGTAGCAGCTCTGCCCTATGTATGTGAGTCTCTGTATCAGGCATACATGAGCTAGGCTTAAAAAAGACTGCTGTAGGGTGGGACTCTGACTAGCTGGGTTTGTGATTAGTTCTTCTGCTGGGTGGAGTTGTTGAGCTGGGGAGTCTGGATGTGGAAAATGTCGGCCCCTCATGGTGAGGGGTTTCATCTGGCTTCTTGAGAGGCTCTCCTGGGATGGGATGAAGGTTCTATCACTATCACTATCTTCCTGTTCATCATTGATTTGCTCAAGCGGGAACCAGTAGCATCTCCATATGTCCTGTCTCATGCTAGTAGAGCCCAAGGGCATCTGCTTGCTCCAGGAACATAAAGAGCCTCAAACCATTATATTAGGTCATTCCCACGGGAATGACCTAATATAATTGTTGCTGGTATTTGGCATATCAAATATCACACGGGTAGCTTGGCAGGCTTACTGTGAAGGTGGCATACTCTTGTAGTCACCTCTAAATACAGCATTTATTTATGAATCGCGCCAGCTTCATGCTGCGCTGAGCCTGGCTGTGATAGGTTGGTCTGCTGGGTGGAGTTCTGACGAGAGTGGAGGTTCTATAAAAATTAAAAATATAGAGGAAAATATACTAAAATGCCAATTCTTAGTTACACATGTATTTTTGGGGGATTTGCTTATTTTGTTTTTTTTTTCTTTTGGAAACATACGCTGCTGCTCACCTGCTTCTGTGCTCAAGGATCACTCCTCACAGTGATCAGGGTGCCAAGAATTGACAGGATCAACTGAGTGCAAAGCAAATGCTTTATCTCTTTACTCTTCTCTCTCAATCCCTATACATACCTTTTACAATGATAATTTGTAGTCATTCAAGTGCCAGGTAAATTTTACCATATATTTATACAAACAAACACAAATTTATATCCACACATTTATTCAAAGTGCTGTAAAGAAGAGGGGATGTTCTGGACAATTATAGCTTTAGAGTTTGTAGTGCAGCTAGAGTACTTGTCTGGCACATGGTTGATGAAGGTTTGATGGCTGGCAGTTCACACGATCCCCCTGAGTGTTGCCAGGAGTGATCCTTCTCAGTGCAGAGCCAGGAATAAGCCCTGAATACAACTGATGTTGCCCCAAAACAAAAGCAAATGAAAATAAATGACTAGGCAGTGTATTGCTACTAGTAATTTAAATAATTCAACATTGATTAATTTGGCTTATTTTCATATACATGAATGTTTTAACATTATTTATCAAAACTTTAGTCAAAACAGTATAGATTGATACGTAACATCATCATCATAGTTATATATGGCATGGCATCACAGGCTTTGACAGTCTTTACTCTAGGGACATCCATTTAATGTATTGTTTCCTATAAACCTCAAGCTATAGCACCCATATGCAGTCTGACAAAGGATAATCTGATGAAAACCTATTATTGGTAGATGATACTCTGAAAAACTTTCTTTTTCTTTAGATAGAAGAGACAATGAATCTTGTTCTTGATATAACTATTTTTGGAAGTATAATAATCAGTATTTCAAGAGAGATAAAGTCAATATTCATAGAAGTTAGAGTAGAGAAATAAAAAAGAATGTGGCTAGTAATAGCATACTGAGAAACTGAATAATCCTATTTTTAAATACCGACTTTTAAAAAAGAAGGAATTATCTTATTTCTATATACTAGTTTGGAAACATCTGTTACTTGTAATTGAAATTATATTAACTGATACAGCACCCAATATATAACCTGGTGAAAAATATGGAAAAATAATAGAGAAACCATAGATGAAGTCATAATAATGTACCCTGAAGTTCAAAAACAAAAGATCTCTGCTTTGGCAGGTGTATAAGTTTCTTAGTCAACTGTTACATCTATGACTTTACCCATGGGATATTTTTCTTTGACCATTGCCTTCTACTGCAACATAACATAGAGGAAATAATGAATATTTTATTTCAGAGACACTCCTGTCTTTTCTAGTAGTTTAACTTGGGGGAACAAGAAATAGTGTGGGCATTGAGCAAACTCAAGCCTCTATTTGACGTGTTTGTGAATCCCTTGGTTGCATAATTCCCTTAAAATTTTAGCCAACTATCAGATTATTTGTAACTTTATAACTTTTGAGTTGATAACCAAACTGAATTTTTTGATAAGTCAAGATCTATAGAAACTAAATGTCACCTTGTATTCTCCCTTGTGTAGGGAGCAAAATAATACTAAGCAGTAGGCAGAAATTACAAATTACAATCTCATATTACTGTTTAGCACTAAATATCAGCATATTTCTTTTGCACATTATTATCATGTAAAACACTAATGTATTCTTATATTTGTGCAACACATATCAGTGTAATTGTTTTTTACATTGATATTATAATTTTCACACGCCAAACAAGAAATGTAGGTCTGTGGTAGAAGGCTAAGTGTTTCATTTGCTCACAACTTCAACTTCTGATTTTTTCTCAAATCTACAACTAAGCCTCCTTATTCCTACTTAGGTTCACATTAATTTTAGTGAGAGAGTAAGAGAATCTGCCTTTTCCATTCAACAAGGCGGACGATTAGAACATATGCAGCTTCCTTGAACTAGCAGAATCATTAAGTAACCTCCCTTGGACCTATTGAACTCTGCTTTGAAATGAACCAACTTTAGGACTAAAATCATACCAACACTAAGATTTTCTCTTTTTCTCCTTCTATCTCTCTCTATTACACACAGTATCTCTCCATTAAACCCTTTGTAGAATCATGTTAGAAAATAGCCTTTCTATCCTCAAATCCAGACTTTTTCTTTATTTTAAATATATTAAAGCTTCCACTTTATTATTTTATGGTCTCATAAGAGTTGAGAGGCTATGTGAATGCTTTGTTGTTATTTTAAGAAGTTTGTCATGCCTCTACCTTCTGGGAAATGAAATTATTGTAACCCACATATTTTCACTGAAAAAGCTTCTTTTTACATACTGTCATATGTAACACTCTACTTTCAGTTATGAATTTCATCATAATTTGAAATTCTTTGTAAGAGAAATCAACTGGAGAAACTTAAACCAAAAACTTTTTTAAAAGAAAGAAAGTATAAGAATACAAGCTTATAGGTTCTTAAAGTTCATGTTTTCTCTTGAACAAGACCCTCTACTCTCTGAAGAAATAAATACTTCCATTCTGGAGTAGCCACGTTCTATCTTGAACACGCATTTCTTTCGTTTCTCTCCATATCTTTCAAAGTAGATTTTTAAAAATAAAAACTGTCTTTCTTCCTTTTAAAATTAAAATAAATAATAAAAACTAGAAATTCATAGTATTCAAAAGAAGAATAATATCCAGGACTTAAGAAAGTCAGGAAGGGTCCAAAGTAATAGATTTCAATCAAGGTATCATAGAGAATCTTCTTTGAACTCCAGAATTCAAATGTTGCACTTACAGACACCATGTATCCACATGAAAACCAAGATTAACTAGAATCACAAAAGAGACTCAAATCAGAAGACTATCCTCAAATTTCATTACCTGTGATGAAAGACTGTAGTAACTGGCATTAAAAAACCAACTTGGGCCAAGGGAACAAACAAAGATGCTTGCTTTGTGAATGACCTTCATTTGATTTTTGACACAACATGGCCCCCTCTTCCAGCAACAGGTGTATTTTTGGGGGTCTATATGGTCCTGGTCAGTCCTGAGCCTGCCAAGATGGTCCCCAAGACCACTGAGCAGTGTGTGAGAACCGTCTTCCCCTCAAGAATGTGTGTGTCTGTGAGAGTGCACACACGGTGGATGCTTACTTGGCACTCTTCCTTAAATAACTCTCATTTGTTCTTTGATTACATTTTTACTTGTTTTTTGGTTGCTTTTCATTTTCTCCTTAAGACTATCTTCTTGTATGATGCTCTTTTGCTACTGCTATTCATTAGAATTCTTCCTGGAGTTATTCTTTTTCACTCTATATAGTGAGGGCAAAAGTATTGCTTCAATTCTCTTCTTTATTTTATTTTCATTTTTGCATCAAACTGGGGTACTTGGCACTTGGGGGTCACTTCTGGTAGTGTTGACTTTACCATATGTCATGCTGGAAATCAACTCATGGTCGGTTGCATGCAAGATGTAATCCAGTGTTATGTCTCCAAAATCTTTGCTCTTTATTTCAACAATTCGCTTTAAAAAAAATCTCAGTGCTAAACATTCTCTGCTGGTTTCCTAATTCGAATTTCACATGTCTACAGAAATAACTCATTAGATTTCTTATAAATATATTAAAACAAAGTAGTCTAAAGTGTAACTCATTTTCTCTCCTTGAGAGTCTTCCTTCTCCCATACTTATTATTGTCAGAAAAAAACAGTCCTCAACAGAATACTAATGTAGACGGAATATGTCAGAATATATCAGAATGACTTTCCTATGATTTTTAACCCCACTTCTTGGAATTGACTTCCAAGAAGAAATCAATTAGAAACTTCTATTAATTCTACCCAATGAAGATTTTTCAAATATATTCCAGCTTGATAAGAGTTTACTCCATAAACAGTGACCATTTAATCCTGTTGTTCATCATAAATGTGTTCATGCACTTTTCTTTATGAAACTTAGTCCAGTTTGGATAAGATATATTATCAGTTAAAGAGTTACCTTCACACTTACCTGACAACTGCACTGCCTATCCCTTACTTATCACTGTAGTTCCTTATAGTGCTCCATTCCCACACCCTGCAGTCAGTATCCTAACTCTATATCAGCTTCATTTATTGCCACACTTCCACATGGAGTTATATTCAGCTACCCTAGCTATTTTCAGTTCCTTGACTTTAGTTTCTTAAATTCAGATCAAGAACGGCCTTCTCTATGTATCTTCTGTTTCCAAACCCACTTGTAATCCATTACTTTCAATGTTCTGACAGTCGTCCCTGGAAATACCACCTGACATATCCCTATTTAACACTTAGGACTGTATATTACACCTAGCTCAACACTTGGTTGTCAGTTTCCATCTCCACATGGTGGTCACTCTGAGGGCAATGTTATGTTTTATATTTTTTGTATATTCAGTATCTATTATCAAGTCTCATGAAACTATGGCAAACACATTTATTTTCTACAATCTCATTCAAAACTGATCCACATTAAATATCAGAACAATACAGCTAAGTCTTCATAGCAAAATGTTTAATGTTCTAATATTCTCTTGGATATTTTTACTTATTCCTGGTTGTGTTTAACTTCAATGCTGACAGTAAATTTAAGTAAAAGGGAATATTTTTATTGACTTGACATCAAAATTTATATATACAAAATGGCTTAACTTTGCTACTCCTGCAATTTACTATTAAGTAGTCATATTTCTTGATTAGATTGACATTAAAGTTAAGCATTTCATAAATATTTTTGAGTTACTCTTAGGTATTCAACAATATAGATTTTTCCAAGATATGATACCCATGTTCATCCCCCCCCAACATTTAAACTTCATCTTAGGTATCCCACCATTACTGCAAATGTACACTTTATCACACTGTATCACTGTCTTCCCGTAGATCATCGCTTTCGCTCAAGTGGGCACCAGGAACATCTCAATATGTCCTGTCATATGTGAGATAGCCCAACGGCATCTGCTGGCTCCAGGAACAAAAAGAGCCTCAAACCATTCCATGAAGTCATGGGAATGAGGTCCATAATTATTACTGGTATTTGGCATGTCAAATACGACACAGGTAGATTGCCAGGCTCTGCTGTGCTGGTGGAATTCTCTAAAGTTTCAAATTTAAAAGTCTGCAAAGCACAGTGGGGAGGGCATTTGCCTTGCACGTGACCAACCGGGTTCGATCCCCAGCATTCTGTATGGACCCCGCAGCACAATTCCTGAGTGGAGAGCCAGGAGGAACCCCTGAGCTTCTCTGGGGTGACCCATAAAGCAAAAATAAATAAATAAAAATAATAAAATGTGACTGCTGCCAATATGTTATTAAAATATTGTGCTTGTGCTAGGAGATAAAGAAATGATATTTTAAATAAGAAAAAAGTACTTTAAAGAGAGTATATGAGGAATCCTACAAAGAAAGCATCTTACATTCTTTTTTTCAAGCACCAGAAAAATTCAGTACAATTAGAATTTAACAATTAGAATTCACTGTTTCTCTTAACTCAAAGTCTAGAGGTGAAGTAGCTTAAGAGTTCAATAGTTCAGTGGCATATTGACACCATTCATGACCTTACTTATTCTATCTTTATGGTATGTCTTCATTTGTGAGTTGGTTTGCCTTTAATGAATCCAAATAGCAAAAAGTATAGAGTGCTTTAACATTGACTCTTCTCTTCTGTGCCATTAACAAATTTTATCTAAAGAACTCCTTAAGATATTTCTTGTCAGTCTTTTCAATAAGAGTATGATGGAGCTAAGCCTTTACAGTCAAGTAGAATAGGTATGTCTTGGATTTACTTTCTGGAGCTGACAAAATACAGAAACATAGGCATTTAAATGGTCTGAACATTTTTTTCTAAATGAGGTAAGAAATAAAGTTTAGTTTGATGGAAAAGTGTTTCTGTAGTGTAGCATTTATTTAATAACCTAAAAAGTCCCTTTGACAGAGTCGAACAAGTCTAAAACTCTACCAGAATGCAACTACCCAGAGTTGTATCTCCAGCACTACAGCAATGGGTAGGCAATGCGCATTGACATCTTTAGGGGTAAGCAATAGAACAATTTGAAATTAAATCCAAATTACTTCTCACGTTAGTGATTGACCTGAAGCTGCTTATGTTTGAGTCTTGTTCCTTCATTCAAAGTGGTGATAATGGAATTCATATGCATTATTTTGACACTTATTATCTCATTTTGTGATAGTATGATGACTTTAGATTAGGGAGATAACAAAGAGGAAGGAGCATATGACTAGTATGGAAAAGCCTCAAGATTGTTTCCACCCTCCAGCCCCACCACCCCACAATACTGTCAGATGTAGCTCTGGCAGACCACTGGACCCAGTCAGCACTGAATCATGAGAACTGTTCTATCAGCACATAGTATTATAAGTACTGGCCCTCAGGAACCTTAGCAATGCTTGAAAGGCCTTCTTCCCCACAATAATAATGATAATGTTGTGATTATATATATCTTTCTAATAAGTCACTTAAGCCATAAGAACTTAAGCCACTCTAAGTTCTCACTGAAGAATGCATGTTTTTGGATGATATATCTCTGGTGGCTAATAAAACAGTAGATCCAATGCCCTATAACTATAGCAGCTAACAACTGAAGAATTTTTTATAAATATATATATATATATATATATATATTAAAACCCACTGTAAGCTCTTCAGAAAATATTGGATGTGCAATAATTATTAGATCAGCATTGAAGAGTTAAGTCTTCTGACAAATCTCACTAATTGCCAATTTTATTGAAGTTGTGCTAATTAGAATGTCAGCAATAGAAAGCATGCTCTCTGTGGAAGTTAATACACTTAGAGTAAAGGTCTACCTGACCCTTTCACATTTTTCCTACCCAGAAACAAACATATTCATGTGCTTACACTCTGTTTCCTCACTTGGAAAATAGACAGCATATTAACGACTTTACTATGTTATGAGGTGATAAGAAACATGCCTTACAGTTACTTAGTGACTCTCTAGTCACTGCAATAAAGCTAAACTATAGTGTCGAGTTTTATAAGAATGATAACAAGGATGACAATGATAATTTGTGGAATAGTGTAATTATTGTTTAAATACTTACCAATTTAATCTGTAAACCCTGTTTTGTTTCCTTCAGTTAAGTTAACATAACCATGATTTCACTGAAATCCATTATAATACCATTAGCTAACATTTATTGAGTGGTTGAAATTTTGTTCCTTCTATTTCTTTCTTGTTGTTTTTTGAAAGAGGGATAAATATTGGGGATTGTGAATTTGGCCCACATGTCAGGGGATGCTAAGCACCTACTACTGATTTGGTGCTCAGTGGTGACTCCATATTTGGTGTGAAGTACAGAACCAGGGCCCGTTACATGCAAGGCAAATATCTTAAATCCTAAACTATTTATTTTATTGTTTTGACAACCATTTATTTTGCAACTATTTATTTTATTTGACAACTATTTATTTTATTGTTTTAAAAACTTTTACTGTTTTGACAAGCACAGATTGATTTTAGTGTTTGAATGCTCCCACACCTGATTTTTTTTTGAGCCATAAAATATACTCTTACCGTGGCGCCCAATGGAACTACCCAGTGTTGCTTGTACATGCTTGGCGAATGGAGATAAGTGTCAGGAATGAAACGTAGGCTTCATACTCTTAAGTGAGGTGAACAAGCACGAAGCTATCTGTAGGTCACTTGAATGGTTGTTTGGTTCTAGTCAGTTTCAAAATATTCAGTGCACCAACACATTATTTCCATATTTGAGAAATAGCAAAACTGAGTTCTGTGCAGGATAAAATGATCTCCCCATAATAATATAGTTTGTGATAAGGGAAAGAACACTTTATATCCAAGTTTCCCAGTTTTCAGAATTGAGTTGATTAGTTACTACAATGTAAGGGCATTTGAATAAGGGTTTAATGGCAAGAATGGTGACAAAAACATCAAAAGGAATACAACAATTGACCAGTTTCAGTTTTTGCAGTTTGGTAATAATTAAATAGTAAAGCTGAGATGTCTTCTTGCTATGGTATAAAATAATTTTTGATTAAATGTGCATTAGAGCTGGTCTGATTCCACTACTGAGAAATGATCTCCATTTAATATACTATAATAACATCTTGTTCTTATCATTTAAAAAATGGCCATTATGGTTATCTTACTTAAGACAAAACTTGTATTTTAATATACAACTTGAAACTAATGAAATCACTGCAGGCATCATAACAAAAGCAAAACCTTTGGGAGATGATTCTATTTTTCCATTTTCAGTTTATAGCATAATATGATTCCCACTCAATAGAGAAAGTATAAAATGGTAGTCATCAGGACTAAGATGTAACTGTAGAAATTACACAATGTAAATGTTCTAATATCATAGCTACAAATTACTGCACAAAACTATTTCAGTAGTGCACATTGGTCAGTCTCCAATGGTTTTCCTAGAGTTCTCATCTTATTGGAATAATCAGTATCTTAAATATCATAATGTGTTCAGTTGCTGCAATTGTTCAGTGTAATTGTTTAGTTGCTAGAGCCAGCACCATGGATACAGTTTTACACGGAGTAGTTACTCCCTAAATGTTTGCTGAATAAGTAAGTGAATGAATAAAGATAAAGGGAATGCAAATTCCTCCCTGCATGGAGGAAACCACAGTGTATTTGGACATAGTACAGACAAGAGTTTTCAGAAATTAAGGTATAGACATAAATATTTACATCATCTGAAAAGTAAAATTTTGGATTAACACAGTTGATAGAAACCGTCACTGGAATCAAAGATCTTTATGACAAGAAGATCCTATGAAGGTTTGTAGTCCACTTTATAACAAAAACCATTTCTGCTGTCTCAGAGAGAAAGCCGAACAATAGACTATAAAGAAACAGTAAGAGAGTAGGAATAAATTTCAAAGCTACTTTTATCTGGCCCATGATCTGTGAACTAAGAAACATTTAAAGCATATAAAAGTGCATGAAAGATGAGTATAGTAGAAAAATAATAGTCTTACGTAGATTGTTCCAATATTTTAAAATGCTCATAAAGAGACCATCTCATCTAATGCAATGCCTAAACTTCCAGTTACTTCTGAATTTGTGAAAACTATCATTCTCCAACAAATTGCCAGTTAATTCTACATTAGATTAGGTAAAATAATGCCCAAGATACAGAGGTGTTGAAAGGTTTATTAAGTTAAGGGAGTTGAAAGTTGTGGGTAAAGAGTGATCTTAGTGCAAAGTAGAATTGTAATCAATGACATTGTCATTTGAACCACATTGTTTGCAGTATAACCAATTGTGAAACCAACATAAATTCAGAAACTAAATTAGAAAAGCAGATGCTTCTTTTTGTTTGGAAATTTAGTCCCATCTAGTCATATTGTGTATCATTTTCTTTGACTTACACCACATAGAAAGAAAAATCACAGAGTATGATACAAACAATGCAAAAAACATATTTAGCAATTTGTGGATTTCATAAGTCATTTATAAACTTTGGATTTATAAACAATTTCAAAGTCTTTTGAAAATATTTATAAACACTAGAGTCTCTATAATGCTACATGTAATTACACTAGGCGTTTTCAAAAGCATATTTCAGAGATGGAGTTTATACAGAATATCATGTTTCTATTTGGGGTTTGTATTGGAGACAGTGAACAATTTGTTTTTTAATCTCTGTCTCCACTGATGCCCATGATTAAGCTAAATACATTGGTGCAATGAAAGGAACGATATTTATCTTGAGAATAATTTCTAAATTGACTTGTGACATTAGAAAGTCCATCCATAAAGTGGGATTTATTCTTTTAGTTCACTCAAGTCCAATCAGTTTTTGTTTCCTCCACAGTATGGATTATGGAAATCAGAAAGATCACTTTTAATATTAATGATTAAAAGAGTTCTTGCTATTGAAAAAAAAAAATTGTTTTGTTTTTATTTGGGGGACACCTGCTGGTGTCCAAGACTTTTTCTTGGCTCAATTCCTGGCAGTGTTTAAGGGACCATTTGTGGTGCCGGTGTCCAAAATGGAATCTGTTATATGCAAGGAATGGGTCTTCACCTCACACTATCTCTATGGCCCATGAAAATAGCAAAGGTATTTTCCTTAAACGTGCTTGAAAAATGTGGCATTTTTGTGTGTAAATACATCTCTAATCATAGGCTTATATACAATGTTAACTGCATAGAAAAAATGCCCAAAAGTACTGATTTTCATTTTTTTATGACAATACTATAATGAAACACTGTTAAAACGAAAAGGAAGGGAACCAGAGCGATAGCACAGCGGGTAGGGCGTTTGCCTTGCACACGGCCTACCCGGTTTTATCCCGGCATTCCTGGCATCCCATTGGTCCCCATGCGACTGCCAGGAGTAATTCCTGAGCAAAGAGCCAGGAGTAACCCATAAGCATAGCCGGGTGTGACCCAAAAAGCAAAAAATAAAAAAAAAGAAAAGGAAGCTCACACACACACACACACACACACACACACACACACACACACACACACACACACATTTCCTAACTACTATGGGTAAAAAAACACTTGAGAAAAGAACAATTTTTGTGATGTTAATTTTAGGCAATCAAAAATATAAACAATAAAAGTACTTTGATACATTTACATTGTATGTAATCATAAGTATAAATTTAGGGATTTAAGTTTTTGTTTTAATCCAATAGTCTGAGATGCTTCCATTTTGTTTATATCAACATTCTACTTCCAGTAACTTATAAAAAAATTCTGGCATGCAGTTCAAAAAGCTTTTGATAAAACATCAGACTTCTTTGTGAGCAGAATACACATGAATCAGAACCACAAGGAATAAATTTCCTGTTTTTTACAAATGGGATTTAAAATGGCTATATATACATAGATTATGGTAAAGTACTGAGGGTTACAAGACCTTGGAAAACTCAACCTGCTGTTGCAAAACCCTGCGTCTTAACATAGGAATTCAGGGAAATAACAGTTGGTTGGGTGATTTTCTGAGAGAACACTAACTTTGAACCTGTCAGGGAAGCATCAATAAGTACAAATATTATTGTATTCAACAAATGATCTTCATAAATCTTGCTTAACCATAAAATGGACAAAAATGGCATAAAGCAAAGAGTTATTAGCATAGAACATGTGCTTAATTAATCTTAATTTTCTTCATATTTCTATCTTTTTATCATTTCCCACTAATATAAACAACAGTTAAATATTTAAGTTATAACAGAAAAGCCCATAAATGTTTTAAATAATTTTACTAAATATATTAATTTTTTAAAATTTTAAATTAATTTTTAAATTTATAAATATATTTAGGATTTTAAATGTTTTAATATATTTTATTTTATATATATTTAAATATATTTTAATTTTGTCTTGTCATCAAAGCTCTATCATCAAAAAAGTTGTTCTACTAATAGCATCATTTTTATACAATGTAGACCCTTAATCCACATATTAAAATGATGTGAATTTAGCCATCTTTGACAAAAAAGAAATAATTAAGGATTCATGGAGAAAAGAATTATAACAAAATAATTACAATATTTAATAATAAACTTACTTATTATCACCATTTATCCTGTTACAAGACTGTAAATCTCGTGACAAGCAAGATTTAAGGAAAATATTTGACTTCCAGTTCAGACATACTAGTGTTTAAGTTGCCACTAACTGGAGGAAATTTTTAACATTTAAAGATATTTATTTTCAGAATCTCATGCCTTCTAATTGTTGTCAACCATTTCATCTGAAACTCAACAAAGGAAACAATGTTTTTTCCTAGTGTTATGTGAAATATTGATGTTCCCATGTTCAATATGGTCCTTCTCAGAATTCTTCAATGGTCTTTCAAATATGTGAATGATTTTATTCTCAGTTATATTAGAGCTTAGTTAAATTTGTCATCATTGTTGTGAGGTTAAAGAACACCAGCCAACACTATGTGTTATTCTTAAAAGTATATAGGTAAGTGAAAATGTGCTATCTACATAGTTTTAGTAACTTTAGTAATTTTACGTAATTTTATTAAAAATAGAGGTTGGAGAATTTGTAGAGGTGAATTGAGAAATCTGTGCATTTGAATATTTTCAGAACGTGTGGTTTGAATGAAAATTTTGAAAGACTAGATATTACAATTAAATGTAGGAGCCAGGGAAATAGTTCAGGTGGCTAAGCACTTGCCTTGCTGGCAGATGATTGATCCCTATTAGACACCTGGCACTGCATATGATCCCTCGAGCACTGTAGGGAGTGATCCCTGAGCACAGAACTAGGAATAAGTCTTGAGCACTGCTGGGTTCAGCTCAACTCCTCTTCAAAATAATATCAATGAAAATGTTGAACTACTTAGAAATCACTATCACTATCGCTATCTTCCCGCTCATCATCAATTTGCTCGAGCGGGCTCAAGTAACATCTCCATATGTCCTGTCTCATGCTAGTAGAGCCCAAGGGCATCTGCTCGGTCCAGGAACATAAAGAGCCTCAAACCATTATATAAGGTCATGGGAATGAACTAACATAATTGTTACTGGTATTTGTCATATCAAATAGGACATGGCTTGCCAGGCTTGCCATGCAGGTAGCATACTCTTGTAGTTACCTTTTTAATACAGCATTTATTGATGAACCTTGTAGCCGCGCGAGCCGGCCTGTGATAGACTCGTCTGCTGGATGGAGTTCTGACGAGGGGGAAGTCGGATGTGGAAAATGGCAGCCCTCCTGGTGTGGGGAGGGTCGTCTGGCTCTGCTGGGCTCTGTTCTAAGTACAGCATTTATTGATGAACCGAGTGGCCGCTTGCGGCTGCGCAAGCCGGGCTGTGATAGACTCATCTGCTGCTGGGTGGAGTTCTGACGAGAGGGAAGTCCGATGTGGAAGATGGCAGCCCTCATGGAGTGGGGTGGGGGGGGTCGTCTGGCTTGTTGGGAGGCCCTGCTGGGCCAGATTGAAAATACTTAGAAATATTGCAATTAATTAAAAGGAAATTCTATAGCAAAAAGTCATGTGAGATTAGTATTTCATTCTGATTGCTATAATAGAAATTATATAGATTAATTTGATAGAATATTCAGTTTCTTGTGGGGATACGTTTCTTAATGAATAGAAAACAAATACTTCTGATTATGTCCTCACATGCAATGGGTGAGAAAATGTGTGGGTCTCTTTGAAATGAGGCACTAGCCTCATTTTGAATAGTTCTATCACCATGAACATATTGCTTCCCAGACACTACACATACAAATAACTGTCATAATGGAGATTATGTTTCAACGTATGAATTTAGATTATAGACAAATATTCAGTTTATAATAAATGTTAATCGTTGATATTTTTTGGACATACCATAAACTTTTTATAAATTTGGTAGTTAAAATAATAAGATAATTGGTCATTTGTTAATATTGTTGTTGGCAACCCAAGAACATACATGAGAATTAAAATACATTGTCTTTCTCCTTCAAGTCTAAATTACAACCCATGCTGGTCTCACAGAAGATGAGTGACAGAGGAAAGCATTCCAGTGAAGGAGCAGCTAGTATTTTCTGAAAAAATAAACTGCTAGAAAATGGTAGCACCACTTTCTAATGGTTTGTCCATTTAAGGATTTGCCAATTCTTGAAGAGGGTCTATGTGATATTTTTGACTTCTGAACTTACTAAACTATTATCCTCAACTGCCACTTGTTACTTGTTTTCCGGTTGTTCATCAATTTGTTCCAGCAAGTGCCTATAAAGTCTCCATTCATTGGGAATGTGGTCCATTATTGTTACTGTTTTTGGCATACAAATACACCACAGGTAGCTTGCCAGGCTCTGGGTTCATGCCAGGGGACCCAGTGTTTTCCTATGTCAGATCATCAACCATCTAGGGCCCACGGGGCAGAGCCCTGGGTGTAGACAAGCCTGTCTCCTGTCTGCCACCTGCTGATGCAGCCAGGCACTGCATTCACACCTGCAACACCGAGGGGCAGGAATCCTACATCCTCAACTGTAGGATTGAGGATGTAGGATTCCTGCAATACCATAAAATAGATGTGTCCTAGACTTTGGTTAAGGATATTGCAGTGATGAACTATGATAGCTAGTCAAAAAAAAATGAATGTTACCAGGTCTGCTTTAGCTGAAGATAAAATATATGAAAAGAAAAACTTCAGAAATTACTATTATCATTTGGTTTGGAGGCTTCAAATGGCTGTGCTCAGGGCTTACTACTGGCTTGGTGTTGAGAGATCACTATTGGCCTTGCTCAAGGGATCACACAAAGTGGCAAAGATGGAATTAGATCAGCTCTATGTGCAAGGCATATATGCCTTACCTACCCTATAGCATCTCCTTGGCTTAAAAAAAGTAAGAAATTAAGAAGCCTGATTATTATTAAGCATTGAGTCCAAAAGATAATAATGGTGGAGATGCCTCAAAAGAAAAAAGCAATGGGGAGTCGGGGGTGAGGTGGGGTAGAGATACAGAGCTAAGATAGATGAATTGCATGCAGCCTACCCCTTTTTCCCACTACACTGTCTCCATATTCAGGGAGTACATCAAAGTGTGGCCTCGAAAATCTTTAGCACTATTTGGATGTTCCAGATGATCCACAATAGCCCTGCATCCTAGGGGCTCAACACTAAAATGCCGACTCCTATTGGCTGAGAATCACTGAGTGAGATTTCTGGTATCTGAGCATACTTGGGAAGTATGCTAACAAAGAAAGATAATTAAAAAAGAGGCCATAAGCAATACTAGAGATAAATATTGTGATAATTATTGGGTTTAGATAACCAACAGATTAGGCTTAAAGTTTTAGTAGAAAAGGATTACTAATAATTATCAATATTTAATAAGTATGTTCAAGTGTCTTACATTAAAATTCATAAATTGAAAATGTTTATCTTAAGAAACTTAAAAGTATATAAAGCAATAGTTTCATAAAATATGATTTGTGGGATCCATCAGAGAATAGCTGAAAGTTGACAACAAGGAGTCATGCAAATAATATTATGTAAGACACTTAAAAAAGAGACAATGAATTACTGCTTTATCTCACAAAGAAAATGCAAGAGAAAAATAGAGTAAAGATGGTGAAGTTTGGTTATCCCAAATTGTTTTTTCTATTGTTTTGCACAAATTACAATAAACTTAGAGACTTAAAAAATATCCATTATTTTCTCAGAGTTTTGTATATCAAATATTAGGTCCAGGATTTTCCTTTACTTGAGTTGTGATGCCAAAATTAAGTGTTCATCTGACTAAATTTTAATCTTCAGGTGCTGATAGCATTTCTATGTCAAGGTCGTTCCAGTTTTGTGTCAAATTCAATTAAGTATGATTTTTAGGACTCAACTTCCTGTTTCTTTGGCTTGGTATCTTTGCTCTTTGTTTCAACACTGTTGAGAGATTGGGAGTGTCGTCTGTACTTAAGGTCCATAGACTGCTAGGGTACTCCTGGTGCTACCAGAACTCTCTGCATGTGGGTCTGATGGTTCCTTGTTCCTTGTTCAGGCCTATTGATGCTGCTCAGACCCAGCAATGATGGGGATAACCAGGGCCATACCCGCCTATGTCTATGGTATCATGTGGTTTTGGGACTCAAACCAAGGAACTTGCATGAGATCAAGAGGTTTGAGAAATCTTCTTGGCTCCAAAAGCCTCATTTGTTATTGTTGTTGTTATTGTTTTCACTATGTAACAGTGACTATTGCCTTTGTCTCTGTTCCTATCTTACTACATACTCCATCACTATATCACTGTCACTGTCTTCCCGTTCATCTTCGATTTGCTTGAGCGGGCACCAGTAACATCTCCATATGACCTGTCTCATGCAAATAGAGCCCAAGGGCACCTGCTTGCTCCAGGAATATAAAGAGCCTCAAACTATTCCATCAGGTCATGGGAATGAGGTCTATCATTGTTACTGGTATCTGGCATATCAAATACGACACGGGTAGCTTACCAGGCTCTGCCTTGCCGGTAGCATACTCTTGTAGTCATGTCAAAATCCAGCATTTATTGATGAACCGTGCGGCCGCAAGTGGCTGCGCAAGCCGGGCTGTGATAGGCTGGTCTGCTGGGTGGAGTTCTGATGAGGAGGAAGTCCGGATGTGGAAAATGGAGGTCCTCATGGAGTGGGGGGGTCGTCTGGCTTATTGTAAGGCTCTGCTGGGGTGGCGGGCCAGGGCTAGAACCTGCCATCCCTCCCAGGCACCTCATGAGTGGCTGGGCACAGTGAGAGCCGGTAGCAGCTCTGCACATACTCCATATTATCTCCAAACCAGTAAGGGGTCTTTAGATCTGTTTGCTATGAATGTCTATTTTACTGATCTGGGAACAAAAAAGAAAAATTTCCACTTCCAGGGTCTTATCTGATTATGTCAGACATGCTATCTTAAAATCAACTCTGTCATAATGTATACTGTGCATGAGAGTGAAAGCCCTGGGATTCATAGTGTCAGGGACATTTTAAGAGGTGAACCTGAAGAAACCTTGATGCCATCTTCTAACTAGACCGACCACACTGACATTGGTTACAAGTTTTTTCAGCAGAAGCAGAACAAGTCATCCTGATCAGGATAAATTGCTACCTACTCCATTGGCAGGTGATAATCTCCCTCCACTCAGTTCGATCCTAACCCTCCAATGCTAGTGGCTCCCTCTGGTGCACTTTATCTGTGTGGTCTTGATTGCTGTGTCAATGAAGCTCTTTGTTATAACATGTTTAAAGTCCTCAAGCATCTTTCACCATGTCTCAACAAGTCTGTTTTCTCTTCTATGAAGCTGAGATCAGATGAAAACCCAGTACACCACAAGTAAAAGCCAGTAGTAAGAATCTTGGAAAGAAATGTCATCTAAACTAATTTCATAATTTCTGATACAAAGAAAAGACTTTCACATGTCTATTGTCAATTTGCAGGCAAAAAAGATTTAGAACCTAAAAGGTAACAGTGACATGAGTAGAGCCAAGCCCTGCTAGTATGGTTCTTCTATATTAGATTTCATATTTCAAAATCCTGTTCTATTATCTATGGCCACCATCATTTTATATTACATACTATACTGTTGCAGGACTCCTAAGGGCCGCTGCATCTGCTCTGGATTGCCTCCCGCAAATCACTCCGTAGATAAGGGGGTAGTCTAAATGTGGCAGTTTATCCGACCATGTATGCTGTACTAGCTGGTATAAATATTCTCCCATGCTATCACAATCATCGTGGGACTAGCTAGATCTTACCAGCATATTAGCCTGGCCACGTAAGGACACCTAAGTAATTAGACCAGAGAGAAATGCTGTTTGCTTCCAAACAAACAAGCATGGCTCCCTGATAAAATATAAAACTACAATGAAGTAGAGGAGACTTGTGAAGGCTTGGAGAAATATTTAACTGGCATTGGTGTTGATCTTTGGTACAGTGACTTGCCATCTCACAAACCCCCTTCTCTACATTCCAAAGGCATTCCGGCTCAAAACATTAGCACAGTAAAGGCCCTAGGTGAGATGCAGGGAGGGATTACCTGAGGGCATTGGACCCTCCCTGCTTTCCATAACAATGGGAGGAAGGTCTGAGTTGAGGGGGTATAAACTAGCCGGTTCCGCTCTCCCGGGTTTCTTCTTCCTGGTGGGATCTCGCCTTGTGAGCGTTTATTCCCCTTGGAAGTTTTACACGTGGTGGTCGCCATCTTGGCCTACACGTGGCTGGGGTTCTAGCCTGGAATCCTAAGCATCGGGTTTTTCCTTTTGCTGATTTGTATGCCTGAGCCTGTGATAAGTAAAACCTTTTAAAACCGCATCGGATTCCTGAGTGTTCATCCATTCCTCGCCTGCTTCGGAGGTAGAAGGGAACTTCGCTTCCCGGCACTGTCGGGGACCCGGCGGAGCGCCCGACACTATACTTTGAATGTGATGAGTGCATCTATAATATTTTTCATAATACACATCCAAGATGGACATATTTTGTTATATAGTTCTCGTAGCAAGCCTAAACATCTCTAGTCATATATTCCCCACATTTATTCTTCTTCACTAATGCTTCAGTCTATTAATTTTCTATCACCACTTATGAAAAGCTAATTATCTCACATTTTTAAAAAAAAAGTATTAGAATAACAGTGACTCATATACATTTACACAGTGCTTTTGAAATTTGTCCATATCTGCTGATATCCAGAAAATAACAAGACTAATAACCATTTATTTTAATGAGGAAATAATTTTCTTTTAAATTTAAAATTTCCTTTTTTCTATAGCATCAATGTCTGTAATGCAGATTAATAATTTTGAGTTAAGACCTCATATTATTTATCTTAATAATAATGAAGAATGGGAGAAAGACTGAAAAAATGGCAGAATAGAAGGATAAATAAAACCATATAATAGACAAGTCCCAAATAGAACTTAATTAAAAAAAAACCTTGCACCTATAGCATATCCTTGAATGAACAACAACTCAATTTATCCAAAGACAGGTAATATCCATATAAGTATCTATTATAAAGCCACCAATGTCCTTCAGTCTGTGCTGAGAAGTACCAGCTCTCAGGCTCAGGGAATGGCTTAGTCTCCCAGGTCCACTCAATTCTTGGCCTATAGGCTGAGATTGCCACCAAGGGAGCCAATTAGTGCCAAATATGTTGGTGTTTTTTTTTTTGATGTCGAAAATCTCCCCTAAGAACTGGACTGAGATGAGCCATCAAATGATAGTGATTTTCAGTCACTAATGATCTGGGATTTAAATAGAGACTTTTTAATTGGGTTGCCAAGCAACCTGCAAATATTTTGGTGATACCTGCTGAGTCAATTGGGTAGTTTGTAACCCACTCTCCACTGATTATGTTATCTTTGATATGAATACATTACATATTATAAATGATCAGCATGGGCTTTTCCTTTTGTCATTAGTCAAGAAAAGACATCTTTGAGTCTTTTGTTCACTCGTTCCATTATATTTCTGTGTGTCCAATGGAAGTGGGCAGAGTAAGATTGGCTATAGGGAATGTAGAAAAGAAAGTAATCATTAAGGTTTCTTCTTATGCTTCAGGCTTCTAAGTGGAGTAAGACCTCATGAAATCAGAAAGACTACAAGGAATTGTTTTGTAAATCATAATCCTACTCAGTTAACAAAACTTGTATATTGCATTTGTTTCTTAGATCAATTCTTAAAACAGAAAGTGAAATGCTGAGGATATTGTTATTATGGTTTTTGTTCTACTATAGAGTTATTTTCAAAGAAAACTTATAGAGAAAAATAAATTCTGCCTTTCATTGCTTCCAGATGCCTCTGTCAGCCCCTGTGGCTAAACATAATAACTTTCTTCTGACTGCTACTGTCATTTCTTTCAGTCCTCCATGTTCAACTGCCCCACATGGGTCTTCCAGGCAACATCAGCTACATCCTTCAGTTGTCTTGCCCCAATTGGGGTTGGCATTATTTTTCCCAGTATTACTATTCCGCCCCTCTGGCTTTTAGGTAACATTTCACGTTGCCTTTCAACTTCCACTTCTCTAAGTCACAGCGGGCTCTTCAGATATGCTGCTTTCTCTCTTTGACATGATATGTGTAGTATAATTCTACCACAGCAGATGAAGCAGTGTCCAGACCTTTGCTTCTCTCAGCTTTTCTTCTACAGCCAGCTTTGCCTTTCCCCTCAGTCGCTATTTGAACTTTTATGAGAGGTATTCCTGAGAGAACTTGTGCTCTGTTTGCCGGCCTTTGTGCTTCTTTAAGTACCTTTCCTATCTTTTTGAGAACTTGTCCACATAGGAAATAACTTCAAGAGACTTAACTTTTCCATTCCAAGCTCTGTAACAAACAGTGCAGCAGAGCAAATGATAACACAAATTATTGTTCTTTCAAAGAATACATATGAATGGATCCTTACAGCTCTTGATTGTATTTTACAAATGAGGAGTTAGGAAGCCAACAATTTCAAAGACTGACAAGCATTTCATAAATAGTAAAATGTACCAGAGGCAAATTTTATTAACGCTGAAAGGTACGCTCTGCGAGTATATAACAATATCTGTGATTTAATCACTATATTCGTCAACCAGTTTTATTTGTTATAGGTGGTAAAATGAATGGTGGTAAATTTTACATGTTCTCTTACAGGCATTTCATCTACATAATGCAAAATAAAGGTTAAGAATACTCAAGGCAATTGAAATAGATGACAAGGGAAGGTATAAGAAATTTCTCTTAGTTATAAGTTAAAATTCTGAATGTTATACAAAGAGAAATACTATCCTATACCATTTGTTATTGTTATCTATGATTATGTGCATATTTACCCACCAAAGAGAGAAAAGTTTAGAGAAAAGATATAAAAATAATAACACACTTCTGAAATTGTACTATTTATCTATCACCATATTAAAGAGATTAGGGTTCATAGAACAGTTTTCTAGTATTTTTCAAATTAGCTCTGAAGTTTAAAATGTATCTAGAAAATTCCCTAGGTATTCTTTATAAACTTTCCCAAGTATGGTTTTCTGTTGCTTATGCTGGAAGAACATTTTAAACTGAATGATCAGCTGAGCTGTCATTAAAAGCTTCTGCAAAGAGAAGTGAAGGCATAAAGTTGCTAAAGTATGAGATGCAATAACTGGTAATTTTTTTAATTTAAATTGCTTAAATTTAAATTTAAATACTCTTACTACTCTTCTCTAACCAGCCAAAATTTGATAAAGGACAGGTTGGGTACTAAGTTTTCACAATAACACAATATTTATAATTACCCTCCTTTCAGTAAAGTTCTTTTAATGAGGTGGGAACTAGATTAAAAGTCGTTGACTGCTGGATTTTCTTCTTACATCCTTCTTTACATTGTTGTGCTTTAAGTTAGCATTAAATAGTGACACCCCTTTGTGATTAACTAGAAATAACTATCAAATAAATGGAAAAAGTATGGCTTCATGGTATACTGACTATCCTTAGAAGGCTCATCTACTTCTAGTAATAAAATCTACAATTGACCTGGGCTATATTTTTGTGAAGAATTGTGAAGTTTGGGTTTCAAAATTACAGTGCTCCATGGTTCCTTATTATTCTTTCAGGTTCTTTTATAAGTGGGATAGGTAGTTAGTCATTCTATCTTTTCATCTGTTGCATTAATAAATCAGAGTTCCATTTCTTATCAAAGAAAACACTCAACTTATCATCTAGAGAACACAAAATACTTTTAGATGATAAATTATTCTTTTAGAAAATTTAGAGAAGTTAGACACTTTTGTGATGTACAGATCTGAATGTGAGCAAAAGAGAATGTGTCTGCTTGATGTTATTAATTTTAAGTACCTATAGACAGACTTTCAAATTGTCATCATTTATGCTAGTCCTTAAAGCAAACTTACCTTTAAAAAAATTAAACAAGCAGGCAACTGCCAAAAATACTGTTTCCAACTCCTTAACCAATATCTATGAATGACAAAACAGGCCCAGCTCCCTTCTGTTATTTTCTTTCTGCTTATTGGTAGAGAATGTGATTTCGTGGTAGAAGGTTGGAAAATGACCCCTTGTAATGATGAAATTTACATAAATAAATGCTGATAGCACAAAACAGATAATATGCTGTGGGTATCATCACAATAAGTTGTCTCCTACTGACACAGAGTCTAAGTTGGAAGCACACAATTATGCAAATCAAACTAATGCCAGTTGCTCATTACTGTCATGGTGGTAAAGGCAAAAACATATCCTCCATAGACAGCTCGAGGCTGGGCCACAAGCCAAAATGTTTGGTTTTGCTGACATAGTAACTGAGTCAACAAAAAATAGGATATAATAGTAATACATCAGAGGAATCCACATCAGGGCAGACCTGAAGCTTAATGGAGTGTGAATCCTGTATCTGTGCAGAGTCCTTTCACTGGTATTGACCCATAATACGTCTGCTTCCACACTTGCCGATTCTATAGAAATAGATTACAGAAGCAGTTTTGGGGATCTGAAATGTCTGCAAGACATTCTATTAGCTTTTCCTAAAACAGATGATATGACATTTATAAATACTTAAATAATGTCATCCATCCCGGTTTTCAACACTTCCCAGAATATATCAGAGTACTTTTTTTCTGCTTCCTCTGGGTTTGTCCTGAGCTCTATTTGGCACTGGGTATGTTCTCAAACAACTGATTGTTTATTCACGACATAAATATATTTATTATTTATAAAAGCAGAGTGGCTGTTACTGGAAGAAATTTAAATTTAACTTAAAGAGGAATTAATGAACATATTTCACAAAAGCAAACTTGAGAACAAGTGTGCTCCTGGTGTAAATTTTTTGGAGAAACAACAGTTGCTCTCTGGTTTTGAGGTTCATTCTGTCACTTGCTTTGAGCAAGGAGATGTAAGCAGTTGTATCAGCAGCACAGGCACAGGTACTCATCAGCACATTGTCTGGAAAGAAGATATCTGGCCTTGCCTGCTGGAAGAATAGGAGACAAAAGGGAAATTACTGGGTTGGACTGCCAAGGCCATCCTAGTCCTCCAGCAATCAGCCAATGTTTGCTTCCACTAGACAACAAAGTAAGTTCAGACCAATATTGCCTAGCTGAGCACAATATAAGTCTGGACCACAGATTCTCAGACTAATAGAAGCCTGCATTTTCAAGCCTTTCCAGCTGGACTGGGGAAGAGCATTATCACTGTATCATACTGTCTTCCCGTTCATCGTCGATTTGCTCGAGCGGGCACCAGTAACATCTCCCTATGACCTGTCTCGTGCAAGTAGAGCCCACGGGCACCTGCTTGATCCAGGAACATAAAGAGCCTCAAACCATTCCATCAGGTCACGGGAATGAGGGCTATAATGAGGAAGTCTGGGAGTCTCAACGGTGATTTTATACCACCAGACAGTAGTTTAACTCAAGGATCTAAAGAAGTGAAGCTGCCCTGGTCCTGCAGGGCAAGAGCATTACAATTAACAAAACACATACCATGTTTCTGAATTGGGTTCACATGCTAGAACTATGTGTTCCCCAAGCATCACGGGGTGAAGCTCTGAGGGGTTCACAAGCATCATTGGGTGTGGCTCTGGAGGACATATCACCACTTGGCAGACCATGTGATAGCCATGCCCCCAAAACTGCAGGACCAGGGAAGCTTCACTTCTTTAGACCCTTGAATTAAACTACTGTCTGGTGGTATAAAATCACCACTGAGCCTCCCAGACTTCCTGAGCACCATCTGGGAGCTCCCCAACACCAAATAAAAAGCCTTTCAAGCCTGTAAAGCATCAACACTTATTCTATTAAGGGCAGAGTTACTACATTAAAAATTACTGGCAGATTTTTACAAATTTTTAAAAGATTAAAAAGAATGGAAAAAGAAAATCAATAGAATAAATACATCACTGCCTCACTGTATCACTGTCTTCCCGTTCATCATCGATTTGCTCAAGCAGGTACCAGTAACATCTCCATATGTCCTGTCTCATGCTAGTAGAGCCCAAGGGCATCTGCTTGCTCCAGGAACATAAAGAGTCTCAAACCATTACATCAGGTCATGGGAATGAGGTCTATAATTGTTACCGGTATTTGGCATATCAAATACGACATGGGAGGCTTGCCAGGCTCTGCTGTGCAGGTGGCATAATCTTGTAGTCACCTCTAATTCTAGCATTTATTGATGAACTGCGGCCGCAAGCCGCTAGGCAAGCCAGGCTGTAATAGGCTCTTCTGCTGGGTGGAGTTCTGAGGAGAGGGAAGTTCGGATGTGGAAAATGGTGGCCCTCATGGAGTGGGGGGGTCGTCTGGCTTGTTGCAAGGCTCTGCTGGGGTGGCAGGTCTATATCATATATTCTAGCCTAGACTAAATATATAAAAGTAAGGAAATCCAAATCAAAAGAACAATGAATACACTTCAGATCCACTAGGATGACTATAATCAAAGAGAGATTACACTAATGTTAGCTGGATATAAAGAAATTTGATCCCTTGTACAATTTCTGCTGAAATGTATGAATACACAGTCACGTATAAACATTCATCATAATTCTACCTCTTGATATAGCCAAGTGAAATTAATATATGTATGTGTGTATATATGTATATATAATATTTGTATATATAATTATATATGTAAGGATCAGTTTTCAAGTAGTTAAAAATTAAAATCAATTCAATAACCATGAACAGATAAATTTTTCAGGTGGTTAAAAAGTAAAATCAGTTTGGAGCAATCTTGCAGAGGTAAGGGTGTTTGCCTTGCATGCAGCTTGATGTTTGATAACATGCATCCCATATGGTCCCCCTAGCACCACCAGGAGTCACTTCTGAGTGCAGAGCCAGGTGTAACACCTGAGTATCACTGGGTGTAATCCAAAACGCCAAAAATAAAGTTAAATTAGTTTTCTTCAACTGCCACATTTATGCTATGGAATATTATTCAGCAATAAAATGGAATATATCACTGATGCATATGTCACTATATGAATATCAAAAAAAATCTTCTATATGAAAGAAGCACAAAAAAACTGGACCACACGCTTCATGATTCTATTTGATAAAGTGAACAGGATAGGCATAGCTACAAATTTCCCAGGACACATGGGCATCCCAACTGATGTGGAAGAGATAAGGGAAGTAAGAGATGATGAGAATTTTGGTTTTGTGTATCACTTCTATCACTTGTCTTCCCATTATTCATAAATTTGCTCAAGCGGGCACCAGTAACATTTCCATATGTCCTGTCACATGCTAGCAAGGGCATTTGCTCCCTAGAGGAACATAGAGAGCATCAAATCATTCCTTTGTGTCATGGGAATGAGGTCTATAATTGTTACTGGTTCTTGGCATAACAAATACAACGCAGGTAGTTTGCCAGGCTCTGCTGTGTGGGTGCGAAACTCTTTTAGTAGCCTCTCATCTCATGCATTTTTTGAGAATGGAAAGATCAGCTCTTCTGCTGGGTGGAGCTCTGACGAGCTGTGGAGTCTGGATGTTGAAAATCATGGCCCTCATGGTGTGGGGGTTCTTCTGGCTTCTTACAAGAGGTTTTGTATAACTAAAATATAAATTGTTTTTATAACCAAAATGTAAATTAGATAATATAGATAATGTGGGAAATGTATCAATTTATTATATAAATTGATATGTTTGCTCTAACCTGTAGCATTTTCTTTTCTGGTGAGGGGTTTGGTGGACTTAACTGTTGGTGCTCAGTCTTCATGATGCTCAGAGCTTGGTATCACTTTTTTTAGTATTCAGGGTTTCATGCATAGCCAAGCATCTAATGTGGGCCTCCTGCATGAAAGTCTATGCTCTATTCTATTGGACTTTCATTCTTACCTTATTACAAATGTTAAATATTTCTATGGTTGAAGATTATATCTCAGTAAAGCTGTTTTCAAATATGTAAATGCTCATCCTATCTCTAAACAAAGTATGGCAGAATCTTTGTTTTAGTCTCTTTTTCATGGCTTTCAAATTCCTGTGACTTAGTTATTATTTATTTTATAAACAGGTTGGTATTGATTGAAGGAGCTTTATAGACCAAACAAATCACAACACAGTATCATTTGTTTTAAACCACATGCTTTTTTACTAGCTTTAGCACATTTACAAAATGAAAACATGGGGAATTCTGACATTCAGAAACTGACTTTCATAGTCCTCGGCTGTCATTCCTTGTCTTGTGTTCTGTGATAGTCATGCTCAGCTTGCTCTTAGCATGCATCTCTGAGAAAAGAAAGGATGCACTTGTCATTTCTTAGTGTCTGCACACAGAGAGCAACTTCTTGTTTCAACTGTAACAATGCCATACCACTATAGGCCTGCTTGGCAATGCTTCAGGTTTAATGTTCCCTTGCCACTTGTCAAGCAGCAGTCTGAGCTTTAAACTGTTTCTTATTTCCAAACTGAGTATTTGGACATAGTCCAGTGGCAGTACCCACCCTCTCTGGCATGTCTTCTCTGCACACCTGTCTCCCCCTCCCATATATTTGCTCACTCTCTCCTTCATAACTTATCCATCATAAGTTTTGTTTAACTGGCCACTCTTTCCAGAAGGGTTCATCATTCTCTTCAGGGTAAAGCCCCTAGCCCACCCTCCTAAATGTTCTATGAGATTAATTGTGGAGTAGATAGCATGACCATATTACACACACACACACAGAGGTATTTTACTGGGCGTCTTTTTTCTCTTGATAAAATCGTTATGTAGGTATCATTTGTAAGACCTTTTACAATTTGAAAACAATCTGAAATCTTGCCCCCCCTTTCCCATGAGATCGACAACATAAATATTATTCTCTTCCTCACACCTATAGATAGATGTTTCTCTGTCTTTGTGGATAATGGGGTGAAGAAATTAAAATGGAGGATAAAAACACTAGGAATAGTGGAAGTGCAGATGCCTAGTTCAATAAATGTAATGTTTCGGTTATCCAAAACTGTTGGAGCTCTAACATGCGACATTATGGGGACAGTTGACATATTGAAGTGCTTGCTTAAACATGCTATGTCTGTTTTACTACAATGATAAATAGATGATGTCTACCTAGTTAACAATGGATCTTTATTTTCTTTGTTTCACGTCATAAGGTGCAAGCTAATTCTCCATAAATGCCTTTTATGGTGTTTGCTTTTATTTATTTTATGGTTTACAATGCTAATAATAATAATTCTCATGGGCATAATTCCAATGCCACAGCCATTGCTGGTGTATCTAACTCCTCCCCCCAAAGCCCGAAGCCCCTTCCCTCTCATCACCCACAATTGTGTGTATCAGTTACTCCACTATGTTGTTTTTGGATCTTTCTTGTGATCTCAGTGTGTATCTTTAAATACCACATATGAGAAAGACCATTCTGAACCTGCCCCTTTCCATCTGACTGTCTTCACTTAGTATAATAGCCTGTAATACTATCCGTGGTGCTGCGAATTGCATCATTTTTGTTCTTTCTTAGACCTTTGTAGTACTCCATTGTGTTATACAATATCACAAATTCTTGACTCATTTGACTTTATTGTACTAATTCTCTCTGGACTATGTCCCTTCATGCTTCATGAAGTAACGTAAACACTAGACAGTATTAAAATTTCTAGGACTTTCTTTCACAGAATTAGTAGTGCTAATTTGTTGTCAATCAGCAGCATTTATTTTTGTCATTGCTATTTCTTCATTCATCCATTGTTTTCTACTATCATCACTTTGGGGTGGGGGTTCTCAGTTAGTCTGGAGTACCACTAGAAATTCTCAGTCAAATTGATCAGAGGTTTAATACTATGGCCTCAAAATATGGTGCTGGGAATTATAAAAGATTACCCAGGTTGTCCTGGAATTGTTTGGGAACCTCTTGGACCAGACATTAGTTAGAAAAAGGAATCTCCAAGACCTCTTTCCAACCTTACACTGAGTCTGACATACAGAAATAAACAATATATTTATACAATTCAAGAATAAGACAATAAATAAAACATTTTTCAACATATAATATTTAGCTAAATTTCTAATGACCTTCAGTGAGCTTTTCAAGTTCCAAATTTCCTGTCAGGAATCTAATCTTGAGAACTTCCAGTAAGAGAGAAAATATGAAGGTATTTTCATTTCAGACTTTTAGACTCCCTAATTCCTCATTCTCTGAAACCCTCTTTTTGGTGATTCCAATAAAAATGATAGACTAGCTAATTAACAATGGCTTACCTCTATAGGAGATTTCTACTTCTTTCTTATTGTGGTTGCTGATTAATAGCTTAAAGTCATTAAATTCACAAGGAAGTGGAGGTGCCTGACTAACCCAAAGTCAGCCCCTTTATTCTATTTACACTCAGAAGATGATAATGATTTTTTCTTTGATTTTGGCTCTGCTGTGTACTCTGCTTCTCTGTGGTTTAAAACCGGAGCATACGTATACTCCTTTTTACAACCTCAATGCAGTAACAAATATGTTTGCTCTCTCCTTTCAAACGTGAAGATTGTATTTTAAAATCACTCTGTGCTCCAGGGAAACACTTAGTTCTAACTTCCTGACAAGACCACGAGGACCTCAAAATTAAGAAAGATGTCCAGAAATGTGCGTTTGTACAAAAAAGACTAGAAAACCACCCAGACATGTAACGACTCAGTTATGTGCCTGACTTCTGTCTGGAGAAATGTGTGTCTAAATTTTCAGGCTCATAATAGACATGTGCAGCTAACTGACTTTTATCTTGCCTCTGTCATATTGATCTATCAGTGAATCTATAATAGAAGATGGGAGCCTGAAACAGTAAAAAAGTAATAACCATTGAGATGGATATCCCAAGCAAAAATGTAGTTTCATGGGGACACTTAGAGCAAAGAACTGTAGATTCATGTCAAGGGGGCATAAGTATCCCCTTCAAAGCCGACTGTTAAAAACACCTAGTGCACAGATGACCTGCCTTCAGAATATGATATGTTTCTGTATTGATTTTCAGAGTTTCAAAACAACAGGAAATAGCCAAGTGAAAGTTTCTTTGCAGAGCACTAAAAGTAATTTACCTTCTTCCTTTGATTTCAGCTTCAGATTTTGTTTTATGGTTCAAAGTACAAATGCTTATTTTAAAAAATTCATTTCTAACTTATGGTAGAAAGTAGCACTGGAGACCAAGGCAGAGTGGAGCAGAAACGAGACATGAAATGAAACAAAACAAATTGCCCAAATTGTATTAGTAGTGTTAACAGTAAGGCTTTGCATGATGAAGTTAGTCTTTTAAGCATAGGCCCATTGATAGGAGGGCAGGGTTTGACTATTATCTGAGTACTCTGAAGAAGAGAGTAAGAGCCTCTAAATTGATCAATACTGTGTCTTTGAAGTCATTTGAGGACAGCTGCTGGTAGTTGCTCCTTTGTACATCTCTTAACTTGAAAGCAATGCTATTTTTTAAAAAATCGGTCCTCTAGGACAAAAGAAAAATGGTTTCGCTTTTCAGTGTAAGTTGTTGACACTTACATATTATTAATGGTCAGCAAGTGCTAAATTTGGTGTCATGATCATAATTTATGATTCTCCTGTCTCTGTCTCTTACAAGATGTACTTCATATACACACATAGTTGCTGCACGCAATATTGCAAGAGGCAGAAAAACACATTTCCTCTGAATCGATGCCTGGGGCCAGGAAAGAATATCTCAGACTTGCCCAATCATAATCCAGTATGAAAGAAACAGGAGAAAAAAAACAAATGCTCTGTTTATTTATTTATTTTTTCATGTCCTTCAATTCCCTACCAGGACTTTCCACAAACAAAACCCACTAAATGTTGGGAGAAAACAAACTCAAGTATCTCAACCCGTTTTGATCAGCTTCCTGAGAAACAACCTTAGTGGAAAACCCCAGAGAATGACTGGAGGGGCAATTTCAAGGTAGCCCCTCCCAGGAGTACACAGAGTCAGGCTTTTCCAATATGCTCTGCTCTGTTCTTCTGGAACTAGGAAAATAATTGGAGTTCTTCAGCTGTAGGACAAATAGAAAATCTAAACTGTGCATGTGATATTCACTAAGGAGGTTGAGAGGGAAATGTGACATACAAGATAAAAATTTTAAAAAAAGGGTATCTAAGGCATGGAAGAAACTGTTAATATCCTGAATAACAATGAAACAAAATTAAACAAAGCAGCACAGAAGAGATAGGAATCTGTTAACCTCTGCCTTCCCCTTCTTAGCCAATACACTGTAGCAATAAAAATACTGTGATAATGTTCCCAGGGCCCATGGAAATAACCAAACTCTTCTCACCACTCCACCAATCCCATCTAAAAATATCAAAACTTTATATTATATTGTGGAAAAACATCTCCAGTTTACAAGAGAAATATTTTGAAACAGGCATTTGTGTTAAAAAAAAGCCATTCAAATATAGGTTATATTTTATATCATGCATGCATCCATAAAGAGGATGCAGTGTCATTATATTTGCCAGAACAAGATTAAAATGTATAAGAACTCTAAACTATTTTTTTTCTAAATCACACTCTTGTAAGGATTCCACTGATTATAAATGTTTAAATCTGCTAGGTATTAGATATGCCTAGCAGATTTAAATTTATTGAAAATAAATTTAAATTTATTTACAATTATAAATTTATTGTAAATAAGTAAACATTGAAATTTAAATTTATTGTAATTGTTTTGTATTTATTTTCCAGTCTTAGATGTTTTCAGTGTATCTCTTGCAATCACACAGTTTGTATTAGAAGACTGAAGGGCATAAGGTCTCGCTTAAAGTACACAAATGCGTCTATGTTTTATTAGGGAAGTGATATCTGGGGTGAGGAAATTTACATTAATTTTTTAATAAAGGGTATTTTGTTACATATACTTACGATGTTTTAAAAGACAGATGTAATAACTACTCCATATATAGAACAAATTCCTTTCTAATCATTATTTATCTCTAAATCAAATATATAATAAATCAAGTACAAAAATTATCTGATTTGAAGAATATTCTTTTAATTGCCAGTGACTGGAGAAATGTTCATTCCTTATGAATATTTTATCAGATAAAATAATAACAATAAACAGCACAAATTTGCTTTGTTTTTTACTTGCAATTTCATAAAAAGATCAACTTTATTAAGGTTTCAATAGTGCCCACATAAATAGCTTCCAATGACGTGAATTGTTTTGTCTTTTTTTTCCCTAAGTAGAGACCACAGTAGATAAAAATATGTATCCAAAAGCCTCCTCAGAGTATTTTGCCATTTTTTTTTTGCTTTTTTTGAGTCACTCCTGGCAATCAATGCTCAGGGGTTGCTCCTGGCTCTGCACTCATGAATTACTCCTGGCAGTGCTCAGGGGACCATATGGTGCTGGGGATCATACCCAGGTTGGCCATGTGCAAGGCAAATGCTCTACCCACTGAACTATTGCTCCAGCCCCTATTTTGCCACTTTGATTCTATTAGAACAGAATTCCAACATGTGTATATGTGTTAGGTCTAAAAAATAAAAGTGCCACCTTTAGGGTGATAAAGTGTTACGTGAAGAAAGCATTTCAACATATGGCTATGTTATACACACAGGCACATACACATGTAGACATGGAATACTTGCTGAGCTGGGAGTGGACGATAATAAAAAATTTGAAATAAGGAAACTGGCCGATCATAACCTATTTTAATTATGATTGTAAGTCTTACCTGCCCGTCAAGGTGTTGCAGGTGTGGCTGTAGTGCCCGGTCAGCAGGTGGCAGACAGGAGACAGGCTTGTCTATAACCAGGGTTCTGTCCCTTGGGCCCTGGATGGTTCATGGTCTGACATAAAAGTCTGGGGCCCTTAGGCTGAACCCAGTGCCACAGCAGAGCCTGGCAAGCTACCTGTGTTGTATTCGATATGCCAAAAACAGTAACAATAATGGACCTCATTCCCAATGAATGGAGCCGTTACTGGTGCCTGCTCTAGCAAATTGATGAACAGTGGGAAAACAAGTGATACAAGTGTAAGTATCCTCCCTTAGTGCCTCCTCTGGTTATTTGTCTATTCACTTCCCCCATGTTCTTGCTCATATAATTTTGTGCATTTTCTTCATGATCATCTGCCTTTTATTTTCTTCCTATGTTTTGTTACTTTGCTGGGTAAGCTTGTCCCTTCTTTCAAGACTAAACTTTATTTTATTTTCTCCTGAACCCTTTCCGTAGTCGTTGTACACACCACAGCTTTTAACTGTATTATCTTATGATTTTTGCTTTCCTTATTTCCTTATTTCCCTTCTCCACTTGCACAACATTCCTTGGAAGACATAGAGAGCTTCTCATTTACCTTTGTATTTCTGACACTTTATAGTTTGCAGCACACAGTAGAATTTTAATGAGCTTGTTGAATGAATAATCTGAACTCACTCAATTTAACCTGACTGAGTCTCTTCAAGCCTTTGATATCTTTAATCTATCAATATCATTCTTTTAATATATGAGAGGAAATATAAAAAAACTCCAAGTACTTCAATAACCTGCAAATGTAAACAATATAAAATGTATGACAGGTACCGAATGCAAGGACGTCTGATTCCAAAGACCATGCTTTTCCTGTGGGTCATGTCCTTTCCCCAGATAAATCTTCAGGTTTCTTTTTCTCAAAGAAATGGGTCAAAGAAAATTGTTTTCTCCACGGGTTTATAAAAGGAACAAGGAAAATTGTGTCAGTTAATAATATGGGACAGAGAAAAGTCTGGCATCTTTATCTTAGGGAGAACATATCTATAAGTACACAGAGGACAGAAGACTCCTAAGATTGTTGCTAGCCACACTTGTCCCACTTCACACTGAAGTTTTCTTAGAGCCAGCCAAGCTGACTCCACTTGCCTTAATTAGTTTCCTTTAGTATGTGCAGTAAGCACGGTTGTGCTTCTAGAGTTTCTATATACCAACACTGACAAGAAAGTGTATAGTATAGTAGCAGTAGCATAATGGAAAGTGTGAGGCTCAGGAAAACTGCTCATTCTATTAGTCTGCAGCATGCCATCAGCCTACAGTTTAAAAGAGAAAGACACAGGGAGAGTAAAGTTCAATTGCCCTCTAATTAGCCCTAATTAGCAGATTGAAAGCTGTTTGTATATAACAAAAGATACCTATTTTTGTGGTTCAGTAATTGAGATGAATAGTCTAAGTGGATAGCTGTTACGAGGTAGAAAACAATTTGGAGATAAATATGGACAAATTCTGTACTGTTTTAGGGGACAAATAATAATTTAGAAGAGCTTTTAAACAATTGAATAATAAAGAATTCAATGAACGTGGCTTTCTCATAGCTATACAAAGGCAATCTGTGAAAATTAGCACAACCACATGTTTGCAAAAACAATGTATGACGCTAGTATTTTCACAGTTCCATTAAAAGGGTGTGTTTGGGAAACAAAATGTGTTGTTTCATGTGTGTAATGTTATATCTAGTGACAATTTAATTTGTAATGACTCTGACTGGAGTCTAAACACAATTTTCAAAGATACTGTGGAAACTTGCAATTGCCCTAAATCTGAGTGTGTGAGAAACCCGCCTCCTTGGGAGACACAGCAAGGCATACTTCTCTTTCCCCCAGGTTTCCCTTTTTCTGTGACTTAGAAGAACTGATGTTTTCAGGAACAAGAAGTTTAGATACAATGTGGTAACTTGGAATGGGGCTCTGAAAAGAGGAAGGATTATTATGTGTAAGTTGAGAGGTGAGCTATGAGGGTCAGAAGCTCTGGGTTGCCTTTTTTTCCACTCTCCTGCCTTCGGTAGCTTTTTTTACCTTATTCCCAGTCATTTTTTGATCTCATACCCAACTCCCAGCCAATTCAAAACGTGCTGGCCTTGAATATCACTTTCTCTACTAAATTCTTTCTTTCTTAACTGACATTTTGTGGTTGAACATATGAATCCCAGATGTGAGAAGAATAGTTCACATTCACAGCGAACGAAGTCCTGGCTCATTAAAGGAAAGATACTATTCCTTCCTGGCTCAGAATACCAAGATAGCATTTCCTAGAGTTAAGAGGGATTTGAAAACTTTAACAAAAGCCAGAAGGAATACTTCCCTGGGTCACCAGGAAAGTCATAACAAGAGAATATCATTTAAAACCCTAAGTGACTCCAAAGAATTTCCTTTATAACTTGGGTTCCTAATGTCTCATACTGTCGCTAGTCACAGTCCCAGCACCTGCATATTCCCTTACCTAGTCACAAAGGTAGATGCATAAAAAGTAGTAGATTATCTGCACCTTCATGGATGTTGGACTGAAATTAAGGATTATTCAGAAGAAAAAAAATGGGCACATATCTATCATTCACTCCGCATGTGATTATAGTATCCTAGAAGTACTATAGCCATGAAGTCACTTGCAGAAGAAAGCGCCACCATATGTTACAGTCATTAGCAACATTGTATAGATTGGAAATGGTCTCAGCTTATTCCTCCAATTATAAGCAAGAAGTTTGCAGCTCAAGAAATCTCAAGAGCTTGTGAACTTCTCTAATGACACTTATCACTGGTCTTGCTCAGAGCATAACTAGAAGTGCTGACTTCTCACTTGCTGGCAGAAAAAAAAATGATTCCTGGTGGAGAATCTCGAGGCAAAAAACTTTCCTTTGGGTTTCTTAATAAAATTCAATGATTCAAAATTAGAATAAAGTTCACTAATGAAGACAGAATAAGAAGGAATCATTGCAAAGACATATCCTTAACTGACCATAAAGCTTTGTTTTATTTCTCAATTTTCTGGAATGCAGACTTTCTCACCAAAAACCCCACCGCCCAACGAGAGAAAACAGTAAACTTTCCAATATCGCAGCATGCTCTGGGATAAAAATGTGTGAGGAAAGGAATTTACATGCCAGACTTAATCTTTCTGATGTAACACAGATTCCCAAATAAAATTTTGGTGACTATTTTTCTATATTATTAAAAGCAAATGCTTTCAAAATATTTTAACAGATTCTTTGCTATATATCTTGGTGTGCTTGAGTCCATCATCTTATTTATATCCTATTTGTTTCTTCAGAGGAATTCCTTTGAGTGGTTTGTCAGACAGGTCTGAGTTATGATCACAAGTCATAATAGCAACCAAACTCTGAGGACAGCCTGATAAGAGGAGAGCATCGATAACCCTAATTATTGGGGAAAGGTAATGTCCAATGTCACAGAGGTAAGGTTGAACGAAGTCATAGATTTGGTAAAAGTGATCAAGCCCACAGATATAGTATCATAGCAATATATTTTAGTGCCTCTGGTAAATGCATTTGGGTCTTAAGTGACGTGTTTTAATATTTTATTTTACTCTTTTTGGCCTAGCCACAAATTGGTTCTCTTACTTTAGATTCTATTGGACCGTTATGAAAGAAAACTGTGATACTTAGAACAACAATAACAGACACCGAAATTTTATGCTTTGTTCTTTTACAGGCCTCTTCAAACCCCAGGAACAGGTGCTTTAAATTAGGCTGCCCAATGCCAGAGGGGCCTGACTTTATTATACTTTGGTAAATAACAGTCACTGTTGTCATAGGAGTTTTCTACACTTCCAGAAAATGTCACTAGCCACATGTCAGCAGGGTTCTTTGTCTAATTTCTACAGCTAAGGTGGCAAGAAGGTTATTAGAAGTAATAGCAAATTTAAGGTTTTATTAGCAGTAAACTGCAAAAGCTAATGGTGATGCCAACACTAGATAAAATCATTGTCACAGTTAATTCTGAACTCCTTATTTCAAGCTTAATAATAGGAAACTCAATGGAAAGGATATTACACGCCCCATATCACTCCATGAGTGCCGCAGGCCTGAGTAACTTGTTATTTTGCTCATGAGTGAAATAAAATGCAGATTATACTGCCTGCTATCAGGGGCATTGTTTTAATTGAGGGTGTATTCGTGGTGATGAGGAGGGCTCCGAGAAGGCTCTCATTTTTGTAAATGTTTATAAGGTTCTGCTCGTTTATAACTGAGACTTGGCACATCACCTTTCCATTAGTGTATTGTGTGTGTTTGTGTGTGTGTGCTTTGTAGTTATCTTTGTTTCAGCTGCAGAGAAATGAAAGTACGCTGAGAAGGCAGGCTAGCATTTGGTGTTTCTCACTAACATTTCCACCGAAAGTGCTTCTCCAGCATTCTAGAGCCTTTGTCTCCAGTCCCGCCATCCATTGACAGAGTCAAACAATAGAATGTTTGTGTTGCTGTTTGCCTCATTCCAATCCTGTATGCCAGCACACAAAAAAATGCCTTTCTACTCTGACATACACGCCCCACCAGAAATAAATAATACAAAATGCCCTCCCTCATGCTATACATTTGCTAACAAAATAGGTGTTTCCAAGAAACAAGATCGCATGGGAATTTTATGCTCTTTTTCTAAAGTATGTTGCTCTTTCCTTTCAAACAAGTTGAAGCTATGTCTTATCGCATGCCACAAATCACCCAAATGTGCTGCACCGAGAGCACATGTGCAGCCCTGCTTCTAGGAGTCCCTTACATGGACTCGACAGGGACTGTCTGTGATTCTATGGCTCATTTTCAGCTGCATTGTGTGTGTGTATGTATGCTTGTGTATGTGTATGTATGTGTGTAGGTGTGTGTGTTTGTGTATGTGTGTATGTGTGTATATGTGATTGTGTGTATGTGTATGTGTGTGTGTGTCTGTGTGTATGTGTATGTACTTATGTGTATGTGTGTATGTTATCTGTGTGTGTTTGTGTATGTGTGTATTTATGTGAATGTGTGTCTATGTATGTGTATGTGTATCTTTATGTGTGTATGCTGTGCATGTGTGTATTTATGTGTATGTGTGTCTATGTGTATATCTGTGTGTATGTTTGTATGTTTGTATATGTGTGTTTGTGTATTGTGTATTTGTGTGTATATGTGTGTGTACATGTGTATATGTATCTGTGTGTGTGTAGAGGACATCTTAAAAGCAGGTTCCATTCCCTTCGATTGAAGTTAAAATTCTAGACATCCAAAGCTGAGATCATCTGTGCTTCTTGAAGTTTGCATATTCCCTTTGAAATGTTTGTCTGATGATGCGCAAGATGGACAAAGCAGCCACTCATTCAGTTTCTGGATTCAGCAATTATCGCTCTGTGGCAAACTGACTCTCTATAGCAATGGAGAACTAAAAGACTGAGGGCTGCAGCCAGCATTCCTAACAAAGCTTTGACTTAAGTTAAGGATGCAGATAGAGAAAAAAGCCACCCATTCCCGTTGTTGTTATTGTTGTTGTTGCTTTCTCATCTAATGTTTTACAAATCCAAAATCCGAATTCTAAAACTTAGTGGTTCTGAGCGACTTACTCATTAGCAGGTGAAATTAGCCCCTAAATTGCAGCCTTGTTTTGTTCCATAATCCTATTAAACTGGTGGTGGGTTGAGTTCCATTTTCAATGATGTCCTCACTACTCTTTACCTGCATCGTATTTCAGTTTGCAAGTCCCACCCTTTAAATGGCATTTGTTTTTGGCCAAACTCTAAGTTGTGAATTTATTAGAAATTGTGTGTTCATATTTTTTGTCATTTATAGTAAGGTCATTAGTACCAGGGGAAATGAAACATTGTGTTTCTAAACTGTAAACAAAGAAACCTACATTCCAGAAATTATTACTACCAGCTCTTTATGAAGTGCAGAGGCATGAGAATTTGTAAATTCCACAAGTTCACAAGATTCACATTAACGTTATATTCACCAATTCATATATAACAATTCATCTCTTCTTACTTCTTCATGTGCCTATTTTTTTATTTGATGATGAATATGATATTGCAATACTGGAAATCCATTTGGGGCCATACCTGTTAGTGTGCAAGATTTGTTAAGTCCTGGCTCCGGACACAGGGATTCCTCCTAGAGGGGTTGAGAGATCATTATACAGTGCTGGGAATGAAACTCAGTTCAACTGTGTTTAAGGCAAGTGCTTCACCTGAAATTTATTTTTAATTAAAAAAACATGTGTCAGACAGTCAAATATTACATTGTAATTTTATGCATTTTAAAATATCATCAACCCCATATTTAACACAACTATCAACTCCCCCTGAAAGATACATGTAATGAATTATCATATCTAATTTTGCACGGATGCCAGGATGTCTGGTCTGCTTCAATTTGGAGTCCCTCAGATATGTACATATTTTTAACGGTCGTGAGAAATTGTCTCCTATAGTGGATTACACAATTGTCTTTTGTGAGAGCAAGCTCTCCAAGTGATTCAAGACAGATTTAACTGGAAGTTACTTTCACAATTTTCTTAGGTTTTTTAGATGATTTATAAATGCAATCATTTCTGCTGATATTGCATGCTAACTAAAGTAACAACATTTTCATCTTATATGATATTTTAAAGAAATAATTCTCCCACTTTTCAATGATAATTTAAAATAATTCCTTTCAGTAACTATCTAAGCAGAAATATTGATCTTTAAATTATCTTATGAATCTTAACTGTACAAGATTTGTTTAAAAATCAGGTCCGCACGGAATCCTCATTATGCTACAAGTCTCATTTATTTGCAGGTGTTTTAGGAATGCAAAATATGCATGTTAATTAGTGTGTGCATATTTGTGGCTTTTCTCTTTAAAGTATGATTTTACCATGAAGGAAAAAAAAGAATAAACTGACAAATGTATCTTCGATAGTGACAGTTTCATCATGGTGGGGAGATACAGTATAGAAAATAGTGTTATGGAGGAATATAAAATGGAACAGAGAACGTGACCAGAGAAAGATTTTCTGAAAACATGGCAAGTGAGGACAGGTCCAAGTGAGGACAGGGACCTGAAGGAGAGAGAAAGCAAGTCATTAAGTTGGTGATCTAGAAAGTTATATTCCAGTTATGTCCCAGTGAAAAACCCTCTTTAGATTTTTTTTTTAAATCATAGGGAAGATGTCACTGTTTGAAAAGAATCAGGGAGAATAAAAAATCATTGATGAGGTTAGAGAGATGGTGGTATGTGTTGTGTGTAAATGGCTCTTGTTCAGACCTAGGGATACCATGAAAATAAAACAAAAAAGTCACGGCCTTGTGATTAAAAATGGAAACTGGACCAGTGTGATAATACAGAAGGTAGGTGCTTGCCTTGCACATAGTCAACCGAGATTAGGTCCCTGACATCCAATATAGTCCTCTGAGCTTTCCAGAAGTTCCTCCTGAGCCTACATCCAGAGTTACCTCTGGAGCACCACTGAGTGTGCCCCCACAAAAAAAAAATAGAAATTTGAGACCCTCAAGTTACATTGGCAATAAACTAAAGGGAGGAAGAACAGAAGCAAAAACATTTGTTAAGAAGCTACTCAAATAATTTTTAATAGAAGATGGTGCAACTTTTTAGCACCAGAGAGACCAAATGAAGAAGTTGGGTTATGGATATATTTAGAAATTGGAAAGGAATGCATTGATTAATAAGTTTTGTTTTAAAGAGCGAGAAAAAATTTTAAAGTGATTCTAAATTTTAAACTTAAGAAAATGAAGAATTAGAATTGCTGTTTACTAAGTAAAGGAAAATTTAAGAAAGGCAGGTTTAGTGGGAACATAAACAATCCTTATATTATAAAACAATAGGAATAGGTGTTGAACATGAACTTTGTATAAAATGCATAGGTTAAATTCCTATGTAGAGGTATCTCAGACATTGATTCTCTTAGGTCATACGTACAAAAAAAGTGAAAGAGGATCAGAGCCTGTGTTCTTGAATACTCATTGTTTAGCAGTCAGGGAAAGAAGAAGAATCTAACAACGTGAACTAAGGAAAAGCATTTAATTAGAATAAGAGAAAGTGAGAGTTCCAAAAAATCAAATAAGGAAAAAAAGTGAAAATATAAAGAATTATGACTAAGGTATATATCTGTTTCTAAAATATTAAAAATATTATACATGAACAGAATAATATTCCTGCATATTAGGAAATATATTTGAACGTGTTTAGATGAAAAGTCTATTCTGCTATCTGAAGTATCTGAAATGAATTACAGTAATGTAAAACATTCAAATAAAAGATACAAAAATGTGTTTAGAATAGTATCACTAGCATGTGAAACTTTGTGATTTGAAACAATTCCATTGAGTTTCCAAAAGTCTATTTCTGACCTCCTATAAGTTTTTATAGCGTCATGTACATACAAAATGAGTCAAATGTGCATGTGCTTATTTTGAGGTATTCTTGCATTTAGTTCAAAAAATTCTGAAAGTATAGAAGTCTTAACTATTTCATTTGTTCTTCGTTTAGATTTTTCACATCCTGAAGATCTCTACAGAGTATCTGCTCTTGGCTTAGTTTTGGCAGTCTGGATTTTTCAGCTTTTAGGCCAAAAAGTTTAATTACGAATGTTCGTAATTAAACTTTATTTACTGCCTACAATTACTTTTGGAGTTGTATCAGTAGTCTTCCATCTTGAAGTACCACCAAATTTAAGTCCAATTTTTATCTAGAGGTGTTTAGATTTCATTTGATTTGGGTTTTAGAGGAGACAGATGGTAACACATATGGAAATATAATAAATATTTTAGCAAATATTTTATTAGCTTAATTCTGGAGCAGTCAATACCAATTCAGTACCCAACTTGAGTTTCTGAACCACATGTATTTGAGGGTCTCCTGGGTTATCCCATTTTAGGAATTCTCTGCTGAACTTTCTCCCTTGCGAGCTTGGGTATGTCACTTTATTCACATAAAAAGACTTTGTTGCTCTCTAGCTCTAGTCTTAAACTTCTATTTGTTATAGAAGCATGTTTTAATAATTCAGATTATTTGATAACTGAAGAATCACAAGACTCACAAAACATTTGTATCCACTAAGTGATCCCTGAACTTTTCCTTTGTAAGAATCAGACTCTCTCAACTAAGTGCTTGAGGAGATGGTGGAGAATAAGAGAAGTCAATAAACTGTAAATGAAGACAGGTAAATAGATATCGACAAAATAATAAACAGACTTACCTCCCCTAGATAGTACATTCTCTTAATTACTTCTCAAAACCAGCACAAAGTCATCATTTTAACCACACTCACAAAGAAGACCCCCCAGAGATGCTAAAGATGTTACAATCAACATAGTAGTGTCTGTTTCGTTTTATTCAATTGACTAGATAAACTTATTACTCTCTTCCTCCTTCATTCTGCTCTAGACTCAGTGGCCATCTTGATGCTCCTGAGACATGTAAAAGGTGTTTCCATAAGGTCTTTGAATTTGCAGTTTTAAATGCCTTCAGTGCTTTAATTCTGAATATTAACTTGCATATTGATTTATATTAGATTTCTGATAAAATATTCACATTCTAGGCAATGTAATGTACTATGTTATCTGTACTCTATTGTTTATATACTTTCCTTTGAAATTCTTACTATTTTTTTAATTGTCTGCCTAAACCATAAGCTCTTGTTGCTTTTGTGTCATTTCTTTAAGTATTACCCACTGGTTATGCAGGAATTGAGCACCTCCCCTTTGGTATTCCTTAAAATTCCTGGTTAAAAGCTCACAAGATGCTTGCTGGTTACACCTACTATCATCTACTTGATAGATTAATGATCACTTGATCACTTGATAGTCCATTATTCGTCTATTTGCTTGAGCAGGTGCCAGTAACATTTCCATTTGACCCTATCATGTGCCATTGTAGCCCAATGGTACCTGTTTGCTCCAGGATTACGAAGCACCTCAAACCATTCGTTCAGGGTTGTGATGAAGAAGTCTGACCATCTTGTAGGCAGCCACGTGGGATCCAGTCGGTAATGGCTCTAATCCAGCGGTCATCTCCAAATCGCATTACATGTCCAGCCCATCTGATTTTCGACTTAAGGAAAAATGTTGGTTAATTTAATGTGAGGTGAAACAGAGAAGTTTGTAGTAGGGCCCAACTCTTGTATCATTCAGAATATCCACTTAAATTTCTGCGATAAAATCAATAAGATATTGTTAGTTGAAATGTCAGAGTCTCTGATTTTTTTTTTGGATCTCTGAACTATGACCAATATAATCCATATTTTCCTTCTCAACCATTTTCCATTCCACTTTTTATGTCATTCTTATTCTATTTGATCTTAGCCTGATTGTCTCATTGGGTTAATCAGATATTAGTTCACAACGGTGCAAAGTTCCTATATGTTGCAAACCATTTTATTTATAACACTATACATTTTATTTACTTTTTATTATCACCAGGACATCTCCAGAGAAGTTTTTGAGTTCTAAACTTTTCCATGGCACCATCTTACAGCAGCAACCATAGTTGCTCAAGGTAGTCAAGTTCAACAATTCCCAACTACATGACAACTTTTGTCTTTCCCTTTGAAGTCATTTGCATAAGCTGGCCAAAATGATCAAACAGTAGATTTGATTTTAGGGTTATGAAACACTTACTATGATATCTAGTATAGTGTCCTTTTTCCCAGAAGCATGAGATGGAGGTATATAGACAAGTGAGATTTGATAGTAATAAAATATATAGTTGCAATTTCAAGTGACTTTGATAAGTAGAAATATATACATTGCAAATTATTAAACTCAAGTTTGGTGTATCAATTTGAAAGAATCACTACCACTATCACTATCTTCCCGTTCATCATCTATTTTCTCGAGCGGGCACCAGTAATATCTCCATATGTCCTGTCTCATGCTAGTAGAGTCCAAGGGCATCTGCTTGCTCCAAGAACATAAAGAGCCTCAAACCATTATATTAGGTCATGGGAATGACTTAACATAATTGTTACTGGTATTTGGCATATCAAATACAACATGGGCAGCTTGCCAGGCTTGCCGTGTGGGTGGCATACTCTAGTAGTCACCTCTAAATACAGCATTTATTGATGAACTGCGCAGAGCCATGCTGTGATAGGCTCATCTGCTGTGTGGAGTTCTGACGAAGGGAAGTCCGGATGTGGAAGAAGGTGGCCCTCATGGAGTGGGGGGGTCTTCTGGCTTGTTGCAAGGCTCTGCTGGGGTGGCAGGCCAGGGCTGGAACCCGCAATCCCTCCCGGGTGCCTCGTGAGTGGCTGGGCACAGGAAGAGCAAGTAGGAGCTCTGCCCCATGTCTGTGAGACTCTGGATCAGCATACCTGGGCCAGATTGAAATAAAAAAAACTGGGGCAGGGTGGGTGTCGATGATCCGGGCTGTCATAGGCTGGTCTGCTGGGTGGAGTTCTGATGAGGGGGAAGCCTGGATGTGGAAGATGGCGGCCCTCATGGAGTGGGGTGGGTCATCTGGCTTGTTGCGAGGCTCTGGTGGGGTGGCAGGCCACGGCTAGAACCTGCCATCCCTCCCAGGTAAAACTAAAAGTTTTAATCCAACAAAGGCTAAATTGTGGGCATGAGAAACACAAACCCTAAAAAGTGAGCTAGTTTAGTGCAATGAGTTAAAGTAGAAGTTACTACTACATGGGTTCCTGGATCCATGGGAACTCATTTAGTCATCACTGTAGGATACTTGACTGTAAATTTGATTTTCATACACTTTGATAAGGAAAGCATTTCAACCTTAGAAACCCACAAGAAGTAAGCCTTGAATTGAGATATTAACTCTCTTAAATATATGCTTCTCTAATTCTTTTGAATTTGGCAAATTTGGGGGAACAAGTATTGTTTCTTTTCATAGTATTACAAGAATATAGATTGTTATTATCTCATATTATGTATGGAGTTCATACCTCTATTAATAGCGAGTGAATGACTCTCTAGACTACCAAGAAATTTTCAAATTCAAAAAACAGAGATTGTATAATTTAAATTCATTATAAACTAATACATCATATAATTAAAATGCAAAGAATGACTTTGTAAGCACATAGATAATTAGCACAGTACTAAAATAAAGAAAAGTGAGCAATATGCATTTTTGTAATATATGTAGAATTAATTTATTAGTGTAAGAAGCATATCTAATTTATTTAGTGAGACAGAAAAATCATAAACTTGATATTATAAGAGTAAAAATTCACTTATTTTTCTTTGTCCTAAATACCAATGAATTTCATGAATGAAAAAACCTCATTAAGAAGCATTAAGTTAAAGGATTAATTGTCAAAGCTCTATTTTACCAGATTAAATGTATGATAAAATATTTAAAATTACATTTATTGCATCAATTTTTAAATAATACTAGAGAAAGTTGTTAATATAACTTATTGGCACCAAATCATGTTCCGTTTACTTTTCTAGCATATTTCTTTAATAGTATATTTTGCCTGTTACTGCTAAACTATTGGAAAATAATACTTACATGACTAAAATAAAGTTTGCAAGAAGATGTCAATTTCTTACAGTTTAGTGCATGATTTATCTTTCAGGCTTGATTTTCTGATGAATTTCAATTGCCTGAATAAATAAAACCAGTATAGTCTGATTTTTGAGGGGTGTTACACTTATTAGTTAGCCATGGACAGTATTGAACTCTGACAGTTCTAAGTGCAAAAAGAAAATCCAGAAACAGAACAGCTTCTTTTTTTCAATCATATCCTAAAATATACCTATAATATATATGAAATATTTGTAGAAGTTGTTATTATATTTCTGTTTCTTCAAGGTCAAAATGCAATTTTCCCATTTTATGATGTAGCAAGCTGGACTAGAGCCATTACCGAATGGATCCCACAGGATGTCAAAAGATCAAGTGGCCGCCCACCTACAAGATGGTCAGACTTCCTTGTCAAGACCCTGAAGGAACGGTTTGAGGCTCTTCATATTCCTGAATCAACCAGATGCCATTGGGCTACATTGGCACGTGATAGGGTCCATTTGAAATGTTACTGGCGCCCGCTCAAGCAAATTGATGAATAATGGCATTCAAGTGATCAAGTGATGATGTAGCAAGATTAGTCCAAATAAATGAATAAGGTGAAGCTCTCTTATTTTCTTAGTTTCTAATCCTAAATTTAGTTCTATAACATTGTTTTTTACTTTTGTTTTGTTTTGGGGTCACACTTAGCAGTGTTCAAGGCTAACTCAGGTTTTGTGTTCAGGGGTCAGTTCTGGCAAAGCTGAGGGAACCATATATGGTGCTGGTATTAAAACCAGTTTGACTACTTGCAAGTCAAGCATCCTATGAACTAATCTCCAACCCATTATAAATACACCTTTAATTTCTACATACTTATTTTAAATAATGTCAGTATTTACAGTTAGGATGTACACGGTTACAGTAGCTCTCACCACCAACCTGCCCATGACCCTCCACCACTGTCCTTACATTACACAATACTTCAACTCCTCCTGTTTATCTTCCATAATTTCCTCCCCTATACCTTACCCACCCACAAGCACTGGTGATCATAGTTTTTTAATCTAAGCCAAGGGGTTGGGATTGTTCAACAGTGTATTACCTTGTTTTTTCTATAAGCCAGAAATGAGTGAAATTAAACAATATTTCTTCAACCTCTGAGGTCTCTTCAACATGATGCTCACCAGTTCTATCCCAGTTCAGGCAAACAGGAGAATTTTATCCTTTTTATAGCTGAGTAGTATTCCATTGAGTATGGATACCACAATTTATTTTCCTATTTTTATTAGCTTTTGTGTTATTTTCATACCCTGGATAATACTATAAAGCATTACCATAACACATCTGTGTTCATGTATTTTAAATCAGTATTTCTTTTGGGGCAGGGGAGTGGAAATTCAGATAGATAAAAAATATGTAGAATCACTGTATTATATAGGAACTCTTCTTTTTACTTTTTTTGAAAAACTCCATACTGTTTTCCATAAAGACTATATCATGTAGCATCTCCACCAAAGTGAATGAGGAGTTATTTCTCACCACATACTTGCCAACAATGTTTCTTTTCAGTCTTTTTGATATGTGTTGCATTACACTGTTGCCCAGAGCCTCTGAACCTTGCCTGGAGTTACCTACTGGAGTCCACTTTGTAGATATAGGAGCAAGGACACAGTTTGAATCTATGACTTTTTGTAGCAGCATATCTTACCATGTATTCTATGTACACTGCTATAAATATTTTCTCTCATGCTCAATTGATCACTTGATCATCTGACATCCCGTTATTCATCGATTTGCTCGAGCGGGCACCAGTAACATTTCCATTTGACCCTATTACGTGCCAGTGTAGCCCAATGGCATCTGGTTGCTTCAGGAATACAAAGAGCCTCAAACCATTCGTTCAGGGTCTTGACGAAGAAGTCTGACCATCTTGTAAGTGGGCAGCCACGTGATCTTTTGACATCCCATGGGATCCAGTCAGTAGTGGCTCTAGTCCAGCAGTTGTCTCCAAATTACATTACATGTCCAGCCCATCTGATTTTGGATGCCTTGGCAAACAAGACAGCGTCCCTGACTCTGGAACAGCAACAGAGGTCAGAATCCGGATTCCTTCACTCACTTGAGTGAGGCTTGATATTCTAAGCATAGCTCTTTCAATTCCTCTTTGGGAGACCAGAATAGCATTCTCATCCTGCTTTCGTAGGGCCCAAGTCTCTGAGGCGTATGTTAATGCAGGGAGAACGGTGGAGTCAAGAGATGTGCCCGGAGCCGGAGGCGCTTTGTCTTTTTAGCTATTTCTTCAACGCTTTTTAAGGCATTCCATGCTGCTCTCTTCGCCCTGCACAGCTCAGGTTTTTGGTCGTTCATCATGTTGACTTCTCTCTCATGCTACCACAATCATAGTGGGACTAGAGAGATCTTGCCAGTATATATACCAGGCCACGTTGGATCTCTAAATAATTATGCCAAAGAGAAATGCTGCTTGCCTCCAAGCAAGCAAGTGTGGATCTCTATTAAGTCTAAGGACTGATATACAAAACAACTATGAAGCAAAGACAAGAACCTTGTGAAGGCTTGGAGAAATATATACCTGGCTGTAGAATATCCATTGGTACAGATCCATGTCTTTTTATTCTGAGATACAGTTCCTATCAAATATCCTTCCCCATCTGTCAAGGACTGGAAGCCTTGGCTGAGGCAATATTAACATTTCAATGTAACTAGGTGAGGTCCTGGGAGAAGTTACCTTAGGGCGATTGACCTTAACTGATTTCCTTTAATGTGGACCAGTCTGGGCTGAAAAGTTCTAAAAGCTGCAGCCTGCTTGCCTTTTTGCCTTTTTGCCTTCTCTCTCTACTCTCCTCCTCTCTGTTATCTTCCCTTTTGGGCCTTAGCACGTGGTAGTGGCCATCTTGGCCTAGGATTCTAAACCTAAATGTGGCCGAGGACCAGCTAGGAACCTAAAATCTGGGGTTTTCCTATTGTTAGATTGTATACCCAGCCGCGGGTCCCTTCTCTCCCCCCCCCCCCCCCCCAAGGGATACCAGAACAAATGTGAATAAAACCTTCTGAAACTTTGTTGGATTCTTGCTTCTTTCTGTCTGCCAGTGCCGATCCCTTGGGGCAAAGGGGATCCCTAAGGCGGGGAAACACTGTGACGCCCTGCACAAAATCCAGGGAGCAAGTCAGGGATCCCCTTCTGTCCCAGGGATCGGTGGTTGGCAGATGGGGAAAGACAAGAATCTGCATTTGAGTTATCAGGGAGCCATGCTTGCTTGCTTGGAGGCAAACAGCATTTCTCTCTGGTCTAATTACTTAGGGATCCAACGTGGCCAGGCAGATATACCAGTAAGATCTAGTTAGACCCAGTTAGACCCACGACAATTGTGGTAGCAGGAAGAATATTTATACCAGCCAGTATAGAATAATGTTCAGATAAACTGCCACATTTAAACTGCCCTCCTATCTACCAAGTGACCTGCAGGAGGCAATTCAGGCCAAATGCAGAGGCTCTGGTCAGGTATACTGCAACACCCTACCACTTTTCCAGGAGTTTGACGGGGCTCCCTACATACTCTGACAGTTATTTGCCATTCTCACTGGTAGAGGTGATCTTCCATTGGTGTTTTGACTTTCATTTCCCTAATATGTGATGGTGAACAATTTTTCATATCCTACTGGACATCTGCATGATCTTCACAGGGACGTGTCTATTCATCTCTTGAAATTTATAACAGTATCATTAGCATTTTTATTATTAGCATTGTGATTATTTTCTGTGTTCTGGAGGATGTTATATTCTTCATATATTGTTCACAAATATTTGCTTCTGTCCCATTGGTATCTCTATATTCTAGTCCTGTTTTATGAAAACTTTTAATTTGATGTATTTCTATTTGATTTATTTTCCTTTTGTTATCTTTGCAAATAGAGAAAATCATTGAAAACACTTCTGAGGTCGATATCCTTGTGAGTTCTGTCTGTTTACTTTAATGTACTTCATGAATTCTGCACTAACCTTGAGATTTTAAATTCATATTGAAGAAACTTTTTTGTGTATGTTTTGACACATGGATCCAGTTTTATATTTTCACATGTGGCACCTAGTTTTCCCAACACCACTTGTTGAAGAAGTTTTCCCACTCTGGATAGCCTTTCTAAATCATGGCTTCAGTTTCACTGAATGTCTCTGAGTATTAATATTATTGTAAAAGCAATTATAATTTAAAACAATGATAAAAATACCTGTTATTAATAATAATAATAATACACTAAAACACTGTTTATAAAGACATAAAATTATGGTATTTATGTTAATTCAAGGCCATATTAATCTTATAAAAAATTATAAGATCAGTTTTCCTTCAATTTTGTAAGATAGTATTATTATATACTTCTATTCAAGAGATAACTGAATATTTTTTCTAGGACAACTCAAGTTAGGTAATAAATTTAAACAGCAAACCCAGAATAATTAAGAAATTCTGAATTTTATCATAAATTCAATTATGTTATATTGTCTTTATCATAGTAACTGCACTCAATACTATTCCAAAGAAATATATTGGTTGAAATTATCAGAAATATTTTTATCAGTCTAAAATTTTTTGCTTTGTGATATAAAAGTTACATTCAGTGATAACATCTATGCTGTATCTTTAGTTTCTATGATTCATAACTGATTCATATGATAATACAATGTTACTTTTATTTTAAAATTTTTTGGAAAAAAAAGAATTACTAAGGATGACTCAACCTTCTCCTGTGCACTTTAAGTTCAAAAGAGAATGCATCTTTAATTCATTAGTCTTTGCTCTTAAAAATTTATGGAAGCTAGAGTGATATTACAATAGGTAGACTACTAGCTTTGTTTGTGGCTAACCTGGAATGTGTACCTAGAACTCCATATGAACTCCCAGATACAACCCAAAAAGTGATTCTTGAGCACTGAGTCAGAAGTAAGCCCTGAGCAACAGCAGGTATTGCCACAAAACAAACCAAAATATTATGTTTTGGGGCCAATAATGATTATATAGCAATTAAGGCATTCGCCTTGCCAGTGACCAAACTTCATTTCCATCTCCAACCCCCATACAGTTACTGAAGCCTTGGCAGGAATAATACGTGAACAAAAAGCCAGTAGTAAGCCCTCAGTAATGCTGGCTGTGAATCATCCCCCAAAAAAACTAATTATATTTACTCCAAAAATAGTGATACAGGAAATCTCTGTGGAGGAATCGCTATGAAATTTATGACTCATCTTAATTTATCAGTTGTCTTCACCTTACATTTCTTAAATAGTAAAAAAGGTACTTGATACAAATTTTTTAGAAACTGGGTCTAATAGAATAAGCTAGAATTAGAAGACCCTGAGTTCTTTTTCTTCAAACATTATACTCTTTGGAGCCTTTACATTTTCAATTGTAACAGAAAAAAAATCATTCTAAGTTTTACTGTGGAGCTTCTCTCTTAGAGCTTCTTGCAAAGAATTCCCATGTTCCAGCTATATCTCAAATTAGAGACTTCAAGTTCCCGCGCCTGGTCAATTATAACACCCATGGCCTTACCAGAGAACAAACACTCCTGACTTTGCAAAGGTCTAAGTCAACAGCTTGTTAGGCTTTGAAGAGCCTCAGCCTCTCTCTTTTGGCAGCTGGGGCTTTTTCTCCTTTTGCATGTTTCAGGACCACTGCTGGTTTTCATTCATCTCCATTCAGTAGATTTCAGGTGACATTTTGGGCTGGAAACATAATGTGTCAGAAGATAGCTATAGCTTCCTACTGTGTTAGTTATTGTTTCCTTTGTCAGGAGGTGAGTGAGCACAAACATTTTCCAATTGCTCTGATTTTCACACAGGTTCAGATCTACTGAGCCATCACTGATGCACACGCCTCTACCATTTAGAAACACTTGATAGAGATTTCAGAGCGATTTCTAGGTACTGTCCTATACAAACAGAGGTATATTCATGTATCATTTTTCCAAAAAAGGAATAGACCTCGCATCTTCTCCTTGGATTACTTCTCCTTAGTATGAAAAAAAAAGTAGCTGGAGAGTTTCTAGAAGTGCTGTCCCTTGTGTTCCAAACACCAGTTCAACTTTCTGCTAAAGGCAAAATGTTATTGTGATCAACAGAACCTGTCCTTTGGGGGTTAGTGTCACACTCTTCTTGAGAAGAATCCATCAAAATGAGAATTAAATGCTTCATGAAAACCTAAGTTGCATTACGGTATTCATTTTCATGATTTTTACCGGGGCTTTGCCAAAGGCATTGAATGATTTATGATAAACTTGGAAACTTCAGTTCTCTCTTCCCAGGGTGTCTTCATTATTTCTTTGACGAACTTTGCACTTGATTCCTTTCATAAAGGGCTTTTATAGATTTTTTTTCTCCAATGTTTTCTTTTTAACTTCAATAGCATCTGCAAGTGGATCTGTTAAAGTGTTCATCTATAAAATTATTGTCAAATATTATCTTAGTACAACAGAATTTTTATGACTTATAAATGTAAATTTGTTATAATAAAATTTTGTCACAAGATATATTATTAGAAATAATTTAAATTCATTATGCTTAAGCCGAAAAGAATTAGCTCACTTAGTTAAAAAATAAATCCCGTTAATATCTCACATCTTCTATTTAACTACCTTGTCATTTAGGACACAAAAATCCATCAATTTGACATTGCTGGGCATAATAATAAATACATGAATATAAAGGTTCTATTATTTTAAATTTAACTTATCTCTTTATATGGAGGAAATAATTCCTGGAGAAAATGAGTTACTTATACAAAGTCAAACATTTTATTATGAGCAGTAAGAGTTTATAGCAAAAGAAACTGGCTCAAATTAAAAGTCACCCTACCCAATGAGAGAAAAATTTTCACACAATATTTCGATAAAGGGACTAATTTACAAACCATATGAAGCACTCACAAAATTCAGCAGCAAAGTAACCAATGATCCCCGTGGAGAAATGGAGAGTGGAGTTTAACTGACATTTCCTGAAGAGCATATACAGATGGCTGATAAGCATAAGTGTTCACTATAACTTTTTATCAAGGAAAGAAAATAAAAACGATAGTGAGGAATTATCTCATACTAGTGAGATGTGGAGTATAACAGAAAGACTGGAAATAATAAGTGTTAAAGGGAGGATGTGTTTAAAACAGAGAATTCTCCAGGCAGGGAGATTGTACAGTGGGGAGGGCACTAGCAGCCCATATGATTCCCAAATCCTTGCCAGCAGTGATCTGTTGTTTCAAATCAGGAGTAATCCCTGAGTACCATGAGGTGTGCGCTCTCCCCTTAAAAATAACTCTTTCCCTAAAAAAAAAAGATCTCTCTTCTCATAGAAGGGAATGCTGTCTTGTTCAGTCTCTCTGGAAAAATATACAGCTTCTAATGATGATGATGATGATGATGATGATGATGATGATGATGATGATGATGATGATGATGATTATAGTGTCACATCCAGCCATGCTTAGGGTTACTCCTGGCTCTGCACTCAGGAATCACTCCTGGTGGTGCTAGGGGGACCATATGGGATGCAAGGGATAGAACCAGGGTTAGCCGCATGCAAGGCAAATGCCTACACACTGCACTATTTGTTTTAAAAACTAATTATTGAGGTCAAATAACGTCCAGTAACTCCACATTTGGTATCTACCCCCCAAAATACAAAACAAAAAAAAACCATGATATATGCAGACCTATGCTCACTGAGCACTCAATACAGCGGACAACAATCTGAAACAAACCCAAATACCCAGGGACAAATGAACATATAAATAAGTTGTGGCATATATATATATATATATATATATATATATATATATATATATAATAGAAAGCTATGTAGTCAAGAAAAGATGAAATCTTGCTGTTCACTGACACTTGCATGGAATTGAAGGTCATCATGCTGAGTGAAGGGAGAAGCATCAGATGACCTCACTTCTCTCTGGTGTGTTGGGAAACAAAGCAATGGCATAGACACAATCAACTGATATCAACCATGGAATAAGAGTACAAATGGAAAGCCCCAGGTTAGGACTGGAACAGATAAAGGAACACAGGTGGGGAGTCTTGTGCACTTTGGTGGTGGTGAGATGAGGAAACTATATACATTAGACCATAAAGGCCAATAATATTTTAAACACATAACGTTAAGTTACAATAAATTTAATCCAATAATAATAAAATGAGTACAGAATAATAGGAAAAACATGTAGATCATTTTCCTACAATACACTACAGCTTTTTGAGAAGTGTGATCTAAATCAAAGGCAGAAGAGAAAGCACAGGGAGTTAAAGGTGTAAGGGTTGCCTTACAGAAACCAACCTTGGTGTAATCCTGGACACAATAGATATTCAGCATTTCGAGTACCACCAAGAGTGATCCCTGAGTACAAAACCAGGAGTTATACCTGACCATTATTCAACTATAATCCCAGCCAAATTTTTGATGTTTTGATAAGTATTTTGACAAATTTGACAAATATGTCATATGCTACTTAATTATGCTTTGTGTAAGTGACAATATACACTATTTAGTATATATTAGTTATATATACTAAATTTGATATGCCAAATACCAGTTATGACATTTGATATGCCAAATTCGATATGCCAAATTTGATATGCTAAATACCAGTTACTGGTATGCCAAATACCAGAATCATGTCGTATTTGATATGCAAATATCAGTAACAATTATAGACCTCATTTCTATGACCTAATATAATGGTTTGAGGGTGAGGGTTCTTATGTTCCTGGAGCAAGCAGATGCCCTTGGGCTCTATTTGCATGAAGCAGAACATATGGAGTTGTTACTGGTGCCTGCTCTAGCAAATCGATGATGAATGGGAAGACTGTGATACAGTGATATATTAGTAATATATATATATTATGCTATGAATACTGAGTTTCAGATTCTTTTCGTGGGGTGGAGGGAAGGTGCTCAACAACTGGCAGTCCATGGGCTTTGAGTCTCTTAGCAATTCTTGACTAAGTAGGCCAATGGTTTAATATCATGGCACTGCTATGGTCCTGGGTTATTGAGGGTCACCACCCTGTTGAAACTCCAGAGTTAACTCCTGGAGTTAACTGACTTTTTTCTTTTTTGGGTCACAGTTGACAATGCTCAGGGGTTACTCCTGCCTCTGCACTCAGGAATTACTCATGGTGGTGCTCAGGGAACCATATGGGATGCTGGGGATCAAACCTGGGTTGGACCACATGCAAGGCAAACGCCCTACCTGCAGGACTATTGCTCTGGCACCTTAGATTCAAATTTTAGATAATAAAATGGAGTTATCTATCCTATAAGTAACAAAAAAGGATTAAAAATGACATATGTAAAAATTCTGGATTAAAATTCCCATTAGATTTTAAAGATGACAATGATTATTATTAGTAATTTTATGCTGTGAACTAAAATAATCTTTTTTCTTCTCTCTAATTCATTCCTCATAAATATTTCAAAATATTTTTCTAAAGCACATGCTGTCATATGATTCACTTTGCTTTATCATTTTAATGGTAACTTATAATCAGACAAATTAAGTTTAAATTTATTTTCCTAAATTTATTCACAAGGCCCAGAAAATCAGGCCACTGCCCCTCTCTAATATACCTTCATCTTCCTCCTTGTACCTACATTATTTTAAGCTTAGTACAATTATTTTCAAACCCACAGACTTTTCTCCATTTTGCAAATCAGAATGTCATTTTATGTAGAACTTTATTCTTCCCACCAGTTCACTGTTCTTTACCAGATAGCGAAAAGAGCCTAGGATTCATGGAACAAAGACGCTATATATAGTTCTGTTCCTACATTTTAATATGCTCTTCCATTAGCACCATTACTGTGAAAGGCATCTTAAGCTCCTTTGTCTCACAGGTATTTTTATCCTCGTTTTATTTTCCCTCAAATTATTGTTTATTAGAACAGAACCGGGCCATTCTTTTTAGGTTGTACCCTCCTTGGATAAAATAATGCTATGCAAGTAAACTTGAAATATAACAGGAAGGAAAGAAAAGAAAGAGAAGAAAGGAAGGAAGGAAGGAAGGAAGGAAGGAAGGAAGGAAGGAAGGAAGGAAGGGAGGGAGGAGGAAGGAGGAAGGAGGAGGGAGGGAGGGAGAGAGAGAGAGAGAGAGAGAAAGAAGAGAGAGAGAGAGAAAGAGAAGAGAGAGAGAAAGAAAGAAAGAAAGAAAGAAAGAAAGAAAGAAAGAAAGAAAGAAAGAAAGAAAGAAAGAAAGAAAGAAAGAAAGAAAGAAAGAAAGAAAGAAAGAAAGAAAGAAAGAAAAGAAAGAAAGAAAGAAAGAAAGAAAGAAAAGAAAGAAAGAAAGAAAGAAAGAAAGAAAGAAAGAAAGAAAAGAGCAGAAAAGTCAAAATAAGAAATTGAGGGGCCTCTGAAACAACTTGAAAAGTCATGATAGTTGATTTGGTATATAGAAGCATACTTCAGTCATCCTAAATCATTGTTAAATGCATGCCTTTGTTAAGCAAAGAATATTTAAAGAAGAAATTGTCATATGACCTGTTGCAATTGGAAGAGGGAATCATTCTTCACTCCTATTCCCTGGACATAATCAGCTATACAGTTACATAAAAGGTAAAATTAGAAACCAAAAAGAAACATGTCAGATTTGTACTGAATTACACATAGAACTGTTCCCATCATCACGTGATCAAAAGAAAAGCTCAAGAAACAGAAATATTTTCCAAGTATGTTTACTTAGATGAAATATAATTATCTTCCTATATAATTTATAAAGTGGGAGATGTGGTGAATCAAAGGATATGTTTATTGAGGAAATCTGACTGCACTAAGTCTAGAGCATCACTATTTGTGTGTTCTTATAGTCAAAAACTGCCACTTAAAATATGTATCCATTTATATACTATTATTGACGTGATGTAAGTTGAACATAAATGCTTCTGTATACGAGGATGCAAGAGATAAAAAAATGGGACCAAATGTACATAAAAATAAAGAATTAAGGGACTAATTTTCAGTCACTTATTTATAAATTAAAGAGTTTTATATCTCTAAAATTATGACTTGGTTAGAGAGCTAGTACAGCAGGTTGAGCATTTGCCTGCATCTATCCCCAGCACTCATATGGCCTCCAAGATTAGAGTAATTCCTGACTGGACAACCAGGGTAAGCTTGGAGTAATACTGGGTGAGCCTCCAAAACCAAAATAACAATAACAGATAAAATTAGTGACCATTCATTTTAATTCTGTGACAGTAGTAGACACTGGAAGACGGTAGTTTCGCTAAACTTATTTCCATGCTTATTAATTGCCAACTATAAACTCCCAAAAAGTAGCACTTTTCTTAGTACATCATATTAAGTTTCAAAAGGTTCTCATTAATTGTTAATAACCTCCCAATTGAAATTTACCAATAGTACAAAGAGTAAAAATCCTTTGTTTTTAAGAATGGAGGCAGTAAGGATTGGGAAAACAGGCAAAAGGAGATTTGAAAGTGGAATAGATAGGCAAAAGGCAAAATACAAGGGAAAGGAAATTGTAATAAAATGGTAGTAATATAAAAGGATATTTGGAGAGGAACCAGAGCTCCTTAGAAAGGACAGAAAAGTAGATATTTTTTTCCAAAGATGTACAACAGACTGCCCCATTTGAAGAGCCAACATGTCATTGCGGCATTACTACATTCAATCATTCAATTACTCAAGGAAGTGGTGACTTAGACTCCTTTCTGATGCCCATTATCTTTCTCTCCTTCCTCCTTTCCTTTTCTTTTCTTCTTAATTTGATTACTTATTTCTTGGTTCTCCCTTTCTTCCTTCCCATCACTCTTTCTCTTTCTTTCTTTCTTTCTTTCTTTCTTTCTTTCTTTCTTTCTTTCTTTCTTTCTTTCTTTCTTTCTTTCTTTCTTTCTTTCTTTCTTTCTTTCTTTCTTTCTTTCTTTCTTTCTTTCTTTCTTTCTTTCTTTCTTTCTTTCTCTTTTCTTTTCTTTCTTTCTTTCTTTCTTTCTTTCTTTCTTTCTTTCTTTCTTTCTTTCTTTCTTTCTTTCTTTCTTTTTCTTTCTTTCTTTCTTTCTTTCTTTCTTTCTTTCTTTCTTTCTTTCTTTCTTCTCTCTCTCTCTTTCTTTATCTCTCTCTTTCTTCCTCCTCTTTTTCTCTCCCCCTCTCTCCCTTCATCCTTGACTCACTCACTCACGCACACATTGCCTTCATGTTGAGTCCACAGGAACTTTGCATTCTGGGAGAAGCTGGTCGTTAACTGTTATATCATTAGTACTATTTAAAAATCACAGAGCATTAGTTCACACTTTATGTCTGAGAGAACCTGAGCTATGTTTTTACCTCTGAAATCTGGTGGGAAAGGTATGCTTTTGCTATAAAGATGTGCAGTCCAAACTTCCATTCATCCTTTTTCAAAAACACAAGGACCAATTCTCTGAACCAAGTTGAGAATTCAGTTATAAAGTCTCTAGATTCCACTGTAAGATGATTCAGTGGGAGTACTTGTTTTCCTAAAGTCTTGTGTAGACATCTAACATATGTCTGGCCTCTTGCACTGTTTACTAGGTTTCTAATTAATATCCAGAGATTATATAGTTGATTGAGTTGAGTCACTACAACTGGGAAAGAAGAGGCATTCTTATTTTATCAGAAAATAAATGCTTTAGTTTCATTTCCTCTGCCGCACATGTTCTCTCTTTGTCCTGTCACAATATTTTTATAGGTTTTTATTTCAAAGGATTACCTTGAGATTACTGTCAACACAAGCCAGAGGGAAGTCTCTATACAGAATATAGCAGGTGGTTTTGCCTTCTAAAACATCTCACTCCAGACAATAAAATGCAATGTCATTGAAATAATCACCCATAATTTAAGAAAAATAATAGCTCTTTGATTCAAATTCTGAGGAAAATGAAATGTTTTTAATGACAAAAAGCACAATTTACCAACATGATTTTCAATTCAAAATATTAACCTGTTAAGTTATTTTCGAAGCTTCACACTTTTTATTTATTCCTTGTAATACTTGTAACCAAAATCCAATGTGCCCAGTCACAATTCATAGCTTGGTAAGACAATGTGGGTAAGAATATAAAGGTCATTCCCTTTCTTATGCGAGGGAAAACACTTTGGTTATTATTCAATTCAAGCAAATGCTTCATAACCATGGAATTAAATATTTTTTGAAGGGTTCATTCCAGAGCTTTCTGGGTTGAATTAAATTTTTCTCAGAACTATACTTCATGTCACCCATATGTCTTAAGAACTGGTGCTTCTGCTCAGCTGTGCATTTTTTCCAGACATGCCGGATGTCTTTGCAATAAGCACTGAAAAGTTCAAAGAGACACAATGCATTCTGTGCTTTCTCTTCCCACCATTCCATGTAAACATCATTAATAATCAGACCACGCTTATGCCAAAAGCCACGATGTCTTGACTTCAGTCTGTTAATTATTAGCACTCACTCTGCCTTTGTTGTGCACTGTAGAACCATTTCCCTGGAGCTAAAATTCAGACAGTTACTACACATGCTATTGCAGGAATACAGATAGTGATTAGAACCCTAAAGAAGTAGGCATGTCCCCCCATCTCTTATTCTTTATCACCATAAGCCCCCTCCTCTTCAGAGTTGATTCATTCAGAAATTAAATAAATATGTCTTCAAAATCTTATGATTCTAAGGGTGTTACCTGACAGTGAACAAGAAGATGAACAAGGTCCATTCTTCCAAGAATAATTATGGGGGAAATATGCTGAGATGGATGAGATGGATACAAATAAATAAATAAATAAATATGATTGCTTGAGGTCAAACTCCGTAATGAATTAATGAAATGTCTTGAAGATGGTCTATATCTTGATGAGATGCTAGCAGGAGGCTGCAGGGAAATGCTGCGGTGCACTGCACAAAATCCGGGAGCAGGGTCAGGGATCCCCTTTCACCCCAGGGGGTCACAGGTTCTGGCATACAAATTAGCAATAGGAAAAACCCTGAACTTAGGGTTCCAGAATGGGCCACAGCCACATGTAGACCAAGTGACCACCACCACGTGTTAAGGCCCTGCAGAGAGGAGACAGCCAAGAGACAAGAAAGGGAGCGCCAACAGAAAAGGGCCCCAGAAAGAAAGCAGGCTAGTTTTGTATCCCTGCTACACAGACTGCCCACTCCAATGGAGAGCAGTTAGGGTCAAATCCCTTAGGTAATTTCTCCCAGGACCTCACCTAGGCTCTTTGAAATGTTAATGTCGCCAAGTCAAGATCTGCCTCAGAAGTGCACCTGCAATGGAGGAGGGGCTTCTGAGATTAACTGTATCTCAGAATATAAAGGCATGTAGCTGTACCAAAGAATATTCTTAGCCAGTTATATATTTCTCCATGCCTTCACAAGAGTCTCATCTTTACTTTTTGGTTGTTCTGTATATTAACTTTGAGTCATCAGAGAGCCATGCTTGCTTGCTTGAAGGCAAACAGCATTTCTCTCTGGTCTAATTACTTAGAGATCCAACACAGCCAGGCAAATACACCGGTAAGTTTTAGCTAGTCTCACAATGATTGTGTCAGCAGGAGAGAATATTTATACCTGCCAGTATAGAACATATGGTCAGATAAACTGCCACATTCAAACTCTCCTCCTTCTATCTACAAAGTGACCTGAAGGAGGCAACTCCAGGCCAGATGCAGAGTCTCTAGGCAGCATGTACTGCAACAGGAGGCTTTTCTGAGTAAACAGCATTGGAGCTGACAAAAGAAGATTTTTTGGTAACCTAAACACCAAGTGAAAAGGTTTCAGAACAGCAACATCAAAGCCCCAAGGAGTCTTAAAGCAACCAAGAGATGCCTAGCAAGATGGAAGTGTAAAAACACTCATAAACTGGAGAAAATTGAAGCACAAACAATTCTAAGCCTGTGAAAATTCCTTATGATTTGCCTTATTTCTTTGACATATATTGGTGACAAGATTTCTATAATAATTCCCACCAAACATGACTTATGTGGTACAAACGTAATGCTTGCAACTTGTTTGAAAGATGGTGAAAGGTCTTTCTTGTTCTTCACAGGAATAGTAATACAGATTCTATATAAGGAGACCTTCCTTATTTCCTACTAAAAATTCATTCTCCCCGTTTCTCTCAGAATACTAATATCATTTGTAGCAGCAAAATGTACCCCTTATATTTATGTGCGCCAATGTATGCATACATGCACAGAGCTCTCTGGCCATCTTCCCTTGCAGCTAGTGAGTTGGCAAGTATGATAAATATGTTGTAGAAGTGGCCAATGATATAAAAAGAAATTATAGTTTTCTGTTGTTTTTATTCATATTTCCACATAATTTAATTTTCTTTTAAAATTTATGTGGACAATATGTCTTAATAGATCATTAATATTAATGTTTCAAGAATACAACATTGCTATCCCATACCAGAACCAAAGTATCCATCTCCCTCCACCTAGATATGTAGGACTTCTCTGTCTAAATGAATCACTTACATAGAATAATATTTATGTAAAATAAACAGCTTCTAAATATCACATTATTGGCAGGAGAGAGAGTACAGAGGGTAAGTTTCCCTGCAAACTGCCAACCGGGTTTGGTACTTGGCATCCCATTTGGTCCCCAGAGCACTGCAGGGAATGAGGAGTAACTCCTAAGTATTGATGGGTGTCACCCCAAAACAAAATGAACAATGATATCAGATTATGTCAAATATATGAAAGACACAGAGAAATAGAGAGCAGCAACAGACAGATTAAGGGAAATTATAAACTCTCAGACTCAAACCACAAAGCAGTGCCTTCCACTGTAAGGGTGCGAATGGGTGACGGCAGTGCGGACAAAGAGGTTAATGGAATGTCCTAGTGAAGTGATGGTCTTCTGTGGGGCCTCAAGCACCACATATATTATAGGATGGATCAAGTTGAATTTGGTTTGACTTTTGCAGTGCCAGTGAATGAAGCCAGGTTTCATACATACAAGCTATGAAATTTAGCATTTAACAACATTCCCAGACCAAGATAAGTGTCCCTAAAACAATACATTTACATATGCTGATACCTCCCAATTTTTTAATTAATGCAATAATCTTAAGTATCATTTACACATTTGTTTACAACCTCTTTAAACATTTTCAAAGGAGTCTGCTCTCACATACATATTATATTATGAGAATGAAGTAACACTTTTAAGACTGTTGAGTGAACGGGTTATAGGATCCTGGATCACTAAAGCCGTAATGGAATCTCTATAAGAAACCTGGATTAACTCCGGACTTCTTGTTGAGGAAATAAGCCCTATTCCTTTAAGATATCGCTACACAGACTACATAGAATCAAATACAAAATAGCTACAGATAAATTGCCACAAAGAAGATATAGCAAAAAAATTGTACTTCCGTGTTATTATTAGAGCCTATATTATTCTTTTGCTTCAATTAATCAACTCATTGCATTCATTTACTTGCATTAGAAGATGTGATGGATAGAATGCTAAATATAGATATTTTGCAACCAAACTTTAAAAGAAATTAGAATTGGCTGAATGTAAAAGGTATTAGTCTTTATATAACATAAGCCATGTCTGTCTTCTTCCATAAACATATTATATTATCTTTATTTAAAAATATAAATTATAAAATGTATAATTAAATATAATCAACTTTCTATTCTTGGATTTGCCAGAAAATCAGAACTACATTTGCCAGAAAGTTAGTTTTGCTCTTGATTTCATGTCTACCATTAATAGTGGCACCTATCATTTCTGCTCTATCCCAAATATATACAACTAGATAGGTTGGATAATCTTCACTCATATATACCAGAGTATACCAACTTTAATCTGTAATGTTATTGCATATTTCTGCATATAAACAGAAAAGTTTTCAAGTTTAATTTTACCCAGAAGCCATTATCAGTTCATATGTGTGTTTGCATGTAGTTTCAAACATTTCAATAAAGAATCTTTGTTTCTCCACCACCACCACCACTGTATCACTGTATCACTGTCTTCCAGTAGTTCATCCATTTGCAGGAGCAGGCACCAGTAATATCTCCATACATTCTGTCTCAAGCAAGCGTAGCCCAAGGGCATCTGCTTGCTCCAAAGACAGGAAGAGCCTCAAACCATTCTTCAGGTCATGGAATTGAGGTCCATAATTGTTACTAGTCTTTGGCATAACAAATAAAACACCATAGCCTGCCAGGCTCTGCCTTGTAGATGTATACTCTGAGTAGTAGGCTCTCATCTCGAGCATTTACTGATGACTATAAGTCAATTACTCTTGAAGTTTTTTTCCTAAGGAGTAGAATAATATAAGAACAAAGGATGGAAGGAAGAAGAGAATGAGAAGAAAAAATGGAGTAAAGAATGAAGGAAATAAAAAACTAAAGAATAGAAATTTGGGGGGACTGTAGAGATAGTCCAGCAGGTAGGGCATTTACCTTGCACGTGGCCAGCCCCTGCTGACCTGGGATCGATCCATGGCATCGCACATGGTCTCCCAAGCACCTCCAGGAGTAATTCCTGAGTGCAGAGCCAGGAGAAACCCCTGAGCATTGCCGGGTGTGACCCCCCAGAAAAAGCAAAAAAAAAAAAAAAGAATAGACAATTTTTGCCCCTCCAATCCTACCCAACATCATGGGGTGCTGAACAGCTCAGGAAGGTATAGAAATGTAGGATGACAGGCCTAGCTAGCTTGGGAGCTTTATTGTCTTATCCATTCAGTTTAATCTATGTACATGTTCTTAAACCAGGGTTCATACTAATGAGATCTCTCTTCTATGTAAACACTTCTGGAGGGTGTGGCAGTTACAGTAGTCACTTTGATTTGAATGAGTTACTTCTGACTTATTATTGTACATCTACTAACACTTCTGTGTTATCTAGATTGGGCACAGCTCCTCTTTATACCCACTGGACCCAGCGTGGGACAGTTAGAATTTACCAGAAGACTACCACTATGGCTACGTTGAGACTATCATTTTAGATTATAGGAAGGATCATACTAGTTTGCCCTCATGCAGGCGAGTGTGACCCTTTCATTATACAGATAACAAGATACTCAGAATTACCCTGGTTCAAATAATAAAGAAGGCCCTTGTGGGCACCATCTAGATTACATGGAGCCCATGAAATTAAGATGTATTACCTTATACCAGCTATCTCTCTCTCTCTCTATCCAGTGTTTTACATAAGAGATAATCTTGGAAGAAGGGATTAGTCCTAGGTATAATTGTTTGTTTAGACCTGTAGTAGGGAGGGCACCACCCTTCTATACTTTTCTACTATCTAGAAGCTGTTGAGTTGATCTTTGTTGGCAGGACCCTCCCTGTCAACAGTTAGGATTACTTTGGTGTATACATAAGAGGACAGATTTGAGGCACTCTCTCTTGGTGGGACTCCTTTCTGGTGGGATTCCTTTTGGTGGAAATCTCTCTGGTGGGAATCCTCTTTGGTAGGAGATTTGGAACTCCTGTATGGTCTAATTTTTGACCAGAGCTAGAGGTCTTCCATTATATTGGATTGTGGTGCTTGAGCTTTTTGTACTATTAAAAGCCTTTTGGAACTGTGCCAGACTTGTGAGTTTTCATCCATTCCCCAGTGGTCTCAGAGGTAGAAGAGAGCTTCTGTCATGATACTGTCGGGTAACCTGAGATTCCCGACATACAAAGAAACAGGCATTTACAATCATGCTTCAAAGATTCCAGTTGAATAAATTTTACAGCAATCTATAACCAGGTGAATACATGACTAAAATCCTTTCTAGAGACCTAGCAAGAGGTCAAAGTAGAGGAGAGAAACTGAAGCTGCAGTTCCGTTTCTGTAAATCTGCTTCAACTTTTTTAGTAATTGCCTATGAACAAAAAGGAACTGAACGATCGCCATGCTTATTTCAACAGGCACACGATATTTTAGCTATTGCTCCATGATTGCACTTACTGGTAGAATGAAGGATGAGGCTGACACATGAGACTACATATCCAAGACTTAATAATGATTCAACCTTGTAGAGGTGCCCAGTAAAAGGAAGAGCTCTTGATATAGCAGGAAAAAGGCCCATTTTTATCCCAGAGCATTTGATGTCAGAACTGGGGACAGAAATGTGTAGGAGTAATTCTTTCTCTTTTTTTAAATTTTTATTGTACCACTGTGAGATAAACAATTACAAAGATGTTCATAATTGGGTCTCCAAGATGCAGTGTTCCAGATTCATCCCTCCACCAGTGCCCCATTTGCATAACAAATGACCCCACACTCCCCTCCAACCCACCCCCCAGCTGCCTCTACTATAGCAGGCACCTTTTTCTTTCTCTTTTTTCTTTCTCTGTATTGCTCTCTCCCTTATTTTATAAATTGTGACTTGTTATCTAGATAATTACAGTTTATAATGTAAGTCTCTATGTGTACATTCATTGGTGAGTTCTAGTCTGACATTACCATTCCCCATCAGCCATTCAGTTTTTTACACCTACAATGATCATTATGGTGTATATATATGCAAGATCCTGAGAAGGACCTGGTCCTAAGCTTGATTATTACCTAAGTCTGTCGCCGGCTACAGAGCAGCCACTGCCAGCACACCTGTGTGTCTGGTTTGGCTTTTATCTGGTTTTGCGGGATGTGACTGTATGCTTATCACGAGGTCCGCTTGGAGTAATTCTTTCTAACAAACAACAAGTTCCAATGATGCCAGGCACCATATATACTATTACCTCATTGTTGCTACTGCTACATTTCTTTACTTTTTAAAATCTTTGAAGTATTTTATCAGGTTCATTTACAAATGTTAGATGTAATAGCATATATCTTATTTACCATCTTTAAAATAAAGCCTTGAAATCAGAAATATAAGTTCATCAACTTTGTACTTTTCAAAATTGCTTGACCATCTTGGCTCTATGCTTTGCCTATGACAGTTTAAATTAAGTTTGAAACAAGTATTATAGTTAACTTGAAAAACATGTTTTATATTTTCATTCACATTACATTAGATTGTATGAATGAATTGCTCAAAAGTAAATATTAACCATTAATATTGGCATTAGTTATAATGTTAGTTCATAATTACTTGATCACTTGATCACTTGACATCCCATTATTCGTTGATTTGCTCGAGCAGGAGCCAATATCATTTCCATTTGATCCTATCACATGCCAGTGTAGCCCAATGTCATCTGCTTGCTTCAGGAATACGAAGAGCCTCAAACCTTTGATTCAGTGTCTTGATGAAAGAGTCTGACCATGGTGTAGGTGGGCGGTCACGTGATAATTGACCTCCCATGGGATCCAGTCGGTAATGGCTCTAGTCCAGCAGTCATCTCCAAATCGCATGACATGTCCAGCCTATCTGATTTTCGATGATATGTTAATAATCACAACACATCAATTATTTCAAATATATCAATTAATTTACATCTTCTTTAATATCTTAGCAACATTTTTATCATTTGTGGTTAGACAAGTATTACGGATACTTATTAGAAATATTGTTAGAAAAATATTCAAGCATATCATGGTATTTTAAAAATCTTTTTTTTAGGACGAAGGGATGATAGTTTCACCTATTTTTCCTTGGAGTTTATAGCTTTAGTACCATATCACAGATATCGCATTGAGGGGAATTGTTCAGACCACACAGCCCTTTGTTGAGACTTTCTTGGAAGGCCAGTCGAAGTCTGTGAAAGTACTTAAAAATAGGCTCTATTTGTATCTGAAACTTCAAGAAATTTTGATCTGTCATATTTGACCTTAAAAATATGCTAAATTTTTGCTTATTTTCTCCTAATCTTGTCTTTAACAGTTATCTTTTTCTTCGTTCATTCTGAAAAAAATGAAGCATTTTGCCTGCTTCATTTCTCTTTGGAAGGGTTTCTAAGCCTTTGCAAACCAACGCATATAATCAGGCTTGTCTCTCTGTCTTGATGTTCTTAAAAAATTGATGCTTTATCAATTTTCCCCATTGCTGACATAAAGCAGTATTATCTTATATGTTTTCTATTTTTAAAGCAAAGGACGACTATTATGATCATTTTAAATGAGGAAACACTTGAATAAGACAAGAAATATTTGTAGATCACAAATATATTAGAAATCATGACAAAAACTAAAGTCAATTTCTTCTGAAATAACATAGAAATGGTATCATTTAAGAACTTTCATTAGATTTCTACACAGTCCTAATTAGACTCATATTTTTCTCCTCTTTCAATGAAATACCAAAAATAATGTAATTATCTACTGAGTCATCAGGTTCCTATTCCAGATAAATCTAGTGTTATAAAAAAAAAAATTTTTATAGGAGTATGTCTAGGAAATCCGTTCCTTTTATAGAAATGTAATACATTTTGTAAAGCAAATGCTTTTAACACTGTTACTATTGTTAATCAGGCTTATGTAATTAAAAAATGTATCTTTAAGTAAGCACAGGAAAAGAGTGTGAACACAGGAACATGGTCTTGAAGAAAGGGGAGAGCTTTTTGGTTAAGGATTCTGCACAACAGTAGGAAAGATCGTGAAAAGCAACCCAGATTAAGTTGCTTAGAAGGAACAAAATTTACTAGCAGAAAATGTATTTAAATCTAAGACAAAGCAAAAAAATCTAGATCACAAGCAATACATTTAGGAAATAAGAATTATTTTTTGAAAGATATAGCAAACTAATTTGAAAGAAAATGATATCAAATATGTCACCTGTATAAGCTATTGTGGTTGTTTTGGAGGCTGTGAGAGTCACATATGACCAACACTCCTCACATCTATTTCCTACATGCAGATATACCATTTACTTGTATTATCTTATCTCAAATTCATTGTGAGACTGTGTAATATGAAGAAAAGGTAATTCCAGTTCACTTTTACAGATGAAGACAGAGAGACAAAATAGGCATAACTTAACACATTTTCTAGCCATATGTGCTTTTATAGATCATGATTCACAGAGCTAAGTTTTTTTTAAATTATTTTAACATGCTTCTGTCTGTATATATTTTTACTTCTAGGGTATATAGAGAATAATCATGTTTTTGGAATATTACAAAGATACTTAAAGTTTGTGATGACTTTGGAAAAAATCTAAAGATAGCCATTAATGATTTATTGTACAAATTGCATTAAAATATAAAGGAAAATTCTTAAATGTAGGAATCTTTATCAAAATGCAAGAAACAATTTTTAATGTGATGTGTGATGCTGGAAGGAAAAATGTGCTATGGCTTGTGGCAACATAAAGAGAAGCATTCTCACAAACACTTCAGCCATTTTGAGGTTTTATCAAGGTTAAAATCATCTTTAAACTCATACTTAGAAAATGGATAGGAATAAATAAAAGAGACACAAGTTGCAAGTGATAAAATGAAAGCTCTGGTGAATATTTGGAACATACTTTCCTTTATCACTTATTGGAAGCATTTCTCTATATCACTATTTATGAGTCTATCTTCACTCGTAAGTTGTGATTATCTTTAAGGCAGGGATTGGGGAAGATTCTTATTTTCTATTCTAAGAGCCTGTGAGACTGTAGATAAGATATATATTTATTATCTGTAGGATGGATAAGGAAGTGGTATTAACATAAATAAAAACACAATAAATATGCAACTATATATAATAGCAGTATTCATATAACATATACATGCATTCCATATATAAATACACATACAATTTAAAACATAATACACCATATTTAATTAAATATTTAATGCTATTAAATTTGTTAATGTGTGTGATCATATGGTTATTTCATATGTATATATTTTTGTCATTTTAATATTCAAATTTTTTATTTGAAGTTTTAAGCATCAAATTTTTGTTCTAGTCAAGTGAACTATAATAATAAAAATAGCTAATTATTCTCTTGGTACAGAGAGTAACCATAAAAAATGGACATCTAATGCATAACGTGTCAAACTTAACATCAATGACTGCTATTTTGCAATGCGCTGATACTCCTGGAATCAAAAATGATTGAAAGTTACCAGAAACTGATCATAAATTGATGCATTTCTGAAACTAAAGGAATTACAACCCAGCAAGTGACTAAAAGCACTTTGAATTTAATCAGACAGTGACATGATCTACTGTTATCTGGCCCTCCCTGCTTCCCCGGAGGTTTAAAGCAACTCAGTGTTGACTGACCTGTACCATTTCATATGGCAATAGCATGACTAAGGTCTTATTTTAATTCACAGAATAATCTGTGAATGTACTCAAGAAAATACTAGAATTCACTCATTTTTCTCATTTTCAGACATTGAAAAATCAACATGATGCTTTTTTAATTAATTACAGTACTTCATTAATATCTAGGAGCACAAACGTCAATAAAGTACAATACTGTATAACTACTGCTAAGGTTTCTGTGTGATATTTTTGAACACTATTTTATAGAATGCTTTCAAAATTAGATGGAACATGAGCAAAATATGTAAAAAAATGTAAAGCCCAAATGATTTTATTTTATAATTTCACCACCAAAAGTATAATTTAAATCACTTCACTTGCATCACTTGTTTTCCGTTGTTCATCAGTTTGCTCAAGAGGGCAACAGTAGCATATTCATATGTCCTGTCACATGTTATTGTAGCCCAAGGGCATCTGCTCACTCCAGGAACATGAATAGCCTCAAAGCATTCCTTCAGATCATGGGAATAAGGTCTATAATTGCTATTGGCTTTTGGCATATCAAATATTTGATTTGATTGATATTTGGTGTAGTTTAAAAGGAGTCAATATCAGGTTGGAGAGATACAACAGCAGACAGAAAATTTGTCTGGCACTCAACCAACCCAAGCTTAATCCCAACATTCCATACGCTCCTCTGATCCTGGCTGGGAGTGCTTCCTGAGGACAGAGTCAAGAGTAAGTCATGAGCACAGTTGTGTATGGCAAAAACAAAAAAGTCCAAGATTACTTAGCTCAAATGGCTTATGAATACATAAACTTACAGCACTTAATGACTAAAAAATGATAAATGTGTATGCATTTGAAAGGAATGTTTTCTTCCTCTGAAATTAACTCAGTATTTTTAGTTCAAAGGTGAAGTAAACATGCTTCAACCACGATTAGACACAATAGAATCCGTTTTCAGTTCGGTTTTGACAAGAGTAAGTTTTGTTTCCCTCATGTTAAGGCTTGACAATGGTATCTTTCAAATGAAGTGCTAATGATATAGAAATACTCCAGGTTACTCTTGGTTCTCACTTGTATCAATGTAGACTGGCCTAAAATATCAAAGAGCTGAGAATGATTTTGGAATGGTCTCAGGTGTTGAATTTGAAAACTTAACTGAGGATTCCTTTCCAAAAGCCTTTGGGTTATTTTAGCACTTTGGTTTATAATCCTATCCTAGCTGGATCCCATCTGAAGTTCTAAAGCCCATAAAGTAAGAATAAATGGTCAGTGTAAGTAAGTCAAAGTTGTGAACTTCGGACCTTGTTGCACGAAATGTTTTGCTAATCTATCTTGCCTGAGTTGTCTTAGCACTTGGTTAGCAGGCTTTCAGCTACATTCATTTGCAAACAAGGATTTTTTTTTATCATTCAGGGGTTCTTTCTCTTAAAAGGCTGTGGTGCATTGTACTATACTGAAATTAAATTGTTTGATTATATTATATATCTAAATATTGGTTAAAATTAGGGTGTGTCCCCCAACATGACATACACTGTATTATCCTTAATCAATGGTAACTTTTATTTGTAGATTGTAAGAACAATAAAAATTTTTATTTGACCTGTTCTGATCATTATAGTTTGGCATACCTGCACATTTTCATTGTATCCTGGGATCAGGCATAAATCAAGTGATTTCCCACAGACAAATAAAAGTGGTGGGTTACACAGTTTTTGGAATTTAACACGTCACGGTCAGGAGGTCACATATGCTAAGTTGCTTATTTATATGCCTCTTAAAGTTAAGTCCAGGAATAGGAAATACTGCACTGTTACTTACTGTATCAGTGAAGAATGCATCATTCATTTTCACTCTATATATAAGACCGGTGGTGCTGGGTGAGTAGATCAAACAAGAATGTCATCAGCAAAAAGAGAGCTTACAATTTTTTGAAATATTCTTGCTTCATGAATCTTTTTCTACAACAATCATCAGTTTTAAAAATGATATTTATTGAACTGTTTTTCTGTGAGAGAGTGGGAACCAACTATTGATGTGCACACTGACATTTCTTAAGCTTAACTCCTTAACCATGCTGTTAGTTTGGTACCAATGTAACTTAAATAGTCATAAAGCATATGACTTATGGGTTGAGGTAACTAGGAATCCAGTTTCCTCCTGGAGAGAGTAGAAATAGTTATTTGACAAGTGGAGAACACTCACAATTTTCTTCATAAAGAATAATAAGAACAAATTGAAGATTACATAAAGGTTTATAAATTGTTTATTTTTTCCATCAAAATGTGTTAAATTCCATAATGCACCCAAGCCATTTCTTCTAAGTTTCTCTTATTGCTGTGTTTACCTATTAAATTTCATCATTCTTCAATAAAGACACTAAGGAAAGCAAAGTTTTGACCTACTGAAGAAATGGTTAGAAGGAAATAAGTCAAGATTTGAATCTCAGCCCTCGAACTCAGCATTTATTCTTTGAATAGTGCCTTTGAAACATGACATGATCATACTCCATCTAACCTCAAGCCATTTTTAGCCTGCAGCTCTAGTTTCTATCTTTAGAAATACATCTCCTTTAAAATACACCTGGAATTTATAGGTAAAAGCACTGACAAATTAATAAAGGAAATCACATCAGTACCCAAAGAAGGGCGGGTCAGAGGGCATAGTAGAAACTAAGCAGAAGGAAACCCCTGTAGCTTTATCACAGTCCACATACTGTTATTTATTATAGCATTTCAAATCTTAAGCACTTGTTCTTTACCAAGTCCCCTCATAGGCAACCAGCAATAAGGAAAGAGATAGAATGAGAAGCTCTTTCTTTCCTCCTCATTACAGGGTCAGTTGAATGGCAAGGGCTCTCCTGGAGGCACTTTGAAAATGAGGCTTTTTCTGTTCTTCTACATGGAAAACAATGTGGAACTTTGTGGAACTGGCATAACGCAGTCGTGGTCTTGTTTCTGCATTGTGATTATCTTTTCTACGTCATCAGAATATTTTAAGGAAGGTTTACAATACATCACAAGTCATGGTTTGATTTCAAGGCATTAGAAATAATAACCTTAGGGGCTGGAGTGATAGCCCAGTGGGTAGGGCATTTGCCTTGCATGCAGTCGGCCTATGCTGGCCTGGGTTTGATCCCCAGCATCCCATATGATCCCCGAGCACCGCCAGGAGTAATTTCTGAGTGAAGAGCCAGGAGTAACCCCTGAGTGTAGCCGGATGTGACCCCAAAAAAGCAAAAAAAAAGAAAAAGAAAAAGAAAAGAAAAAATGACCTTAAACGACGTTTGTAGATGTCATTCTCAAACTGTTCCAGGGGAGTTTCCATGGGAACTAATGTACACCAAAGCAGAAAGAGAGAGATCTTAAGACCAATATTTTTTTATTATACCACTGTCAGATATACAATTACAAAGATGCTCATAATTGGGTCTCAGTCATACAGTGTTCCATCACCCATCCTTCCACCAGTGCCCCATTCCCACCAACAATGTTCTCACATTCCCTCCCACCCACCTCCAGCCTAGGCACTTTTACGTTTCCTCACTCTCTCTTTTTCTCTCTCATCTCTATATCTCTTTCTTTTCTTTTACTCGTTGTGACCTGCCCTAAAGATATTTAGGATTTATCATGAAAGTCTCTGTGCATATTCAATGGTGAGTTCTGGTCTAACATTACCATTTCCCACAATTAGTAGAACACTGGTATATGTTTATATCCCATTAATGAATGCAGTCATTCTATATCTGTCCTTTTCCTCTTCCTAATTTCACTCCAGCATGATAGTCTCCATGTCCATTCATTTTCATATAAATTTCATGACTTTGTCTTTTTCTGACAGCTGAATAGTATTCCATTGTGTAGATGTACCACAGTTTCTTTAGCAAGTCTTCTGGGCAAGTAGGTTGTTTCCAGATTCTGGCTATTGTGAATAGAGCTGCAATAAATATAGAGTGCAGATAGTGTTTCTCTTGAGTGTTTTTGGATCTCCAGTGTATATTCACAGGAGTGGTATTGTTGGGTCAAATGGGAGCTCAATGTCTAGTTTTTTGGAGGAATGTCTATATTGTTTTCCAAAAGGGCTGGATCATTCAGAACTCCCACCAACAGTGGATGAGTCCCTGGCATACACGTCAGCACCGGTTGTTCTTGATCTTTTGGATGTGTTCCAGTCTCCCTAGTATGAGATGATACTTCATTGTTGTTTTAATTTGCATCTCCCTGACAATTAATGATAAAGAGCACTTTTTCATATGCCTTTTATCTATTGAAATTTATTCTTTTTGGAAGATTTGCTTATTTCTTCTCCTCATTTATTGATGTGGTTGGCTGTTCTCTTCTTGTAAAGTTCTACCAGTACCAGATAAATCACGGATATTAACCCCTTATCAGATGGGTTTCAGATGAATATTCTATCCCAGTGTGTGGGCTGTCTAAGTATCTTGGTCACCATGTCTTTTGAGGTACAGAAGTTTTTCAGACTTATATAATCCTATTTGTTTATTTTTGCTTCCATTTGCTTTGTCAGTGGTGTTTTTCCTTTGAAGATGGCTTTAGCTTCGATGCCATAGAGTCTTTTTCCCTATATTTTCTTTAATGTACCCTATAGATTCATGTCTGACATTAAGATTTTTAATCCATTTTGATCTGACTTTTTGTGCATGGTGTTAGAAGGAGATCTAAGTTCATATTTTTTTTACATGGAGCTCCCCAGTTTTCCAAGCACCATTTTTGAAAGTGACTTTTTTTTGCTCCACTTAATATTTTTTGCTCCTTTAGTGAAGACTAGTGATTATATATTTAAGAGTGTATTTCAGGATATTCAGTTATATTCCATAGGTATACAGGTCTGTTTCTATACCAATAGCATCCCATTTCATATTTTTTTTAATTTATAAACTTTTTTTATAATTTTTTTTTATTTTTACAATTACAAAGATATACAATTAAAAAGTTCATATTTGGGTTTTGGTCATACAGTGTTCCAGCACCCATTCAGCCACCAGTGCCCATCTCCAACCACCAACGTCCCGGTTCCCTCCCCTTCCCCCAGCCCTGCTCCATGGCAGGTTCTTTATTTCTTTCCGTTTCTCTCTCTTTCTTTTTTCCTTCCCCTCCTGACTATGGATTACAGAACATACATTAAAGGGTTGTCATGTGTATCTTTTTGCATCTATTTAATGCTCAGTTCTAGGTTGGCATTAGTACACTCAACAATTGTTAGCAAACTGTTCCATTTTCTGTCTTACCTAGACTCCTGACTCCCACACGTTTGTGATAATTTCCACCTTTGACAAGACCCTCCTGATATATGTTTCACTTGACCTTGGATATTGGTATCTTAATATGTACATATATATTTATGTTATGCAGATAAATGCAGTCATTCTGTGTCTGTCTCTCTCCTTCTGGCTAATTTCACTCAACATAATCTTCTCAATGTCCATCCATTTATAGGCAAATTTTATAAATTCATTTTTCCTAACAGCTGCATAGCATTCCACTGTGTAGATGTACCAAAGCTTCTTTATCCAGTCATCGATTTTCGGGCACTCTAGTTGTATCTAGATTCTGGCTATTGTGAATAATGCTGCTATGAACATAAAAGTAGGGATGGTGTTTCCGCTGCATATTTTTGGTTTCCCAGAGTAGATTCCCAGGAGTGGTATGGCTGGGTCAAATGGGAGTTCAATTTCTAGTCTTTGGAGGAATGTCCATATTGTTTTTCAGAAAGGCTGTACCAGCCGGCATTCCCACCAACAATGGATGGGGTGTCCCCCTTTTCCCCACATCCACGCCAGCACCTGTTGTTCTTGCTCTTTTGAATATGTGCCAGTCTCTGTGGTGTAAAAGTGGTATCTCATTGTTGTTTTGATTTGCATCTCTCTGATCATTAGTTATGATGAGCATTTTTTTCACGTATGTTTTTTTTTTTTGCCATTCGAATTTCTTCCTTGCTGAAGTTTCTGTTCATTTCTTCTCCCCATTTTTTGATGGGGTTGTTTGTTTTCTTCTTGTAAAGTTCAACCAGTGCCTGATATATCCTGGGTATTAACCCCTTATCAGATGGCTATTGGGTGAATATTCTTTCCCATTCTGTGGACTGCTTTTGTATCTTAGTCACTGTTTCTTTTGAGGTGCAGAAGCGTTTTAGTCTCATGTAGTCCCATATGTTTATCTTTTCTTCTAGTTGCTTTGTTAGTGATGTTTCACCTTTGAAGATGCCTTTAGCTTCAATGTCGTGGAGGGGTTTTTCCTATATTTTCTTCAATGTACTTTATGGATTCAAGTCTGATATTGAGATCTCTAATCCATTTTGATCTGATTTTTGTGCATAGTATTAGACACAGGTCCAAATTCATTTTTTTTTACATGTCGCTGCCCAGTTTTCCCAACACCACTTGTTGAAGAGGCTTTCCTTACTCCATTTTAGACTCGTTGCAACTTTATCAAAGATTACATGATCATGTTTTTGAGGTTTGGTGTCAGGATACACAATTCTATTCCATAGGTCCACAGGATTGTTTTTATTCCAATACCATGCTGTTTTAATTACTACTGCCTTGTAGTACAGTTTGAAGTTGGGAAAGGTGATGCCTCCCATCTTCTTTTATCCGAGGATTACTTTAGCTATCCTTGGGGGTTTATTTTTCCATACAAATTTCAGGAGTATTTGGTCAATTTCGTTAAAGAATGTCATGGGTATCCTTATAGGGACTGCATTGAATCTGTACAGAGCTCTAGGGAGTATTAGCATTTTGAAAATGTTGATTCTCCCCATCCATGAGCAGGGAATATGTTTCTATTTCCTTGTATCCTCTTTTATATCTTGGAGCAGTGTCTTGTAGTTTCCTTTAGTACAGGTCCTTTAAACACTTGGTAGGTTGATTCCTAGGTATTTGATTTTCTGTGGCACAATAGTGAATGGAATTGTTTCCTTAATATCCCTTTCTTCTCTTTCGTTATTTGTATATATGAAAGCCACCGACTTTTGGGTGTTGATTTTGTATCCTGCCACTCGACTATATGCATCTATTGTTTCTAGGAGCTTTTTGGTAGAGAGTTTAGGGTTCTCTAGGTATAATATCATGTCATCTGCAAATAATGATAGCTTGACTTCTTCCTTGCCTATCTGGATGCCCTTGATGTCCTTTTCTTCTATTATTGCTATGCCAAGTACTTCCAGTACTATATTGAACAAACGAGGTGAGAGTGGGCAACCTTGTCTTGTCCCTGATCTCAGGGGAAGACTTTCAACTTTTCCCCATTGAGAATGATGCTCGCTGTGGGCTTTTGGTAGATGGCTGTAACTATCTTGAGGAAAGTTCCTTCAATTCCCATATTCTGGAGGGTTTTAATCATGAACAGGTGCTGGATCTTGTCAAATGCTTTCTCTGTATCTATTGATGGGATCATATGGGTTTTATTTTTTCTTTTATTTATATGATGTATTATGTTGATTGACTTGCGAATCTTGAAACATCCTTGCATTCCAGGGATGAATCCTACTTGGTCATGATGTATAATCTTCTTGATGAGTCTTTGATTCTGTTGGCTAGTATTTTGTTAAAGATCTTAGCATCCGTGTTCATCAGGGATATTGGTCTGTAGTTTTCTTTCTTTGTGTTGTCTCTCCCTATTTTGGGTATCAGGGTGATATGTGCCTCGTAGAAGCTGTTTGGGAGTGTTTCTGTTTCTTCTGTTTCCTGGAAGAGCTTGAAAAGGACTGGCAGTAGGTCCTCCTTAAAGGTTTTGTAGAGTTCACTAATGAATCCGTCTGGACCTGGGCTTTTGTGTTTGGGAAGACTTTTAATTACTGTTTCTATTTCCTCGATGGTGATAGGGCTTATTCAGGTATTGGAGGTCTTCTTGTTTCAGCCGTGGGAGGTTATAGGACTTCAGGAATTGATCCATTTCTTCTAGATTCTCATGTTTCACGGCATACAGGCTCTCAAAGTAATCTCTGATGATCTTTTGGATTTCTGTGGTTTCTGTTGTGATGTCACCCTTTTTATTTCTGATTCTGATTATTTGGGTTCTCTCTTTCCCTGTCCTTACAAGTCTTGCCTATGGTTTGTCAATCTTGTTTAATTTTCCCAAAAAACCAGCTCTTGGTTTCATTAATCTTTTGGATTGTTTTTTTTGGTTTCCAACTCATTGATTTCCTCTCTAAGTTTTATTATTTCCTTTTTTTCTGCCTGGGTTGGGCTCCTTTTGTTGGTCTTTTTTAATGTCTTCACCTGTATAGTCAGGTTATTTATGTGGGCCCTTTGTTGTTTCCTGATGTATGCTTGCAGAGCTATAAACTTCCCTCTTAACACGGCTTTTGCCGTGTCCCACAAGTTCTTATAGTTGGTGTCTTCATTTTCATTTGTTTCCAGAAATCTTTGGATTTCCTGTTTGATTTCTTCTATGACCAATTTGTTGTTCAGCAGTGAGCTGTTCAGTTTCCAGGTGTTTGGTTTGACTCGCTGTTTCTGTGTACGGTTAACTTCCATTTTCAGTGCATCATGGTCTGAAAAGATAGCTGACACAATTTCTATTCTTTTTATTTTATTGAGGTATGCTTTTTGGCTCAGCATGTGGTCTATCTTGGAGAATGTTCCATGTGCACTAGAGAAAAATGTGTATTCAGCTTTTTTGGCATGAAAAGCACTGTATATATCCACTAGCTCTCTTTCTTCCATTTCTTCCTTAAGGGCCAATATTTCCTTGGTGAGTTTCAGTCTTGTTGATCTATCCATCGTTGATAGAGCAGTGTTGAAGTCTCCAACTATTATTGTGCTACTGTTAATGTCTTCTTTGACGTCTCTTAGCAGTTGTTTTATATATTTTGCTGGCCCCTCGTTGGGTGCATATATGTTTAGTAGTGTAATTTCTTCCTGGTGTACATACCCCCTTAAGTAATAAGAAATGGCCTTTGTTGTCCCTTCTAACCTTTTTCAGCCTAAAGTCTATATTATCTGATACTAATATGGCCACACCAGCCTTTTTGGAGGAGTTGTTTGCATGGAGAATGGTCTTCCAACTTTTGACTTTGAGTCAGTGTTTGTTCTGATTATTCAGATGTGTTTCTTGTAGACAGCAGAATGTTGGGTTCAATTTTTAATCCATTTTGTTACTCTGTGTCTCTTAATTGGTGCATTTAGACCATTGACATTGAGAGAGATTATTGTCATCGGATTTTGTGCCATCTTTCTGTTTGTGCTTGTTGTGCTTATGGGTTTGGTCGTATTACAGTAGACCCTTCAGTCCTTCTTTTTTAAGGTTGGTTTTGAGTCCACGAAGTTCCTGAGTTGTTGCTTATCCATGAAGTTGTGTATCTTTCCTTCATATCTGAATGTGAGTCTGGCCAGGTAAAGAATTATTGGTGAGGCCTGCAGTTCATTGAGCCTTTTCCCAATATCCCACCATTGTTTTCGGGCTCGGAGTGTTTCATCAGAGAAGTCTGCTGTAAATCTTAGAGATGTTCCTTTGTATGTGATTTCCTTCTTTGATCTTGCTGCTTTCAGTATTCTATCTCTATCTATAGTTTTTGTCATTTTTATTAAGATGTGTCTTAGAGTATTCTTGTCGGGGTTTCTTTTAGCTGGTATCCCCACGGACCTCCTGGATCTTGAGGCAAGCATTCTTTAGTTCCGGGAACTTCTCAGCAATGATGGCTTTGACAGTTTCTTCTTCATCAGGGTTTTCTTCTTGCCCTTCTGGGACCCCAATGATCCATATGTTGTTTCTTCTGGCTTCATCCCGATTATCTCTTGTTGTCTGTTCAGTAACTGTGAGTCTTCTTTCTATCTTCTGGTTTTGTGTCGCGAATCTTTGGAACTTGTCCTCAAGATCACTAATTCTCTCTTCAGTAGCTATTATTCTGCTATGCTGGCTTTCCACTGTGTTTTTCATTTCCTTTACCTCATTTTTAATAACTGTCTTTTCCATTTGCATTTTCCTCACTTCTTCTATCATGTCCTCTTGTATTTTATTGAGTTTGCATTCCATTGCTTCTTTGAATTCCTTATGAATCCTTAACATTTCTTTTCGAAATTCCTTATCAGAGAGGTTATACAACTCATTGGTATTGCTTGGCTCATCTGGACTAGTTACTTCACTCACAGAGCTTGATGGAATTTTGTGTTGCTTTACCATTATGACTATTGTAGGTTGCAAATATGGGGTCTTGGGGGACTAGATAGTACAGTTAGTAGGTGTCTGGTCTATTTGCAGAGGTTGGGTGGGTAGCAAAGGGAGGTAGGAACCAAGGTTCACTGGTACCTCATGCAAGATAGGTAGTAAGAGAGTCCACGCGGTTTTGAGTTTTGGGATGTTCCCTGAAGCACAGGGCCCAAAGGGTCCCGGTGAAAACCAAGGCAGTTTGCCTTGGTTCCGTTGATGGAGTTTCTGCTCTTCCCTGGGGCAACTTGGGTCCGCTGGAGATGCAGGGGTCACACACACACCT